>CM060426.1:6182500-6673125 GCA_030545235.1 Helianthus tuberosus
AATCAACCCGCATTTTATCTACAAACGGGGAGAATTATGCCAAATCAGGAGTGAAATCCGTATTTTGATGAATAATCTCCTCTATTTTATTAAAAACAGGAACAAAGTTGTTAAGCTAGGGGTGAAACCCTAACCTTGACGACTTGTTTCGCTCATTTTACAAAACTCTCACCAAAGTCTCGACGGACTCCAACGACCTGAAGTCACGATACGACTAACGGGATGCGTGCCCAACGCCCAAGAATCGAGGCAAAGGCACTGCCCTGAAGGTCAAATGTGCACAACAAGTCTTTGTGAATAGTCAAATCACTTTGGGTAGTCGAAGTCTAATAGCCGCAGAGGATCTATTTCTCGATTTTTACGTGTTTCGATTCTGAGCCTGCAACTGCTGACTCTGATGATTCATCGATTTTATGTGCTTGTATGTGTGTTTACCTGTTTATGTGTTTAAATTTTGGAGATTTACTCGATTTTTGCTTTCACTTCAATCGACACGCACGACTTGCACTGCATCTCTATCTCAAAACGCCAACAAATCACTGAATTGTGGACGACTTTATGCTACGTTATACGCTTATACTATGCTACTCGACAAGTTATACGCAACGCTCGCAACTGTGAAAGATAGATTTCTGTATTCTGATTGCATCTTGTGATTTCGTGCTTATGTGCTTTTGTGAATTCTATGCTCTACGTGCCTACGTGCTTATGTGCTTCTGTGATTACGTGAATCTGTGATTATGTGCCTATGTGTTTATGTGATACATGCTACGTTGCGATCCTAAGCTTTAGTAAGTATTAGACGTGAGAGGTGAGATTCGATTATGATGTGCCTGAGACCTATGGCGATGTCTATTGCAGACAACGTCAACTGGACCATCATCCCGTCACACACCACTTTCTTGCCAAGAGAAGAGAGACAAACGTCTTGCTGCTATCATTGCTAAACAAGTAGCAAAGGCCGTGAGTGATGTCTACGAGAATGTCAGCAAATCATCTGAGGAGTCGAGAATCGAAACTCCTAAAGCTGCTCCCAAAGCTACCTTCAATTTCAAACAATTCAAGTCTTGTGGGCCAAAGGAATTCACTGGCGATCCCCACAGCGTTGTTCCAATGGTTTGATTACATTGAGGTCACACTGCGATAAAGCGGTTGCCCCGACGACCTCCGCACTCTGAATGCAACCGGCGTCTTCCAGTCCCGTGCATTAGACTGGTGGACGGCTGAGAGAAACAAGCGGGGAAACGATGCAGCCTACGGTTTGTCGTGGGATGAACTCAAGGAGGTCATGCTGGAAGAATTCTGCCCTCCTCATGAGCGCCAAAAGTTAGAAGATGAATTCTGGCACATAAAGCAGAAGGAAGGAGAAAACGCTGCTCTCACCGCTCACTTCAAGCAACTCAGCATCATCTGCCCTGACCAAGTCAAGACTCCAGACATGGCGATCAAGAAGTATATCCGAGCCCTGCCTGACTGTGTTGCAGATTTCGTGCAAGCGGCTAAGACTAAGACGATCGAAGAGACTTACCTACTGGCCACTGAAATCAACGACAAGCGGGTCAAGGCTGGTGTCTGGGATAAAACTTCAAATCACCTGCATCAAGCTACCACCGCCGCACCAACTGCTGAAACCACCACCGCATCGAGCAACAAGAGGAAGAACAAGAGAAAGAACAGCTCCAGCAACAAGAACTGTGCGATCACTGCTGCACCGATTCAAGTTGTACCAGCTCAACAGCGTCAAGTAGCGGCGCCTGTGGCAAATGCACTGCTTGCTAAGCGTGCATACACAGGGCCACACCCGCTTTGCCCTACTTGTACCTACCACCACCCGACTACCATCGCTTGCCGTTTTTGTGCTCATTGCAATATGTACGGCCATTTCACTACCAACTGCCGTGCTCGACAAGCTCCTGCTCATCAAGCTCTACTCACCGCCCCTCAGGGTCAACAAGCTCCTCCGGCACCCGCGGTCAACGCCAGAGCCTGCTTCGCATGTGGCGATCCTAACCATTTCACCAACATGTGCCCAAACAGGGTTGTGAAACAAGAGCCCCAGCAGCAGCAGCCTCAGCAGCAGCAACAGCAACAAGCAGTACGCGCACGAACTTTCAACATCAACTTGCGCCAAGCCCATGCCGACAACAACGTGGTCAATGGTACGTTCCTTGTGAATGGTATTTATGCTTCGTGTTTATTTGATACTGGAGCCGATAATTGCTTTGTGTCATTCGAATCCGAGAAACTACTTAGTCGTAAACGCTCCCATCTCTCCTCGACGTTCGATGTTGAAGTCGCTACCGGAAGAACTGTCGCCGTTAATTCTATTCTCCGTGATTGTACTCTTGAGCTCAACAATCACATCTTCCCAATCGACCTTATTCCGATGCAACTCGGAAGTTTTGATATCATAGTAGGCATGGACTTTCTTCGCGAAAACCATGCTGAAGTTGTGTGCTTTGATAAGATGATTCGATTTTCGCTCGCGAATGGTGATTTATTGTGTGTTTATGGCGAAACTGCTTTGAAAGGTCTCAAGCTCATGTCATGTGTCCAAGCTAGCAAGTATCTCCGCAAGGAATACAGAGCTTTCTTGGCTAACATTGTAGTAGCAAGTATCTCTGGATTCTACTCACGAGACCACTGATTTCGGGTTAACCAAGAACAACCGTCATGAACCGGTTAACTGGCCGAACTAGGGTGATTCCTGTTTGATCGGGTCACTTGGGTTAGGATGGGGTTCCGTTGGTTAACACGTTGTCGAAACGTCTCGATAAAAGCAACAAATAATCAAAACGGCCAAGTGAAAGACGAACGGAACGACCAGCCCGGAGTGCTATCCGACCGGACTACTATCCGAACGGATAACCCACCCGAGCGACTAGGTCATCCGAACGGATTACACCTTGGGTCCCACACTTCATCAACTTTATCTGAAGTTTAAGTATTGAACGAATTGCTATCCGATCGGACTACCAATCCGACCGGATTACTCTTCGGATCATGAGATACTTGAACTTTAACACTCGAACAATTTTCAACATGTTCAATGCACTAAGGATGCCACCCGACCGGACAACCTGTCCGACCGAGTGACAACCTGCTGTGGATTTGTCTCATTAAGTAACCTTGCCACTTGAGTCGCCGTCCGACCGGATAAGTCGTCCGAGCGGATTGTCGTCCGCACGACTGACCATCCGATCGACCGACTTGAAAGGTAGAGAAACTTTAATGTTTTCAAAATGCTACAACGAAAACTTCAAAGGACAAGCCATCATACATAAACACATCAAAGGAAGAAACAATCCACTCGAATAGTCATTCGACCGGACAACCTGTCCGACCGGATGACCATGAACGGATTGTCATCCGCACGACCGGACCGTCCGATTGGATTACCAATCCGACCGAGCTACTGTCTGAGCCACTTACACCTTGCATCGTTTTACACGTCACTTATCGTTATGTTAATCATTGTGATCAGGCTAACCCTACTCTCTAGCGCTCCTTTCAATCCATCATCACTGTGAGTATACTCGATCCGTTTTTGCTTTACGCACTTTTGGGTGTTACATACGTTACAAATATTCAAATCACAATCAACACACTACTCAATACTATTTGAATGCTAACCGTTAATGCATGTTATACGTGGCTTATGAACGCTTGTTTGTTATGTTTACACATGGAATGTTGTCTACCTGCCTTAGCAACGATAGTACTATAGTTTGGACTCAGCACCTGTTCGCAGGGGTTGTTAAGGACAATTACTTGCATGGATTACGGTGGTAATCATGTATTGCGAACTGCCTCAGGCAGTCAACCCGCAGTCATTGGTATCGATGGGTCTATGTCGATAACTAACGTGCTTCATTTCTCTATGTGTACGTGCTGGTTATGCATTAACGAAATTCGAACTCTATATGCTATATCAAACTTGTATGCTCACCTTTACATTATATGTATTGACTTTATTTTAACGTATGTGACAGGTGCTTAGGATGCACATCTCCTAGGAAATCGAGGCTAGAATAAGGCTCTAGAGGCCAACAAATAGTTGTCTATACAAATTAAATCAAGGGTCTCTAGAAGCAGATAAACAATTGCTCTATTTAAATCTAAGTTGTCGGAATAGAACTATTTGCCTAGATTTTGTCTGTAATAATTTGTTTACCTTTTGAGACATGGTATGGGACATGTTACTTTAAATTGATTGGTAATGATAATTGTTATGGAAACTTCTGGACAATTTTTTTCGCTCAGTGCCATGCCCCGATGTTTCCGTCATCGGTTGGGGTGTGACAGGAGTGGTGACGGTGTGATGGTGGTGGTTGGGCGATATAATGGTGGCAGGTGGTTGGTGAGGCGGTGGCTGATGGTGGTGGTTGGGCGGTGTGATGGTGGTGGTTGGGCGGTGTAATGGTGATAGGTAGATGTTGGTGGTTGGTGGGGCATGTATGTAGAGAGAGAGAGAGAGAGTGAGTGAGTGTATGTGTGTGTGTGTGTTAATATATAAATAATCAAGCTTTTATTTTTCTGATATTATAATAAATAGTTAAATGGTTATGTTAAATATAAATTACCAAAGTAACCTTATTTTATATACTTGAAATTACCAAAATACCCTTTTAGTTAACATACAATATGGATGAGTTAAGTCCATGGAGCAAACTTGCGACAAAACCAAAACATCAGGGAGTAAAATGGCTAATTTTAAAGGATTGAGTCAAACCCGTTAAAACGATCAAACCATAGGGAGCAAAACAGAAGTTTACTCTTTTTTAAATTAATGTAATATACTTTTAATATAAATTGTGTTTTTTATATAAATTGTCAACTTTAAAAAAATGAATGACATATGGCACCCCAACGCCGGCCTGGCCACGCCCCTTCCACACCCCACTTTTTTGGGTGTGGACTGTTGGAGCCCATATCTATCACGTATCGAGCAATGCCCTCAACCCAAACCCCTCCACACCCAGACAGTTGTTCTTTCCCTCTATCATCCTGTTTTTAATTCTTAATTATGGATAAAATGTGCTTATCATAAACTCACGTTTTTTAACCCCCTAATGTGGATAAAATGTGCTTATTCATAAACTAACGTTTTTTAACCCCCTAACGAATTGAATTGTTCGCATTGGTAGCCAGAATTATTAAATTTAGCAAATTTGTTTATACATTCACGACCCTAGATAGCCATACTTTAATGTTGTCAAGTGCATTTTGTGCTACCTTCGTAAAACTCTAGATTGTGATTTGCATCTATATTCATAAACTAACGTTTTTTAACCCCCTAACGAATTGAATTGTTCGCATTGGTAGCCAGAATTATTAAATTTAGCAAATTTGTTTATACATTCACGACCCTAGATAGCCATACTTTAATGTTGTCAAGTGCATTTTGTGCTACCTTCGTAAAACTCTAGATTGTGATTTGCATCTATGTATCTCAATACATCCCGATTCACGCCTCTCCGCATATACATTGACATGAATTGGGGAGGAATGTTCAGACAATCGACCTTAGATTTTTGTATGTTGTGTATTCTTCAAGATAAAAAAAAAACAAAAAAACAAAAAATAAACATGTTTATCTTAGTTAATAAAGAACTTGCATTAAAATATTGACAAAAAAATGTATATGGTAGGTAGCTAGGACCATATATATACCTCAAACATGCAAAATGTTACAACTGTCCGGGCAGTAAAATTCCATCTTTAATTTGGTCGATTTTTGGACACCTAATTAAAAACAGATTTTGCCAACGTCCATCAAATTTCCTCATCTTCCGCTCCTAAAAACGTGTATCTTCTTACAATTTCAACAACACAATGAGAAAATTGCATTTAAATTCAATATACATATGAGATGGAATAAAAAGATAAATCGAAAAAATGGCAGGAGTTGCGCTAACCACTAGCCTTGCAATGGTCCAGACCTCACGCACAATATGCATCCGGAGCCCCTTTTTTTCCAGGGTCTGTCGTCCTACTTCTCATAAAAACGTTCAGGTCTGTCTTTATATATATAAATTGTTGCAAAAAAAAAAACCCAACTACACCCCTTGAAAATATGGCTGAACGTTTTATCCGCACTCTCAGCAAATAATTACCGGACCATACATGTATTTTCGATACAGGTACCGGTTGACACAAAGCTTATTCAACTTAAAAAGTAAGGAAATAATAATTATTATAATATCAAAATAATAAAAGTATTAAAAAACTATATATTTTACTATAATATTAAAAGTAACTAGGGGTATTCGGTGTACGCGCGTTGCGCGACATTAGATGTTGGTCTCACTTGGTTAGGGTGTAGAGAATTCATTATGTTAATAATTGAGACAGACACAATACCAGGCTGGTGCCGGTTTTTACCTTCATGTACCGAGACCGAACAGGACCGTACCGGTCTTTTGATAAAAGATGGATGGATAAATGGGGAAAAAAAAGCTTGTCACGTGGCAAGCTTTGAATGGAGAAGGTACTATTCATTATCCTATATATTAAAAAGGAAAGCTTGTGAATAGTATGAATAGTACCCTTACCACTCAAAGCTTATCACTCATGTACTGAGACCGAACAGGACTGTACCGGTATTTTGATAAAAGATGGATAAATGGGGAAAAAAAACTTGTCACGTAGCAAGCTTTGAATGGAGAAGGTACTATTCATTAAATGAAAAAAAAAGGGGCTTGCCATATGGCAAGATTTGAGTGGTGAGGGTACTATTTACAAAAAAAAAAATGGAGGCTTGACACATGGCAAGCTTTGAGTGGTAAGAATACTATTCATACTATTCACAAGCTTTCCTTTTTAATATATAGGATAATTAAAAACAAAGTTATACTATTCATTGGGTTGATTTTTTAATATATAGATAATGTGACTATAATTATTGAAGTCAAAGTGTATCCATTGCAATTCGATACAAACCTAAAAGACGAAAAGTTTTTTAATATATAGATAATGTGACTATAATTATTGAAGTTAAAATGTATCCATTGCAATTCGATACAAACCTAAAAGACGAAAAGTGTAATTTACCATTTAATAAATAATAGTTACTATTCATTCATGGGAAACTTCGGGACATCATATTTTGCAAGAATCCGATGATAATTAAACACGTAACAGTTTATAAATTATTATGAGTTTAGATATATATTTTTATATTTCGATATAAATTCTAAAAAAATAAACTAAATTGTATCTAAAAATGTATCTCGTAGTCTGTTAATATATATTGAAAGGATGCGATTTTTAATCAATTATTATATCAAAATCTAGAAAAAAAACGGAACAAAACTGTATATTTGAGTTTAATCAACTATTTATAATTTGTAAAAAGGTGCGTTCCCTGGCGTCTAAACCACCATCAGATGCAGCAAAACGTGGTGTGGATGAGGTGAAGAAAGCCGGTAACAACATTAAAGAACATGTTTCTTCTCAAACCGAAAATGTAAGAAATACAAAAACACTTTATTTGTTGTTTATTGAACAATGATTATTAACATTTTCCTCATTTTCAAAAGATTGCCAGCCAATCTAAAGAAGCTGCCGGCAAAGTTGCGGGGGCAGCAGAAAACATAGCCGAGAAAGCGAAACAAAAAGCACAAGATGCATGGAAGGCTGCTAAAGATGCGGCTCAGAAAGTGAAAGAAAATGTGCCTCAAAAGGCCGATGAGGCTGCGAATGCCGTAAAAGAAAACATAGACATCGCCAAACGCAAAATATCTAAAGATTAATTCAGATTAACTCGTACATAAATAAAACATGAAAACTATTGGAGGGAAACTAAAAACTTTGATATAAAAGTTGTTGTATATCTAATTTTATTTTACTTGTTTAATATTGTATTTTGTGATTTTTCTCATCTTACAACACGTGACGTTTAATTTGATTTATATTTTAATTAATGGAATATATAGCTTCGCTTTTATTAAAGATCTAGTTTATCTTGCAACATATTTTTTAGTCTGGGTATATGGGCCAACTTAGTTGTTGCAGCCCAACGGGCATAACAAGGCCTGTTACATCCTGATAAAAGGGTATAATTTATTTTATTTTATATTATATTATATAATAACAAAGGATGAAAGTTCTTAGGAACAGTCCCGGTTAGAGGTGCACAAAATAACCAGTTAATTAACCGTAACCGGTTATTAACCGAAACCGTAACCGGTTAATAACCGATTTAGGAATAACCGGTTAGTGGTTATTTTTAACCGTAGGTTAGTAACCAGTTATAAGTATTTAGTATAGTAACCGGTTATTAACCGGTTTTTTTAACCGATAGACCGGTTAACCGAAAAAATAACCGAAAATTCAAAAAAAAGGCAAAAAAAACCGGTTAATAACCGAAAATAACCGGTTAATTAACCGAACCGGTTAAAGTAATTAACCAGACCAGTTAAAAAAATAACTGATTAAAGTAATAACCGGTTAAAGCATTAACCGGTTAAATTCAAAAAGTCAAATTAACCGGTATAACCGGTTAACCGAACCGGTTATTAAAATTAACCGGTTTGTGCACCTCTAGTCCCGGTTTTCCAATTTTCCACACCTACATCTGCCGGTCAAGGTCTTTATCACCCGGCAGTCTTCCACAATTCACTATATCAAAACACATAGCATGTTTGTGCCAGTAGGTTTTTAAGTTTGGTTTTGGCCACTATACTTTATCTTTTCAATTTTCCCCCACTGTAACACAACACATACACCCATTTCTCTGAGAGTGACCACCTCACTTTTTTGTTTCTATAGTTTGGTCCCTCATATGTGTAATTTTAGAGAGAGAAACTGTTTGAGAGATAGACAAAACCGAAATGGGCGTGGTGTTCAGATCCGGTCATACTTTTCAGATCTAGCGGCGGCGGTTATGACTGTTTTGAAGAAGATATGACGATGGTGAGGTGGTTCAAAGCTTAGCCAGCGATAACAGTGTTCGAACCTAACGATTTTGATTATTTGAAGATAGCAGCGATAGGTGGTGTTCGTAGGTAGGTGAAGATAGGGGCGTGTTATATGGTGGTGACGTCGACGAGGGTGGTGGTGACATCATCGTTGAGTCGGTAGAGCACCGGAGGACTCACCGACAAATGAGGTGATGTGAGCCGGTAGAACGGCGGTGGTGGTGACATGTGTCGTATTTCTCTCTAACTTATTAGTTTAAAATGCATCTGATTATGACTTCTGCTGACATGAATTTGAAAAAGGAAAAAATTAACACACGTGGTTTTTAAAATCTGTGTGCTCCGCTAGAATAATATAGAAACATATTAAATTAATATCACAATGCAAATAAGATATAGTTAATATTTTATAATATGTTATCTTATGTAAAAATTCTTTTGAGGAATGTAATTTTTGAGAGATTTTTTTTGACCGACTTTGAGATGAATAGATATGGTTGTTCTAGACATTATGTATTTACAATAATTTCGTTAACTACATACCATAATCAATTTATTTCACTTCAGATTTCTTGGTTTTCGGTTTTGCCATTAATGCACGTTGTTTTTAGGTTTTTTGTTGAACGTTCTAGGGTAGAACTAAAAAAACATAATTGTATTCAAAATCAATTATTTATTTGTCATCATATGCTATAGCGGGCGATGTTACCGCTGTGGTACTGTGACGAACCCAACTTTTTATGAGCGAACATCGTTGCTGATGTTTTGCCATAATGTAAACGGTATCAATGTTCGCCTTTACGTTTTTCGACAAGCCAAACTGATAGTGACCAAACTCCAGACACTTGCGAGCAGAAAAACGATTGTATTTCCACCGCGAAGCGCGGGGTAAAAAACTAGTTAATTTATGTTAGATGATTGATAGTTGACAACTAGATTTATAAGCGAAGACAACATTGTTGACAAGCTTAAACTCGTTTTTAATTCGAATAATTGATTATATTGAATATTTAAAAAAATTACCTTTGAATGGTTATAGACAAATAAAATCCGTTTTTTATACCGTACCGAATTGAACTCAGAAATGGTTTAAGGGTGTATCAGGCAGTTCAACCGGTACTACTTGCCGGTTTGAGCAGGTTTTTAAACATCGGTTATAGATAGAAATGAAACCAAATAATAAAATATTAAAATTAAACCATAATCATGAATAATGAATTCACAATCTAATTAATCTTTATTAGAAAAACAATAATCGTAACTATTAATATGATGAGATGCGTAAAATGTAATAAAATGAAAAGGAGACAGCTTTATATTCGAACACAGGATTCTCATGCATCAAATATCATCATTTTACTTTACTAAATAAACATCATGACTCATTATGTCACCTGTATAACAAAAAGGATAGTGTTTGGTACACTTTTATGGTTGTATATATATATGAATATATATTACGCAAAGTTGCATATTATTGATTTAAAATTTCAGGTTTGAATCCATAATTTCAGAAAGCGGGAAGATCTTCTTTCAGAAATATTTTGTCTCTTGAGAACATTTACAGAGGAATATGATGATTATGTTTCATTGCAGATTTTTTTGTATAGTTTTTAGATCACCCGTAGTGGTTGCCCAAAGAGGCCTTTTTTTGTGACGAATAACGCCCAATCTCGCCCCCTAGCCACTACGCATGGACGTGTTTGGCATTTTTGTTGTTGAGGCGTGTTATAAATCACGCCAAATGGGGGGATTCTTGGCCAATCACATTTGAGCTTCTATTTAGTGGCCAATAAAATTTCTAAAAGTTTTTTTTTTTATTTTATTTTATTACAAAACATAATGCCTCACAATCCGCACATGTCCACTACACCTCTTTTATAAAAAGTCCAATAATGCTTCATTACTGACTGGGCTGCCACATGGCGCAAAACGCCCTAGGGTAGGGCATTATTCACCCCAACGATCGGATAGTCTTAACCATAACAATATTCTTTGTAATGATGACATGAATACATGAAAATGAAAGTAAAAAAGATCAAACTTGCAAATCAATTTTTTCAGCCCAAAACTATGGGAGTCAATTTTTTTCTTATATGTCAACTTATTTTTTTTAACCACAAAATTTTAGCCTTTTTTTAATATATAACTAAAATATTCATTAGAACAGAGACGATTACAGACTAATGGCAGGTAGACGGGCAACAAGCTGCGCCGCTACCCTTTCTGAATAGCAAATCTTACCCTGCTAAACACAAAATTCTGCCTCTTAACATGTGCGGTATTACTGCTTACCACCTGTTGAACCCGCTTGAGGAACCGCACCGCGTCAGGGGCGAGAGCGCCAAAGGTATCGAAAGCGAACGAGATGAACACGTGCTGATTCTCGATGCAAGCTTTTTCGTGCTTAGCTACTTTGCCCGCCTCCGCCTTGGTTATCGCCTGGCCCGGCACCAGTGGCGGACCCATGATTTTTTTTCATTGGGGTCCATTTTTTGTGTAAAGATTTTTCACAACCAAACATTAAAATTTTCGGGTCGGTCATTGATATCGGGTCAGGGCTAGGATTTCACAACCAAACATTAAAATTTTCGGTCGGTCATCGTAGTCGGGTCCGGGGCTAGGAAATAATATAGAAGCATTTAGAGGACGTGAAACCACTATATTATATGTTGGAAGTTTTATTTGGTAATAAAGTGTTAAATAAAATCGACATTCAATTTATCATTTTAAAGAAGCAAATTAGAGGGTGAATGGGTGGTTTTTAAAACACCACTTTCATTTTGATGGAAAAAAATAAACTATAAAAACAAGGTATGTAAGACTTGAACTTGGGATTTATTTGTTGGAACACAAGAGGATTTACCACCACACCATCTTTGCTTTTAATACTATGGGGTCCAATTAATTTATTTTATGGGGTACTTAAAAAAATTAACATACTGGTTCTAATATTTTCAAAAAAAAGATTGGGGTCCGTGGATCCCGACCCGGACCATGTGGGCCCGCCCCTGTCCGCCACAAACCCTTGGTTCGTTAGCCCAACGAGGGGAGACAGACCTGTCAAATCAACGTACGTGTGTTTCCCTCCTTCCATCCAAAAACAAGAATGACAGCGGGTCGTAGGGTAGATCTCCTTTCTAATAGATCATTCAAGAAATTCACTGGGCTTCCTTTTTAGATACCGTTAGAAGAATCAACAAGATTTTGTCATCTACTACAACAGCTCTATAAATAAATTTAGATATGTTACTTTCAATTAAACCCTAGTGAGAGATCCATGATCATATGTTTTATCGTACATCGTTGTATGTTCAATCTTCCGCTGCAAAATAAAATTTCAAAACGAACATACCGATCTGATGGGGTATCCGAGCGATCGGACATTCCCGTTACTTATCACTTTTATTTTAATTATTTATTATTGTTGCTAACTAACCCAACCGCAAGGCCCAACGCGATGTAGTTTACGTTACTTTGGGCTGGGAGCTTGTAGAGATAACCCCTAACTGGGCCTGACCCATTGAGATTAGGGGAGGCCCATGTCTCCTATATAAAGAGATGTTCACCTCATTATTAGGGCATAAGATATGGAGCTGCCACACTTTTGTAGCTGCAAATAGATGATTCTTCTCCTACCGGCAATCTCTAAATCCTCACTTTTCTATCTTCTCCATTGCAGATCGGGATTCAAGTGTAAGAACAAGGTGTGATTCTCCATTCTCTCAGAAAAAGCGGTCCAATCATCCCGGTAGTGATTCCGTGTTTCTCATGAGTGGCCCAATAATATATCCTATTGTTTGTAGCAGTTCTAGAATAATTTCCTCAATAAGAAGATAAGCAAAATCTACAAGATAGTATAGGTAAGTGCAAGGTATGTCTAAAGGTTTATGCTGATATGGAAATATGAATTCTACTACGAAGTAGAGCTTCACTGATTTTCTCATACTCATCAAGAAACTGAGTGTTTTTTCAGAAAATTCCTTTAGGCTGAGTGATTAAGGCATAATGTAAGCAATTAGAAATTGGACCATTTGGTTATATAAAATGCCAAAAAAACAATACTCTCAAAGTTGCAACACAATTGCACTTTTTAATTATTATAGCTCCACTAATATAAAACTTTGGATTTTTGTGAAATGGAAAACAATCGTATAAGTTTGAGTTCATAAATACACTTAAATTTAATTACGTGGCACCCTTTCCTACATGGATTTAGTTCTGAATTAAAAATCAAATAAACAATATTCTCTCTCTACTCTCTTTCTCTCTCGTTCTCTTTCTCTATATATACACAAAAAATGTATAAATACAAACACATACCCATCTCTCTCCCAACACTCTCCCAAAGTTATTCTTGTCCTCTGTCTCCAATTCCAACGACAAAACCATCCCGATCCCTTCAAATGCGTAAACCACCACACCGATCCTGTAAAAAGGCACCGAAAACCCATCGAACGCTTTTAAAACCGGTCTAACATTCAAATATATCCTCACTTCCTCCACCATAACAATCCCCATAGCCCCAATATCCACCACATCAACAAATATACTTAAAGGGGCTAAATGTGTCAATGTTGGAATTGAATTTAACCCTAATTGAAACGGAAAACGCGCCTAAAAGTAAAAACTTTTCGCTTATAACCCTAAAATTGTAGAACTCGGGTTAGGGTTTGGACTTATTGGATTCAAATTGAAGATGTTGACCAACTTATTAGGCACAAAAATGAGATAACTAACACAAAACCCAGTCTGTGACAACACAATCATGAGGTCAACAGACGATCTACCAACAGGACCGGTGACAACAAACCCTAGGTCACCGAACGAGTTGATTTTGAAGAAACCGTTGATGGATTCGAGTGTGTGTAACGAGGAGCATCATGCAGTGGCAGGTGAAGAAGGCGACGACAAAGACGGTTAGGGTTCCGGTGAGGTGGTGGCAGTGGTTTTCAACGGTGGCTACAAGTGGGTGGTGGCGGTGGAGTATGCTGGTGGTGGATTATAGTGGTGGAGAGAGATGGGTATGTGTGTTTGTATTTATATAGATGTGTGTGTGTGTGTGTGTATAGAGAGAGAGAAAGAACGAGAGAGAGGGAGGGTAGAGAGAATATTGTTTATTGATTTTTAATTCAGAATTAAATCCACGTTGGAATGGTGCCACATAATTATATCCACGTAGGAAAGGGGTTGACAAGTAGGCAAAAAACCGAACTGAGTTAGTGCTAAGTTAACAGTGTGGTGCCAGAACACACTAAATGTTAAGTTGGGGGTGTCGAGCGTCAAATTGTTAGTTGGGGGTGCCAGCGGCCAATGGCCAATAGTTGAGGGTGATAATACCCAATAACCCTTTTTTAAAATTCTCTGTATTTCTCAATAAAAACCTACACATTTATTTAAAACTATGGACCCAAACTGTAGCGCCCTGCCCCCCTAAACTTTTGGCTTTCGTCAATTTTAGTCCCTATACTATGTGACTCTTGACACTTTTGACACTTGTGGATCTTTATGCTATGATACTTGAATCTTATTGATACTTGATACTTAATTCTATGAAGCTAGATTCTTGAAACTTGATTCTTGATGCTTAACTCTAGAAACTTGATTCTTAACACTTAGTGTAACAACCCACTTTTTGGAAAGTCAAAGTACAAGTCAAAGTCAAAGTCAAAGGAAGAAAAGATTGCTAATTGCGATCTGTCACTCCTTGCTTAACTACTGACTGTGCTTCTTGACTTGTAACCGAATTCTATTAATTATTTTCTTTAGTTGTATTATGTGGAGTACTTGTTAATAATCGAGGTTTAATCGCAGTTTAATCACTAATCGACTTATCGCTATCGCATCGCAACTCGAATTATGTGTTCTGGATATTGTTTTACATGTGTGTGCTATTATGTGTTACTTGTGCATGTTATGTTTATATTGAGGTTTTTAATCGAAATCGCAATCGCAATTCTATCACAACGTAATCTAATCGCAAACGCTAAACGCAAGTTATTTATAGTGATTGTATGTTAGATATAGTAGTTAGGTTATTTGTGTGACTAATGGGTAATACTATCGCATCGCTCGCTCGAAACGCATCGCAATGCAACGCTCAACACGCAAAACGAAACGCCAAAATTCAACTCGCCGGACCACTCGATCGAATAACCATTCGTTCGAATAACCATTCGTTCGAATGGTCATCCGAACGGATGACCATCCGATCGGATGGCCATCCGATCGAAGTGCCGTCCGATCCGATCCAGGTGCCACTTTCCTCTTTTGGAAACCTATAAATACCCCCTGTCACATCACCAAAGTGATGTGACAGCTCTATCTCGTTCGACCAGCGTTCCAGCCCACTTTTCTCTCGATTTCTCGTGATTCTTGTAAGTTTTCAACTCAAATCTTGTACTTCTATGATCTACACACACTTCTTCATCATTTTCACCTTTGAATCTTAACTTTTAACTGTGGAATCAACAGATTTGAGGTGTTCTAGGATGATGTCATCATGGGGTTCTTGTGAACTTCAAGTTTTGGCCTCATTCCACCAAGAACAACTCAGATCTACTTGATTTCCACATGATTCAACACTATTTTCATCTAGATCTAAACTTTTTCATGATTAAAAGGATTGAAAGATGGTTTCTAACTTTCTTTCAACACTTTTACACTCAATACACTCAAAACCGATAGAATCGGAGCTAGTTCAGGCCTTCTACTCGTTCTCTAGTGAAGTGTCGGTCCCAGATCTGGATTCTATCAACGAGACAACCGATTTCGGATTGCACATGAACAGCCGTCAAGGAACAGTTGACTGGTTGGATTAGGGTGATTCCTGATCGATCGGACGACTTAGGACTTGACGAGGTTCCGTTGTTTAGTACGTTGTCATACCGTCTCAAGCAAACCGCAAAACTTATCAAAATCATCAAGTCCAAAACGATCAGATCGTCCGGACGGATTGCACTTGGACTTCAACACTTAAACCTTTTTTCACAATTTTCAAAGATCATCAGTTCTAACGGATTGCCATCCGATTGGAAGACCATCCGATCAAATGACGATCCTGCTGTGAACTTGTTCTCTCAAGGTGTCCCGCCGATCGGATCGCCATCCGATCGAACGACCGTTCGCTCGAAAGACAAGAAGGGTAGAGATACTTCTATGTTTTCAAAATGCTACAACGAAAACTTCAAAGCCATCATACACAAACACATCCATCCCAAATGAATGCCAATCCGATCGAATGGCCATCCGAACGGATGACCATCCGAACGGATGACCATCCGAACGGATTGTCATTCGATCGAATGACCATCCATTCGGATTGTCATCCGATCGGATGACCATTCGTCACTTTGATCACTTGCAGCGTTTAACGCACCGTTCATTCGCTTATGCTATCGTAAACTGTTCAGGCTAATCATTCTAGCGCTCCCTTCAATCCATTAACTACCATCGCTGTGAGTATACTCGATCCCTTTTTGCTTTACGCACTTTTGGGTGTTACATACGTTACCTATTCTAAATCACATCGATCACACAAGCAAACACTTTTATACGCTGACCGTTACTACATGTTATACGTGTTACTTGATGAATGCTTGTATGTTATGTTAACATAGTAATTGTTGCCTGACGCCTTAGCAACGATAGTACTATAGTTTGGACTCAGCACCTATCGTGGACAGGGGTTGTTAAGGTTACTTCTTCACGTGTCACAGTGGTGATATGTGTTGCACATTCTACAACCCGCAGTCTTGTCTGTGCATATTTTATTGTCGATAACCTACTAGCTTCACATTATACATGTTACATGCTGGTTACGTGTAAACGCTTTCGAACTCTATTATTACTATTAAACTTGTATGCTCACCTTTACACTATGTGTATTGACCTCTATTTTAACGTATGTGACAGGTGTTTGAATGCTTAGGATGTTGTGCTTTGGTGAATCAAGCTAGGGGTCTAGTTATGTCATGCTAAATCGAAGTTGTCGGAACAGTGTTTGTTTTTTAGACAATTATTTGTAATAACTGCTTTATTTGGATATGTTGTGGTATGGGACATGACGTTTAAATATCTAGTAATTAATAGTTGTTATGGATACTCATGGACAATCTGTTTCGCTCAGTGCCGCGCCCCGATGTTTTCACCATCGGTTGGGGTGTGACACTTAGTACTATGAGACTTAATGCTTAAATCTAGATACTTGATTCTTGAGGCTTGATTCTTGATACCTGGTGCTTGACTCTTGAGACTCGTGAAACTTGAGACTTGGCTGAACGAGAGACTGGAGACTTGACACTTATGTAAACTCGGAAACTTTAAAACTTTGGTGTTAATGATATAATCTTGTTATGTGATAATATTACACAATAATACGCAACGCAACACTTAATCTAACTCGCAAAACGAACCAAAGACGGAAAAGTTGCAAAACGGATTGGACTGTCCGAATGGACAACCGATCGAACGGCCATCCGATCCATTTGCTACACGGCCTTAACTCCTCTCTGACACTATAAATAGGACCTGTCACATCATTCTTCATCTATGTGACAGTCTCCTCCGATCCAAACGCACGCACTCTCATTCTTGAGCACTTTTCTTCAATTCTAGGTCGATTCTTGTAAGTTTTCAACCTAAATCTTGTATAACTTCAGTCTACACACTATTCTCTACATTATTCTTCTTTGAAATCACACTTTTCACCATGAAACCTCTAAGATTTGAGCTCTTGAGGATGACGTCATCATGGCGGTTTGTACAAACAGCTATGTGATGTCATTCCAGTAGATATCTAGCTTAGATCTAAGGAATTTCATGCGTTTTTGCACCAAATCTTTACTAAAATCTAAGGTTTTCAGTCTATTTCATGTTTAACTTCAACTTTTCTTAAACGTTCTACTTGAAACGGTGGAATCCGGACCCAAACGGGCTGTAGTCTTGATGATTAGTCTGGAGTCGGCTTGGAAATGGATTAATACAGGAGAAGATGGCCGGAGTACGGATTCAGACATGAACACCATCAATAACAGATACCTGATCGGACAGGGTGATTCCCATCCGACCAGACAGGCTGAACTTTGATATGTTTATCCATTGTCTCAATACGTGCCATGTCGTCATCAAACTCAAAACTTAGAAACCTTACAAGGTTGAAAAAGGAACAAGTCATCTCAATCGAACGACAATCCAATCGGACTGCCGTCCGACCGAACGGCCATCCGATCGGATAACATGCGCCTTATAACCTTCAACTCTTGAACTATTTTGAATCAGAAACTTGGACTCTTTAAAATGTTAAACATTTTGTAAACTTATCACGCTGATCAAATGACCATTCGATCGAATGGCCATCCGTCCGAATGACCATCCGATCGGATGGTGATCCGTCCCATTCATATGTCATCCAACCGGATGACCATCCGTCCGAATGGCCATCCGATCGGGCGACTGATCCTACACCTTGCATGATTCTCGTTATTCTGCTTGACGCTTATCTATTGTACTCCAATCAGGCTAAATCTAAGAGCTCCCTTTGATCCAATAACAGTCTTCCTGTTAAGCAATCACTGTGAGTATACTCGATCCCTTTTTGTTTTAAACTTTTGGGATGCAGCATGTATTCTATGAAACTTGAAACTATTTGAATCTAACTCTATCCTTAGTAAATGTGAAACTTGATACTTTTGGATTCTTGATTCTTTATGCTATGTGAACATTTAATCCTTGTGTGTAGTTCCTCCTTAACAATAGTAGCGCTATATGAAGATGCACCTCCCCATTATTCTCGGGGCTATTGTCAAGAGGATTCTATTTGTTTTCCTTGATTCTTGGGAAAGTGGTTAAAGCATCGGGACACGTGGGCTATCACTTGGACTGCGAACACTAGCATGGCTGAAACTATTTTATCATTTACATGATGGATATGAGTCTTTTTAAACTATTACGCTATATACTCAAACTTGTATACTCGCCAGTGCATTTTTGTACTGACTATATTTTAATACATGTTGCAGGCTGATAGGATGCTATGATCAAGAAACGTGCTAGGACCGCTGCTAGAAACTCATCCTAGTTAATCTTAGAAACTTGGAAACAATTTTGGTGAATTTTGTATGTGATACTTATGTTTCGGTTGGTGTTGATTTTAGACTATGTTATCATGAAACTTGATTAATCTATATCAAAATTATTAGTGTTATGGAAACTCATGAGCAATCTGAACGCTTAGTGCCGCACCCCGATGTTTCCACCATCGGTTGGGGTATGACAGATTGGTATCAGAGCCATACCTATAGGGAATTAGGATAAGTTGGAATACTTGCCCTAGTCTGTAGTTCTAGGAATCTTGACTCTTATCTGTTGTTTAAGACTTATGCATTCTACCGTATCTGCTTCCTAGCAGCACATTTCCTGTTAAACTTACATGCCTTTCCTAAGGCTGACACAATGCACACTTGTAAACTTTGGAAACACTGCTAAACAGTGTTAGTATTTTGCACGAGATTTTCCCTCAAGTCAGGAGTGACATCCGAACCTTGATGGGGGATTTCCTTACTTTATTCTAGTAGGTCTTATCTGTTGACAAGTACCGACGCTATTAGGGTACGATGTTGTCAAGTTAGAGGTGAAACTCAGACCTTGATAACTAGTCTACTCTCATTGATTTTACTGTCTCGCCAAAGTCTCGAAATTCCCAATCAATTAGGAACGTGAAACGACCAAAAGGACGAATGTCGTAGGCCTAACATCGATGATGTATTTGTCTAAGTACATCACACCCCCAAAATACCACATGCGGAAACCCCCGCGAGGCGTGTGACGTACCAGGATCTAGCCACCAATCACATTGAACTCATAGGTATATTTAAATAAAACTTTCATTTATTAACATTAAGTGTTACAACGTTACAAATAATTCACAGTATACATCGGAAGCATAATTCATTCGTTAAGTGTTTATAAACCATATGTAAAAACCATTAGTCTTGTGTTGCGATTCCATGTATCTCGACCCATGACCACTCCAGCCTCCCAGACAGCAAGTTCCAACAATATGCACCTAAAGACTTGCAAGGCATGTAACAACGAGTCAACAACAAAGTTGAGTGAGTTCACAGTTGGTGGTCGTTTTTAAAGTTGTTTCAAACACCATGAGTTTGTGTGCAACTATATGTTAACCAGCTTTCCTTGTTTTCCAATCCATAATCAGTGGGGGCTACCCCATGTTGTAAACCACTAGACTAGTTAAAAATATTGGCGTCCTTTCCAATCTGAGGACGGAGGTACGTATTCTACCCAACCGAGAATACGCAGGTTAAATGTAGTTGTCCTTCCCAATCTGAGAATACGCAGGTTTAGTGTAGGCGTCCTTCCCAATCCGAGGACGGAGGTACATATTCTACCTAACTGAGAATACGCAGGTTAAATGTAGTCTATTAGTGGTGAATATACAGGTTTCATCTTAGCTTCTTAATCCCATTCCCAACCCACCGGGAATCCCATGCCTTAAGAGTGTGAACTCACCTTTGGTTTGCTCGGTATGTTTATTCACGTATTCAAGTTGATCAATCAAGTCCTAGCATGGTTACCGACATCAGTCAGTCTCAGATGCACATAATCCGCATATTACACGTATAGTTAATTCACGTAGTCCTTGTTCACATATCACACAATTATTGTACACGTAGCATGTAGTTCAAGTCATACTGTCAATCTAGTAACACAAGAATACGTAAACTAATCAAGTTAATAACTCACTTAAACTTTGTGAGATCCACTGCTACCCATCGGTCCAGATCCAATTTATAATCATAACCCAATGTTAATACTAGCTTAGAATTTTAAGTTGTAACAGCCCACTAGGGCTTCGGCCCATTCTAACAACGCCCATGTTCACATACCAATTATGCACACCAAATCCTACTGTTAAATTTAGAACAATTTAGGCTATGAATATTACAAGCTTTTTAAATGTAGAAGTATTAATTTCCTAACCTCTGACCCCTTTCCCAACACATGTGCGGTCACCAACTCATCTATTTAACATCATATGCAGCCATAGACCAAGATATAAGCATAGACATTCATGTATTACCAATACTGTGCTAGTAAGGCCCAAATATGGAATCAGGTCAGTTATGGGCTTCATTCAGTTACAGTCCAGCAACAGGGTGTGTGGCCCATTGACTATACAAGGTCCGATACACCTACTGTGCGATCCATTCGGGTACCGGCCCAATGTTTACCTGTGGCTGTCCCCAAACAGCGCGCAGCCCAACCGAAATGGATATGTGATTTACTTAATAATGCAGCCCAATAGAAGGTAAGGCCCAACTTACCTTTGCCCATTACCTGTTTAATTCGTTAAAGCCCAAAACAGGTTTGTATCTCATCCCCTTCAACACCCAATACGACTTAAACAGCATAACAACTTCTTGTTTGTGATGACAATTCGTTTAATTAGCAAGGATTATACTCACTCATGACAATTCATTTAATAACCGAACCTTCAATAAATAAATTCTTGTGAAAACCTAGTTCATACAACCCACTATTACCATTAATCTACACGAACATCATACATGAAATCAATTACATCGGGTCAGTCATTTAATATCAAAACTAGATATCATCATACAATAACAAAACTAATCATCTAAATTAATGTCCCTAACTAATCTGATATCATGATCATCACCAATAATTGTTTGTAACACATTGATCAAATATGTTTGCAATCATATATATCAAATAATTAATTTATGAATAACAAGGTATACACTAACTTGGAGTCGAGGGGGTGGGGTTTCGAGAGAGATGGGGCTGCCGTCCAAGATGGAAAAGTGAGGGAAAAGAGTAGGGTAATTGTTATCCTTTTATGATTGGGAGAGACACTTGAAGTTTACGTAATTTTAAACAAGTAGACCAATAATCTAAACAAGTGGGCCAATCCCACTTTTGATTTTATTATTGATTTCGACTTCACAGAAGTTGGGCCGAAGAGAAGAGAGTCAAACAACACAAGTGGGCCGATGTGGATTTGTGAAAGATAATGTGAAGATTTGAAGGGTGTGTGTGTGTGTGTGTGTGTGTGGCCCAATACGCATCGTGTAGCTCGCAGCCCAAATAGGTTAGTCCCATAAATAAACTAAACGACACCTAGAAACGTTTAACGATTCCTTGCAGTTAATCAGTCAAACACACGTACACATACTCAAACACGTTATACATTTAGCAATTACATTACAGTCACAAGTGTTTATCAATTTACATCATCGCAAGGGACCTGAAAGAGGAATAATAAGAAAACAGGATCACGTGACTAAGAGACACTGACCCTGGAAATTCGGGTTGTCACATCATCCCCAACTTGAAAGAAATTTAGTCCCGAAATTTAGCACGTAGTTACTGAGGAAGCTAGTTAGGTTGCATGGTTTCCTGGTTTTCCTGGGGTGTCACATCATCCCCCCGTTGGTTTGGAATTTCGTCCAGAAATTCCACAGTAGCTTCAGCCTCAGTAGTGGTTTCATTGTTCTCGAACAACTGGGGATATTTGTGTTTCATTTGGTCTTCTCGTTCCCAGGCAACTCTGGGCCACGACGGGAGTTCCAACGAATTCGAACAATAAGTATCCTGGTGCGTTTGAGAATCTTGACCTCCCGGTCCAAGATTTCCACTGGTTCATCGACAAATCGCAACTGATCGTCGATGGTGAGCTCCTTGAAAGGAACTATGAGGGTTTCATCTGATAGACACTTCTTCAGATTCGACACATGGAATACGTTGTGAACTCCACTGAGTTCTTCGGGTAGATTCAATCTGTAGACCATCTTGTCAATTCTCTCCGTGATTTTGAAAGGTCCAACATATCACGGGTTGATTTCGTCTCGTATACCAAAACGAACTACACCTTCCCAAGGTGAGACTTTAAGTAGTACTCGATCCCCAACCTGGAACTCGAGTGGTTTCCTGCGCTTATCAGCGTAGCTTTTCTGACGGTCGCGAGTCGTATCTGAGCAATCTTCTCTATTGTTTTTACGACGAGTTCTGGGCCAGTGATTCGGCTGTTTCCAACTTCTGCCCAACAAAGGGGTGATCGGCACTTCTGTCCGTACAATGCCTCAAATGGAGCAGCTTGGATGCTGGTGTGGTAACTGTTGTTATCCGAAAACTCTACTAAAGGGAAGATGTCTTTCCCAGCCGTTGCTAAAGTCGATTACATATGCTCGAAGCATGTCTTCAAGAGTTTGGATGGTGCGTTCAGTCTGCCCCTCCGCCTTGGGATGATATGCCGTGATCATGTCTAGACGTGAGCCAAAGGATTTGTGCATCGCTTGCCACAAATCAAATGCAACTCGTGGGTCGCGATCAGAGATAATGGAGGTTGGCACCCCGTGCCTAGCAACCACTTCTTTCAAGTAGATAACTGCGAGTGTAGAAAACTTATCCGTTTCCTTGATGGCTAGAAAGTGTGCTGGTTACGTGAGACAATCAATGATCATCCAGGTGATATTGTTTCTATTTCGAGTTTAAGTAGGCTAGCGACCAAATCCATGGCAGTCTGTTTTCGCTTTCGATATAGGTGTTTCTAGTTGCTAACACTTCACTTTGACTTTCCCACAAGTCAAGCATCATTCCCATACCTTGCTAGGTGGGCCTTCATGCCCGATTACCAGTACAAGGTTTATATATATCCTAATGCCTCTCATCAAAACCCAGACGACTAGAATATCGAGGCCGGTGTGCCTTGCTCAACACGAGTTCCCTACAGTTGCCGTATAATGAGGCCCACTTTCGTTCTGTGGGGTAACGAGTATCGTTCGACCTGCCAAAGGTTGTTTCTCCATGCCCCGCATGGGTTCAACTTGAAAATCCTCTTCCTTCAGTTCTCCAGTTTGAACAGAGCGAGTCTGATCAGGTAAGTTAGATTCGATAGTGAGCTGCAAAGCTCGTGCACGTTCAAGTTTCATAGTTGCAATCATCCTAAAGTTTCCTCCAGCGATGTCATTAACTGATTTAGCTCTGTCGAAGTCAAGGTACACGGGAGGCCCTTGTGATCGGTCTAAATAACGCATCGGGTACCGTCCAAGTGATGCCTCCATCTAAAATCCCAAGACCACGGTGCAGTTCCTCTTTGTAACGCCATCACTTAAGTCATCACTCTCTCGTGTTGCGTCGGTGTGTAATTGGGACTCTGATTCGGACCATCATGGTATACCACTAAATCACCCGCACCCTCGGGTAAAGACGATGCTCAGTGCATTGCATTGTTGGGATTTAAAAGCTTAAAAGACGTCCTCCTGTTTTGGTCTCCCACGAACACAGCACCCTGCTGTGCTTAAGGGAGTTAAGCTGCGCGATCTTCGAATACCCTGCGGGTAAGCTGCGATGGTATCTAGAGAAAACGAGTAATTGCTGCATCCCCGAAGGAATCTTTGGTGTCGATCAGTTTCTATCTTAGCGAGGTCCACGTGTATTCCCACTCCGTTGGTTACGTGATCAAAATGCATCTCTCGAATCTAGATGTGGCATTTAACAAGACTGCACACGTAATGGCTCCTCCCACAGATAGGATACATATGCCACCCAGGGTGTTCCTTTCTCCTGGTCATGATTCGGAATGTCGTCGACAAATACAGTTGATTCATGTGATCCCTGAAGCTGCTGGTGTGGTGATCAACTCAATAATCATGGTGTATAAAGTTGAAATGGTTGCATTGCGTTCGACATGCTGTTCTAAGAGCATTCTTCTCTTGGACTTCCATCTGATGATAGTTCGTTCGCTAGCCAATCCCCGAATGGAAGCTTGTTCCTTGTAACTGGTCGACAGGTGGCCAACGCATGGTTGAGACAAGCGGTTCCTAACTGTCACATTGTTACGTTCTCGATAATCGATACACATACGAAAAGGCTTATCTTTACTGGTATAACTGGGGCTCCCCAAAGTGAAAAAAAAAAGAATTAGGTCTGCCAAACTCCTGTCCAACAGTTCTTGAAGTTGATTAGACAGTTCTTGCAACCTTCCTGGTGCAAGACAATAAGGAATACTAGTAACAAGGGCTACTTCTATCATGATACTGATCTGATATTCCATCTGACGATGTGAAGGCAAACCTGATAGTTCTTCTGGTAGCACTTAGGGAGAAATAACGAACAATTGGTGGATCCTCGATCCTCTTTTCCTTAGCCTTGACATCAGTAACGAGTGCTACCATGGCGGGGTAATCCTTCTGTAGACACTTCTGGCCTTCACTGCTGAATTGATGCTAACCTCTGCTCCACTCGGATACTTTATGACAGGCGACAACCTTCCCCTCACAAGGTATAACTGCGCGATGTCTGGTTAACCAACCTATACTGACTACTGCATTAACACCGTCGTGGGTAGTAGAAGGAAGATCGATGTCAAAAACTTGTCCCACTCAGTTGAATTTGCATCCCTACAAACATATGATGCTTCAATTGACCTGCCATCAGCCTTTCGAGAAGCATCAGGGTTAAACAGGACAGAGACGAAGCGATTAGCTACCCATATAAGCTTCCAAGTGGTCACCATCCTGACATCGCCCACGTCAACCCTAAACGCCCTTCCATGAACATCATCTCCAATGTTGCTGTTTTCGTTACAAGGATTTCAAGTACTGTCATTGTTCTGTTGGTCGTTGTCTACTTAGTTTAACCACGGCCGATCCATGTTGTAGGCACCTTTATTCCATACTGTAGGCTAGGGTTACGAATACCTTGTTGTCGTTGTGGCTGCTGCTCCTAATGTCGTTGCTCGAAACGAAGCCCTACGATTCTGCACCATCAAGGTCCATCTTTTCACATTCTGAGCCACGTCCTACAGTGCTAGTCACTGTGCTGGCAGTTACACATTCCATGTTATAGTCGATTGTCATTACTTATGTCCTGATTGATTCGTAAGAGTTGACTCCCATGAGTTGCTGACAAGGGTTAAGGATTCGATTGAAGCCAATTCGCTGGTTCTCGTTGCCGGTAATTAGGGTCGTCAAGTACTAAGGTCAGTAAAGTACTACGCTCATCCTCCTGTCCATCGATGTTGCAAGTTGCTTGAGTAATACTCAGTCTGTTTCGAGGGTATCATAGAAGTGATCACACTTCGGGATATAAGATGTCAATACATGAGTTCCAGCAAACGAAGAGGAGTAAGAAAGGTATCGATCAATCATTCGACGCTGCGACATCCAACTCAGGGACGTTCGTATAAGCACCTAACATTCTACACAGTTCGCTAGGTGTTCAGATGGGTGTTCAGGTAATATTCGATAGCATCGAGGTTCGAAGGGATCTAGAGGTGAATGAAAAGTTCACGTTCGAGTAGGGGACCATTACTGCTATGACCCCTATAGGTTTGTTGTGTTTCACATCGATCAAATAACAGAACGGAACCCCTTTTCCACTTGTTAAGGCTCACTGGGACTCGCATGCACCCCACATTATTATTATGTTTGCACCCACAATAATATTGTGATTTGCATGCTCATCTCAGTTCCGCCTAACTCATGTCAAATGGTTCCTCAAACTCGAATGCCAAACAGAGGTTATCAAAATGATAAGATCACAGAAATCCAAGGACTATGGCATACTATCAATGCATCATAAACTAAGCAAGCAATCCATGCCATCATGCTATAGTGACGAGTGTGTGTTCGTATGCTACGTCATAAAAAAATGTGTACTAGTCATGTAATGCATGCAACAAATGAGAAAGACGAACCTTGCAATCTGGAGCTGAGTGTCATGGTCGTATTCACGTATTTAGAATTGTTCGGTTATAGTCTGGTTTTACAAAAACGTTTTAAAACCAAGTTTACTATAACCAGTGGCTCTGATACCAATCTGTCACACCCCCAAAATACCACATGTGGAAACCCCCGCGAGGCGTGTGACGTACCAGGATCTAGCCACCAATCACATTGAACTCATAGGTATATTTAAATAAAACTTTCATTTATTAACATTAAGTGTTACAATGTTACAAATAATTCACAGTATACTACGGAAGCATAATTCATTCGTTAAGTGTTTATAAACCATATGTAAAAACCATTAGTCTTGTGTTGCGATTCCATGTATCTCGACCCATGACCAGTCCAGCCTCCCAGACAGCAAGTTCCAACAATATGCACCTAAAGACCTGCAAGGCATGTAACAACGAGTCAACAACAAAGTTGAGCGAGGTCACAGTTGGTGTTCGTTTTTAAAGTTGTTTCAAACACCATGAGTTTGTGTGCAACTATATGTTAACCAGCTTTCCTTGTTTTCCAATCCATAATCAGTGGGGGCTACCCCATGTTGTAAACCACTAGACTAGTTATAAATATTGGCGTCCTTCCCAATCTGAGGACGGAGGTACGTATTCTACCCAACCGAGAATACGCAGGTTAAATGTAGTCGTCCTTCCCAATCCGAGGACGGAGGTACGTATTCTTCCCAATCCGAGAATACGCAGGTTTAGTGTAGGCGTCCTTCCTAATCCGAGGACGGAGGTACATATTCTACCCAACCGAGAATACGCAGGTTAAATGTAGTCTATTAGTGGTGAATATACAGGTTTCATCTTAGCTTCTTAATCCCATTCCCAACCCACCGGGAATCCCATGCCTTAAGAGTGTGAACTCACCTTTGGTTTGCTCGGTATGTTTATTCACGTATTTAAGTTGATCAATCAAGTCCTAGCATGGTTACCGACATCAGTCAGTCTCAGATGCATATAATCCGCATATTACACGTATAGTTAATTCACGTAGTCCTTGTTCACATATCACACAATTATTGTACACGTAGCATGTAGTTCAAGTCATACTGTCAATCT
Organism: Helianthus tuberosus; assembly: GCA_030545235.1. Classification (NCBI taxonomy): domain Eukaryota; kingdom Viridiplantae; phylum Streptophyta; class Magnoliopsida; order Asterales; family Asteraceae; genus Helianthus; species Helianthus tuberosus. The sequence continues at coordinate 6,210,263 of CM060426.1, forward strand.
AGTAACACAAGAATACATAAACTAATCAAGTTAATAACTCACTTAAGCTTTGTGAGATCCACTGCTACCCATCGGTCCAGATCCAATTTATAATCATAACACAATGTTAATACTAGCTTAGAATTTTAAGTTGTAACAGCCCACTAGGGCTTCGGCCCATTCTAACAACGCCCATGTTCATATACCAATTATGCACACCAAATCCTACTGTTAAATTTAGAACAATTTAGGATATGAATATTACAAGCTTTTTAAATGTAGAAGTATTAATTTCCTAACCTCTGACCCCTTTCCCAACACATGTGCGGTCACCAACTCATCTATTTAACATCATATGCAGCCATAGACCAAGATATAAGCATAGACATTCATGTATTACCAATACTGTGCTAGCAAGGCCCAAATATGCAATCAAGTTAGTTATGGGCTTCATTCAGTTACAGTCCAGCAACAGGGTGTGCGGCCCATTGACTATACAAGGCCCGATACACCTGCTGTGTGATCCAGTCGGGTACCGGCCCAATGTTTACACGCGGCTGTCCCCAAACAGCGCGCAGCCCAGCCAAAATGGATATGTGATTTACTTAATAATGCAGCCCAATAGAAGGTAAGGCCCAACTTACCTTTGCCCATTACCTGTTTAATTCGTTAAAGCCCAAAACAGGTTTGTATCTCATCCCCTTCAACACCCAATACGACTTAAACAGCATAATAACTTCTTGTTTGTGATGACAATTCATTTAATTAGCAAGGATTATACTCACTCATGACAATTCATTTAATAACCGAACCTTCAATAAATAAATTCTTGTGAAAACCTAGTTCATACAACCCACTATTACCATTAATCTACACGAACATCATACATGAAATCAATTACATCGGGTCAGTCATTTAATATCAAAACTAGACATTATCATACAATAACAAAACTAATCATCTAAATTAATGTCCCTAACTAATCTGATATCATGATCATCACCAATAATTGTTTGTAACACATTGATCAAATATGTTTGCAATCATATATATCAAATAACTAATTTATGAATAACAAGGTATACACTAACCTGGAGTCGAGGGGGTGGGGTTTCGAGAGAGATGGGGCTGCCGTCCAAGATGGAAAAGTGAGGGAAAAGAGTAGGGTAATTGTTATCCTTTTATGATTGGGAGAGACACTTGAAGTTTACGTAATTTTAAACAAGTAGACCAATAATCTAAACAAGTGGGCCAATCCCACTTTTGATTTTATTATTGATTTCGACTTCACAGAAGTTGGGCCGAAGAGAAGAGAGTCAAACAACACAAGTGGGCCGATGTGGATTTGTGAAAGATAATGTGAAGATTTGAAGGGTGTGTGTGTGTGTGTGTGTGTGGCCCAATACGCATCGTGTAGCTCGCAGCCCAAATAGGTTAGTCCTCTAAATTAACTAAACGACACCTAGAAACGTTTAACGATTCCTTGCAGTTAATCTGTCAAACACACGTACACATACTCAAACACGTTATACATTTAGCAATTACATTACAGTCACAAGTGTTTATCAATTTACATCATCGCAAGGGACCTGAAAGAGGAATAATAAGAAAACAGGATCACGTGACTAAGAGACACTGACCCTGGAAATTCGGGTTGTCACAAAGTAAGTCAAGACACATTACCTCAATTCGAGAGGGGTTCGACTCACTTTGGTTAGTTAACGTTCCTCCACCCGGAACAATCCTATGTTTTATGAGCCTATCTTTTATGTTATCGCGAATTTCATGAGTGGTTTTAACTTGATTCTTCATTATTTTAAGCCTTTTTACACAAATCGCACGTATGTCCGCAATCTAAGACTCTAATCATAATCTCTCAGAGCAAACTAAATTTACGAAGCTTTATTCATCGTGAAAACCTACATGGGAATCTTGATCGACTATGATACCATGTGAAGTTATCTGAGGAATCTATGTGTTATTATGGTTGTGAAGCACCAAATGTAACATGGCCCCGAAATACGAGAAGGAAGTGACATGTTTGAAGCATGGTGGATATACCGCTAGTACTTCCTATATATAAGTGTTTCCGACATGTTACCAACTTTCGTACCACGTGCCATGTGAAACTTAGTGCTTTGTAGACCGGTAGTGAGAATGTTGAACTCTAAGCTATGAGAAACTACCTATGGAGTCTATGTGAAATCTATGTGTAATCTACATGTACTCTAGTGTGAATATGTTGTTTTGAGTAACAAAATACGAAACGTAGCCTAGCGCCGAAGACGAGCCGAACGTGGCATGTCCAAAACATGGTGGATACGTCGCTGGTACTTCCTATATATAAGTGTTTCTGGCATGTTACCGAACCTTCGTACCACGTGCTAAGCAAAGATCGTAGTTTTGCGGAATCGGGTTGAAGTTGTTAAATCTATTTGGTTAATTTATGTGAAAGTCTTGTGAGTATAATGGAGTTTAATGTTATGGTTGGCGAAGCACGACACTGATGACGAGACGGACGTGGCATGATTGAAGCATGGTGGATACGCCGCTGGAACTTCCTATATATAAGCGCTTCCATTATGTTGTCGAACTTTCATGGCACGTGCCGTGTGGGGATTCGTTGTTTTGTGGATTATGGTGAGATGGTTGAACACTAATCTATGTGAATCTATTGGGTTAATCTACGTGTGATGATGATGAGTGTGTTGTTTGGCAATTGCGACACGTAACATGACACCGAATACGAGGCGGAAGCGATGTGCCCAAAGCGTGGTGGATACGCCGCTGGTACTTCCTATATATAAGCATTTCTGACATGTTGCCAAACTTCGTACAACGTGCCATGCGAAGGTCGTGGGTTTGCGGTGTTGAATCTACTGGGATCTATGTGAAACTAAAACTTGAATCTTTAAACTACGTGAAACTTGTTGAATCTTGAGACTTAATCTATCGTGTGTGAATCTATATATTGTGAGACTTTGTGACCTAGACTTATACGATCCTCTTGTTGGATCTTTAGATGTCTTCTCGTAAGCTATCCGACACTCTCAAGAGATCCAGGGAGAAGTCTCAGAAAAAGATGATGTCCTTCATGGCCGACCAGATCGCTCGAGTCGTGCCAAAGATCGTCTCTGAGATCCAGGGATCGAACACTCCACCCTCTTCTGTTGACTCTAAAACTGAGAAGGTAAAGCCTACGAAGTTCAACGACAAACACTTTGTCTCTTGCAACCCTAAGCCTTTCACGGGCAGTGATGGGGTGATTGCTATGCTAGAATGGTTCGATAACATCGAGGTTACCTTTATTAACAGTGAATGCCCAGAGCATTTAAAGACTAGGAGTGCAACGGGAGTGTTTCAAGGCAGAGCTCTAGAGTGGTGGTCAAATGAGAGAAACATCCATTCTAATGAAGAAGCCTATGCTCTTCCATAGGCTGAGGTGTGAGGATTAATGATGCTCGAATTCTGCCCTCCCCATGAACAACTAAAGCTCGAAGAAGAGTTCTGGCATTTGAAGCAGATTGGTGATGACAATCTGGCTTATACTACTCGTTTTAAACAACTTAGCTTCATCGTGCCTCACTTGGTTTCTACCCCTAAACGCATGATAACCAAGTACATCAATGGGTTACCTCCTGCCATGCGAGATTCGATTGAAGCAGCTCGGCTCGAGACAATTGAAGAGGTTTATCGTCTGGCAACAAGTTTAAACAACAATCGCGTACGTGATAAATAGTTTGGAAACTCCGCTCCTTCGAAAACAGCGAATCAGGTTACCCAGTAGCCTACTGGCAGTAGGAACAAGAAGAGAAAGTCTCAGGGTTCAAGGTGCAATACGATTGTCCCTGCTACTAAGCATGCTCCTGCTATTGCTGTTCCAAACCCTACTGCTCCTGAAATCAAAAAGCAGTACACTAGGCCTCACCCTAAGTGTGCCACCTGCAACTTTCATCATCCTGTCACCTCTGCTTGTCGCTTGTGTACCAACTGCAATCGCTATGGTCACGCGACTTCTTATTGCCGTCAAGTTAACCCTGCCCAACCAACTTAGCAAGCCCCAGTTCAGGCAACTCTACCAGCTTTTCTAGCTCCTCCGCAGAATCCTAGACCAGTCAACGCAGTTCGCGCATGCTACAAGTATGGAGACACTACTCATCTTCGTAACCAGTGTCCGCAGCTAAACCAGGAGCAAGAACCAGCCGCTCGGGGATGAGCGTTCAACCTCAATGCTAATCAGGCTCGTAACGATAATGACTTCGTTAACCATGAGTTTGTGTGCAACTATATGTTAACCAGCTTTCCTTGTTTTCCAATCCATAATCAGTGGGGGCTACCCCATGTTGTAAACCACTAGACTAGTTAAAAATATTGGCGTCCTTTCCAATCTGAGGACGGAGGTACGTATTCTACCCAACCGAGAATACGCAGGTTAAATGTAGTTGTCCTTCCCAATCTGAGAATACGCAGGTTTAGTGTAGGCGTCCTTCCCAATCCGAGGACGGAGATACATATTCTACCTAACTGAGAATACGCAGGTTAAATGTAGTCTATTAGTGGTGAATATACAGGTTTCATCTTAGCTTCTTAATCCCATTCCCAACCCACCGGGAATCCCATGCCTTAAGAGTGTGAACTCACCTTTGGTTTGCTCGGTATGTTTATTCACGTATTCAAGTTGATCAATCAAGTCCTAGCATGGTTACCGACATCAGTCAGTCTCAGATGCACATAATCCGCATATTACACGTATAGTTAATTCACGTAGTCCTTGTTCACATATCACACAATTATTGTACACGTAGCATGTAGTTCAAGTCATACTGTCAATCTAGTAACACAAGAATACGTAAACTAATCAAGTTAATAACTCACTTAAACTTTGTGAGATCCACTGCTACCCATCGGTCCAGATCCAATTTATAATCATAACCCAATGTTAATACTAGCTTAGAATTTTAAGTTGTAACAGCCCACTAGGGCTTCGGCCCATTCTAACAACGCCCATGTTCACATACCAATTATGCACACCAAATCCTACTGTTAAATTTAGAACAATTTAGGCTATGAATATTACAAGCTTTTTAAATGTAGAAGTATTAATTTCCTAACCTCTGACCCCTTTCCCAACACATGTGCGGTCACCAACTCATCTATTTAACATCATATGCAGCCATAGACCAAGATATAAGCATAGACATTCATGTATTACCAATACTGTGCTAGTAAGGCCCAAATATGGAATCAGGTCAGTTATGGGCTTCATTCAGTTACAGTCCAGCAACAGGGTGTGTGGCCCATTGACTATACAAGGTCCGATACACCTACTGTGCGATCCATTCGGGTACCGGCCCAATGTTTACCTGTGGCTGTCCCCAAACAGCGCGCAGCCCAACCGAAATGGATATGTGATTTACTTAATAATGCAGCCCAATAGAAGGTAAGGCCCAACTTACCTTTGCCCATTACCTGTTTAATTCGTTAAAGCCCAAAACAGGTTTGTATCTCATCCCCTTCAACACCCAATACGACTTAAACAGCATAACAACTTCTTGTTTGTGATGACAATTCGTTTAATTAGCAAGGATTATACTCACTCATGACAATTCATTTAATAACCGAACCTTCAATAAATAAATTCTTGTGAAAACCTAGTTCATACAACCCACTATTACCATTAATCTACACGAACATCATACATGAAATCAATTACATCGGGTCAGTCATTTAATATCAAAACTAGATATCATCATACAATAACAAAACTAATCATCTAAATTAATGTCCCTAACTAATCTGATATCATGATCATCACCAATAATTGTTTGTAACACATTGATCAAATATGTTTGCAATCATATATATCAAATAATTAATTTATGAATAACAAGGTATACACTAACTTGGAGTCGAGGGGGGTGGGGTTTCGAGAGAGATGGGGCTGCCGTCCAAGATGGAAAAGTGAGGGAAAAGAGTAGGGTAATTGTTATCCTTTTATGATTGGGAGAGACACTTGAAGTTTACGTAATTTTAAACAAGTAGACCAATAATCTAAACAAGTGGGCCAATCCCACTTTTGATTTTATTATTGATTTCGACTTCACAGAAGTTGGGCCGAAGAGAAGAGAGTCAAACAACACAAGTGGGCCGATGTGGATTTGTGAAAGATAATGTGAAGATTTGAAGGGTGTGTGTGTGTGTGTGTGTGGCCCAATACGCATCGTGTAGCTCGCAGCCCAAATAGGTTAGTCCCATAAATAAACTAAACGACACCTAGAAACGTTTAACGATTCCTTGCAGTTAATCAGTCAAACACACGTACACATACTCAAACACGTTATACATTTAGCAATTACATTACAGTCACAAGTGTTTATCAATTTACATCATCGCAAGGGACCTGAAAGAGGAATAATAAGAAAACAGGATCACGTGACTAAGAGACACTGACCCTGGAAATTCGGGTTGTCACATCATCCCCAACTTGAAAGAAATTTAGTCCCGAAATTTAGCACGTAGTTACTGAGGAAGCTAGTTAGGTTGCATGGTTTCCTGGTTTTCCTGGGGTGTCACATCATCCCCCCGTTGGTTTGGAATTTCGTCCAGAAATTCCACAGTAGCTTCAGCCTCAGTAGTGGTTTCATTGTTCTCGAACAACTGGGGATATTTGTGTTTCATTTGGTCTTCTCGTTCCCAGGCAACTCTGGGCCACGACGGGAGTTCCAACGAATTCGAACAATAAGTATCCTGGTGCGTTTGAGAATCTTGACCTCCCGGTCCAAGATTTCCACTGGTTCATCGACAAATCGCAACTGATCGTCGATGGTGAGCTCCTTGAAAGGAACTATGAGGGTTTCATCTGATAGACACTTCTTCAGATTCGACACATGGAATACGTTGTGAACTCCACTGAGTTCTTCGGGTAGATTCAATCTGTAGACCATCTTGTCAATTCTCTCCGTGATTTTGAAAGGTCCAACATATCACGGGTTGATTTCGTCTCGTATACCAAAACGAACTACACCTTCCCAAGGTGAGACTTTAAGTAGTACTCGATCCCCAACCTGGAACTCGAGTGGTTTCCTGCGCTTATCAGCGTAGCTTTTCTGACGGTCGCGAGTCGTATCTGAGCAATCTTCTCTATTGTTTTTACGACGAGTTCTGGGCCAGTGATTCGGCTGTTTCCAACTTCTGCCCAACAAAGGGGTGATCGGCACTTCTGTCCGTACAATGCCTCAAATGGAGCAGCTTGGATGCTGGTGTGGTAACTGTTGTTATCCGAAAACTCTACTAAAGGGAAGATGTCTTTCCCAGCCGTTGCTAAAGTCGATTACATATGCTCGAAGCATGTCTTCAAGAGTTTGGATGGTGCGTTCAGTCTGCCCCTCCGCCTTGGGATGATATGCCGTGATCATGTCTAGACGTGAGCCAAAGGATTTGTGCATCGCTTGCCACAAATCAAATGCAACTCGTGGGTCGCGATCAGAGATAATGGAGGTTGGCACCCCGTGCCTAGCAACCACTTCTTTCAAGTAGATAACTGCGAGTGTAGAAAACTTATCCGTTTCCTTGATGGCTAGAAAGTGTGCTGGTTACGTGAGACAATCAATGATCATCCAGGTGATATTGTTTCTATTTCGAGTTTAAGTAGGCTAGCGACCAAATCCATGGCAGTCTGTTTTCGCTTTCGATATAGGTGTTTCTAGTTGCTAACACTTCACTTTGACTTTCCCACAAGTCAAGCATCATTCCCATACCTTGCTAGGTGGGCCTTCATGCCCGATTACCAGTACAAGGTTTATATATATCCTAATGCCTCTCATCAAAACCCAGACGACTAGAATATCGAGGCCGGTGTGCCTTGCTCAACACGAGTTCCCTACAGTTGCCGTATAATGAGGCCCACTTTCGTTCTGTGGGGTAACGAGTATCGTTCGACCTGCCAAAGGTTGTTTCTCCATGCCCCGCATGGGTTCAACTTGAAAATCCTCTTCCTTCAGTTCTCCAGTTTGAACAGAGCGAGTCTGATCAGGTAAGTTAGATTCGAAAGTGAGCTGCAAAGCTCGTGCATGTTCAAGTTTCATAGTTGCAATCATCCTAAAGTTTCCTCCAGCGATGTCATTAACTGATTTAGCTCTGTCGAAGTCAAGGTACACGGGAGGCCCTTGTGATCGGTCTAAATAACGCATCGGGTACCGTCCAAGTGATGCCTCCATCTAAAATCCCAAGACCACGGTGCAGTTCCTCTTTGTAACGCCATCACTTAAGTCATCACTCTCTCGTGTTGCGTCGGTGTGTAATTGGGACTCTGATTCGGACCATCATGGTATACCACTAAATCACCCGCACCCTCGGGTAAAGACGATGCTCAGTGCATTGCATTGTTGGGATTCAAAAGCTTAAAAGACGTCCTCCTGTTTTGGTCTCCCACGAACACAGCACCCTGCTGTGCTTAAGGGAGTTAAGCTGCGCGATCTTCGAATACCCTGCGGGTAAGCTGCGATGGTATCTAGAGAAAACGAGTAATTGCTGCATCCCCGAAGGAATCTTTGGTGTCGATCAGTTTCTATCTTAGCGAGGTCCACGTGTATTCCCACTCCGTTGGTTACGTGATCAAAATGCATCTCTCGAATCTAGATGTGGCATTTAACAAGACTTCACACGTAATGGCTCCTCCCACAGATAGGATACATATGCCACCCAGGGTGTTCCTTTCTCCTGGTCATGATTCGGAATGTCGTCGACAAATACAGTTGATTCATGTGATCCCTGAAGCTGCTGGTGTGGTGATCAACTCAATAATCATGGTGTATAAAGTTGAAATGGTTGCATTGCGTTCGACATGCTGTTCTAAGAGCATTCTTCTCTTGGACTTCCATCTGATGATAGTTCGTTCGCTAGCCAATCCCCGAATGGAAGCTTGTTCCTTGTAACTGGTCGACAGGTGGCCAACGCATGGTTGAGACAAGCGGTTCCTAACTGTCACATTGTTACGTTCTCGATAATCGATACACATACGAAAAGGCTTATCTTTACTGGTATAACTGGGGCTCCCCAAAGTGAAAAAAAAAAAGAATTAGGTCTGCCAAACTCCTGTCCAACAGTTCTTGAAGTTGATTAGACAGTTCTTGCAACCTTCCTGGTGCAAGACAATAAGGAATACTAGTAACAAGGGCTACTTCTATCATGATACTGATCTGATATTCCATCTGACGATGTGAAGGCAAACCTGATAGTTCTTCTGGTAGCACTTAGGGAGAAATAACGAACAATTGGTGGATCCTCGATCCTCTTTTCCTTAGCCTTGACATCAGTAACGAGTGCTACCATGGCGGGGTAATCCTTCTGTAGACACTTCTGGCCTTCACTGCTGAATTGATGCTAACCTCTGCTCCACTCGGATACTTTATGACAGGCGACAACCTTCCCCTCACAAGGTATAACTGCGCGATGTCTGGTTAACCAACCTATACTGACTACTGCATTAACACCGTCGTGGGTAGTAGAAGGAAGATCGATGTCAAAAACTTGTCCCACTCAGTTGAATTTGCATCCCTACAAACATATGATGCTTCAATTGACCTGCCATCAGCCTTTCGAGAAGCATCAGGGTTAAACAGGACAGAGACGAAGCGATTAGCTACCCATATAAGCTTCCAAGTGGTCACCATCCTGACATCGCCCACGTCAACCCTAAACGCCCTTCCATGAACATCATCTCCAATGTTGCTGTTTTCGTTACAAGGATTTCAAGTACTGTCATTGTTCTGTTGGTCGTTGTCTACTTAGTTTAACCACGGCCGATCCATGTTGTAGGCACCTTTATTCCATACTGTAGGCTAGGGTTACGAATACCTTGTTGTCGTTGTGGCTGCTGCTCCTAATGTCGTTGCTCGAAACGAAGCCCTACGATTCTGCACCATCAAGGTCCATCTTTTCACATTCTGAGCCACGTCCTACAGTGCTAGTCACTGTGCTGGCAGTTACACATTCCATGTTATAGTCGATTGTCATTGCTTATGTCCTGATTGATTCGTAAGAGTTGACTCCCATGAGTTGCTGACAAGGGTTAAGGATTCGATTGAAGCCAATTCGCTGGTTCTCGTTGCCGGTAATTAGGGTCGTCAAGTACTAAGGTCAGTAAAGTACTACGCTCATCCTCCTGTCCATCGATGTTGCAAGTTGCTTGAGTAATACTCAGTCTGTTTCGAGGGTATCATAGAAGTGATCACACTTCGGGATATAAGATGTCAATACATGAGTTCCAGCAAACGAAGAGGAGTAAGAAAGGTATCGATCAATCATTCGACGCTGCGACATCCAACTCAGGGACGTTCGTATAAGCACCTAACATTCTACACAGTTCGCTAGGTGTTCAGATGGGTGTTCAGGTAATATTCGATAGCATCGAGGTTCGAAGGGATCTAGAGGTGAATGAAAAGTTCACGTTCGAGTAGGGGACCATTACTGCTATGACCCCTATAGGTTTGTTGTGTTTCACATCGATCAAATAACAGAACGGAACCCCTTTTCCACTTGTTAAGGCTCACTGGGACTCGCATGCACCCCACATTATTATTATGTTTGCACCCACAATAATATTGTGATTTGCATGCTCATCTCAGTTCCGCCTAACTCATGTCAAATGGTTCCTCAAACTCGAATGCCAAACAGAGGTTATCAAAATGATAAGATCACAGAAATCCAAGGACTATGGCATACTATCAATGCATCATAAACTAAGCAAGCAATCCATGCCATCATGCTATAGTGACGAGTGTGTGTTCGTATGCTACGTCATAAAAAAATGTGTACTAGTCATGTAATGCATGCAACAAATGAGAAAGACGAACCTTGCAATCTGGAGCTGAGTGTCATGGTCGTATTCACGTATTTAGAATTGTTCGGTTATAGTCTGGTTTTACAAAAACGTTTTAAAACCAAGTTTACTATAACCAGTGGCTCTGATACCAATCTGTCACACCCCCAAAATACCACATGTGGAAACCCCCGCGAGGCGTGTGACGTACCAGGATCTAGCCACCAATCACATTGAACTCATAGGTATATTTAAATAAAACTTTCATTTATTAACATTAAGTGTTACAATGTTACAAATAATTCACAGTATACTACGGAAGCATAATTCATTCGTTAAGTGTTTATAAACCATATGTAAAAACCATTAGTCTTGTGTTGCGATTCCATGTATCTCGACCCATGACCAGTCCAGCCTCCCAGACAGCAAGTTCCAACAATATGCACCTAAAGACCTGCAAGGCATGTAACAACGAGTCAACAACAAAGTTGAGCGAGGTCACAGTTGGTGTTCGTTTTTAAAGTTGTTTCAAACACCATGAGTTTGTGTGCAACTATATGTTAACCAGCTTTCCTTGTTTTCCAATCCATAATCAGTGGGGGCTACCCCATGTTGTAAACCACTAGACTAGTTATAAATATTGGCGTCCTTCCCAATCTGAGGACGGAGGTACGTATTCTACCCAACCGAGAATACGCAGGTTAAATGTAGTCGTCCTTCCCAATCCGAGGACGGAGGTACGTATTCTTCCCAATCCGAGAATACGCAGGTTTAGTGTAGGCGTCCTTCCTAATCCGAGGACGGAGGTACATATTCTACCCAACCGAGAATACGCAGGTTAAATGTAGTCTATTAGTGGTGAATATACAGGTTTCATCTTAGCTTCTTAATCCCATTCCCAACCCACCGGGAATCCCATGCCTTAAGAGTGTGAACTCACCTTTGGTTTGCTCGGTATGTTTATTCACGTATTTAAGTTGATCAATCAAGTCCTAGCATGGTTACCGACATCAGTCAGTCTCAGATGCATATAATCCGCATATTACACGTATAGTTAATTCACGTAGTCCTTGTTCACATATCACACAATTATTGTACACGTAGCATGTAGTTCAAGTCATACTGTCAATCTAGTAACACAAGAATACATAAACTAATCAAGTTAATAACTCACTTAAGCTTTGTGAGATCCACTGCTACCCATCGGTCCAGATCCAATTTATAATCATAACACAATGTTAATACTAGCTTAGAATTTTAAGTTGTAACAGCCCACTAGGGCTTCGGCCCATTCTAACAACGCCCATGTTCATATACCAATTATGCACACCAAATCCTACTGTTAAATTTAGAACAATTTAGGATATGAATATTACAAGCTTTTTAAATGTAGAAGTATTAATTTCCTAACCTCTGACCCCTTTCCCAACACATGTGCGGTCACCAACTCATCTATTTAACATCATATGCAGCCATAGACCAAGATATAAGCATAGACATTCATGTATTACCAATACTGTGCTAGCAAGGCCCAAATATGCAATCAAGTTAGTTATGGGCTTCATTCAGTTACAGTCCAGCAACAGGGTGTGCGGCCCATTGACTATACAAGGCCCGATACACCTGCTGTGTGATCCAGTCGGGTACCGGCCCAATGTTTACACGCGGCTGTCCCCAAACAGCGCGCAGCCCAGCCAAAATGGATATGTGATTTACTTAATAATGCAGCCCAATAGAAGGTAAGGCCCAACTTACCTTTGCCCATTACCTGTTTAATTCGTTAAAGCCCAAAACAGGTTTGTATCTCATCCCCTTCAACACCCAATACGACTTAAACAGCATAATAACTTCTTGTTTGTGATGACAATTCATTTAATTAGCAAGGATTATACTCACTCATGACAATTCATTTAATAACCGAACCTTCAATAAATAAATTCTTGTGAAAACCTAGTTCATACAACCCACTATTACCATTAATCTACACGAACATCATACATGAAATCAATTACATCGGGTCAGTCATTTAATATCAAAACTAGACATTATCATACAATAACAAAACTAATCATCTAAATTAATGTCCCTAACTAATCTGATATCATGATCATCACCAATAATTGTTTGTAACACATTGATCAAATATGTTTGCAATCATATATATCAAATAACTAATTTATGAATAACAAGGTATACACTAACCTGGAGTCGAGGGGGTGGGGTTTCGAGAGAGATGGGGCTGGCATCCAAGATGGAAAAGTGAGGGAAAAGAGTAGGGTAATTGTTATCCTTTTATGATTAGGAGAGACACTTGAAGTTTACGTAATTTTAAACAAGTGGACCAATAATCTAAACAAGTGGGCTGATCCCACTTTTGATTTTATTACTGTTTTCGACTTCACAGAAGTTGGGCCGAAGAGAAGAGAGTCAAACAACACAAGTGGGCCGATGTGGATTTGTGAAAGATAATGTGATGGTTTGAAGGGTGTGTGTGTGTGTGTGTGTGGCCCAATACGCATCGTGTAGCTCGCGGCCCAAATAGGTTAGTCCTCTAAATTAACTAAACGACACCTAGAAACGTTTAACGATTCCTTGCAGTTAATCTGTCAAACACACGTACACATACTCAAACACGTTATACATTTAGCAATTACATTACAGTCACAAGTGTTTATCAATTTACATCATCGCAAGGGACCTGAAAGAGGAATAATAAGAAAACAGGATCATGTGACTAAGAGACACTGACCCTGGAAATTCGGGTTGTCACAAAGTAAGTCAAGACACATTACCTCAATTCGAGAGGGGTTCGACTCACTTTGGTTAGTTAACGTTCCTCCACCCGGAACAATCCTATGTTTTATGAGCCTATCTTTTATGTTATCGCGAATTTCATGAGTGGTTTTAACTTGATTCTTCATTATTTTAAGCCTTTTTACACAAATCGCACGTATGTCCGCAATCTAAGACTCTAATCATAATCTCTCAGAGCAAACTAAATTTACGAAGCTTTATTCATCGTGAAAACCTACATGGGAATCTTGATCGACTATGATACCATGTGAAGTTATCTGAGGAATCTATGTGTTATTATGGTTGTGAAGCACCAAATGTAACATGGCCCCGAAATACGAGAAGGAAGTGACATGTTTGAAGCATGGTGGATATACCGCTAGTACTTCCTATATATAAGTGTTTCCGACATGTTACCAACTTTCGTACCACGTGCCATGTGAAACTTAGTGCTTTGTAGACCGGTAGTGAGAATGTTGAACTCTAAGCTATGAGAAACTACCTATGGAGTCTATGTGAAATCTATGTGTAATCTACATGTACTCTAGTGTGAATATGTTGTTTTGAGTAACAAAATACGAAACGTAGCCTAGCGCCGAAGACGAGCCGAACGTGGCATGTCCAAAACATGGTGGATACGTCGCTGGTACTTCCTATATATAAGTGTTTCTGGCATGTTACCGAACCTTCGTACCACGTGCTAAGCAAAGATCGTAGTTTTGCGGAATCGGGTTGAAGTTGTTAAATCTATTTGGTTAATTTATGTGAAAGTCTTGTGAGTATAATGGAGTTTAATGTTATGGTTGGCGAAGCACGACACTGATGACGAGACGGACGTGGCATGATTGAAGCATGGTGGATACGCCGCTGGAACTTCCTATATATAAGCGCTTCCATTATGTTGTCGAACTTTCATGGCACGTGCCGTGTGGGGATTCGTTGTTTTGTGGATTATGGTGAGATGGTTGAACACTAATCTATGTGAATCTATTGGGTTAATCTACGTGTGATGATGATGAGTGTGTTGTTTGGCAATTGCGACACGTAACATGACACCGAATACGAGGCGGAAGCGATGTGCCCAAAGCGTGGTGGATACGCCGCTGGTACTTCCTATATATAAGCATTTCTGACATGTTGCCAAACTTCGTACAACGTGCCATGCGAAGGTCGTGGGTTTGCGGTGTTGAATCTACTGGGATCTATGTGAAACTAAAACTTGAATCTTTAAACTACGTGAAACTTGTTGAATCTTGAGACTTAATCTATCGTGTGTGAATCTATATATTGTGAGACTTTGTGACCTAGACTTATACGATCCTCTTGTTGGATCTTTAGATGTCTTCTCGTAAGCTATCCGACACTCTCAAGAGATCCAGGGAGAAGTCTCAGAAAAAGATGATGTCCTTCATGGCCGACCAGATCGCTCGAGTCGTGCCAAAGATCGTCTCTGAGATCCAGGGATCGAACACTCCACCCTCTTCTGTTGACTCTAAAACTGAGAAGGTAAAGCCTACGAAGTTCAACGACAAACACTTTGTCTCTTGCAACCCTAAGCCTTTCACGGGCAGTGATGGGGTGATTGCTATGCTAGAATGGTTCGATAACATCGAGGTTACCTTTATTAACAGTGAATGCCCAGAGCATTTAAAGACTAGGAGTGCAACGGGAGTGTTTCAAGGCAGAGCTCTAGAGTGGTGGTCAAATGAGAGAAACATCCATTCTAATGAAGAAGCCTATGCTCTTCCATAGGCTGAGGTGTGAGGATTAATGATGCTCGAATTCTGCCCTCCCCATGAACAACTAAAGCTCGAAGAAGAGTTCTGGCATTTGAAGCAGATTGGTGATGACAATCTGGCTTATACTACTCGTTTTAAACAACTTAGCTTCATCGTGCCTCACTTGGTTTCTACCCCTAAACGCATGATAACCAAGTACATCAATGGGTTACCTCCTGCCATGCGAGATTCGATTGAAGCAGCTCGGCTCGAGACAATTGAAGAGGTTTATCGTCTGGCAACAAGTTTAAACAACAATCGCGTACGTGATAAATAGTTTGGAAACTCCGCTCCTTCGAAAACAGCGAATCAGGTTACCCAGTAGCCTACTGGCAGTAGGAACAAGAAGAGAAAGTCTCAGGGTTCAAGGTGCAATACGATTGTCCCTGCTACTAAGCATGCTCCTGCTATTGCTGTTCCAAACCCTACTGCTCCTGAAATCAAAAAGCAGTACACTAGGCCTCACCCTAAGTGTGCCACCTGCAACTTTCATCATCCTGTCACCTCTGCTTGTCGCTTGTGTACCAACTGCAATCGCTATGGTCACGCGACTTCTTATTGCCGTCAAGTTAACCCTGCCCAACCAACTTAGCAAGCCCCAGTTCAGGCAACTCTACCAGCTTTTCTAGCTCCTCCGCAGAATCCTAGACCAGTCAACGCAGTTCGCGCATGCTACAAGTATGGAGACACTACTCATCTTCGTAACCAGTGTCCGCAGCTAAACCAGGAGCAAGAACCAGCCGCTCGGGGATGAGCGTTCAACCTCAATGCTAATCAGGCTCGTAACGATAATGACTTCGTTAATGGTACGTTCCTCGTCAATAATCTTTACGCTTCGATATTATTTGATACAGGTGCCGACAGAAGCTTTGTGTCTGTAGAATTTGAATCTTTGTTAAATTGTGCACGCTCGAAACTACCTAAGTCATTCTCTGTTGAGGTTGCAAATGGCAAGTCTATTCTAGTTGATTCTATTCTCAGTGGTTGTTCCTTGACTCTTAACGACCACGTTTTTACTATTGATCTCATACCCATGCAATTGGGTAGCTTTGACATCATAATCGGCATGGATTGGTTGCGTAAGAATCATGCCGAGATTGCTTGTCATGAGAAGTTTGTTCGTCTACCTCTTCCGTCCGGTGATATCTTACACGTCTATGGAGACCGACCTTCTAGAGGACTGAAGTTGATGTCATGTACTCAAGCGAACAGATGCTTACGTAAACAGGACCTTGCCTTCTTGGCCCACGTGGTGGAATAAAAGGGCAAAGGAAAGAACATAAGCGACGTTCCAGTAGTGTGTGATTTCCCTGACATCTTTCCTGAAGATCTAACTGGTCTTCCTCCCCCTAGATCTGTTGACTTTCGTATTGATCTCATACCTGGCGCGACTCCTGTTGCCAAGGCTCCCTGCCGACTTGCACCTTCCGAGATGCAAGAGCTATCTAGTCAATTGCAAGAATTGCTCGACAAGGGATTCATTCGTCAAAGTACCTCTCCGTGGGGTGCTCCTGTGCTATTCGTTAAGAAGAAAGATGGTTCATTTCATATGTGTATCGACTATAGTGAACTTAATAAGCTTACCATTAAGAATCGTTACCCTCTCCCTCGTATCGATGATTTATTTGACCAACTACAAGGCGCGTCCTGTTTCTCGAAAATCGACCTTCGATATGGCAATCATCAGCTCCGTGTTCTCGAAGATGATGTACCCAAAACTGCGTTTCGTACTCGTTATGGACACTACGAGTTCGTGGTCATGCCTTTTGGCCTGACCAACGCACCCGCCGTGTTCATGGATCTTATGAATCATGTTTGTAAACCTTATCTGGATCGTTTTGTGATAGTCTTTATTGATGATATTCTCATTTATTCTAAAACTAGAGCTGATCATGCTCGTCATTTACGCTTGATGCTTGAGTTACTACGTGGTGAACGCTTATACGCAAAATTCCCTAAGTGTGAGTTCTGCATTGATGAAGTGCAATTTCTTGGTCACGTTGTTAGTAAGCAAGGTATTAATGTTGACCCTTCTAAAATCGAAGCTGTGAAGAATTGGAGTACGCCTAAATCTGCATCTGAGATTCGTTCTTTCCTAGGATTGGCGGGTTATTATCGCCGATTTATCTCGGACTTTTCTAAGATCGCCGTTCCTCTTACCTCGTTGACTCAAAAAGAGAAACCTTTTACTTGGGGTCCCGAGCAAGAGGAATCTTTTCAAACTCTTAAGACCCTTTTGTGTAACGCTCCTGTTCTTACTCTCCCTGATGGGAATGACGACTTCGTGGTATATTGCGATGCCTCGAACCGTGACCTGGGCTGTGTGCTCATGCAGCAGGGCAAGGTTATTGCTTATGCCTCCCATCAACTCAAGATACATGAGAAAAACGATACTACTCACGATATGGAGCTTGGTGCAATTCTGTTTACGTTAAAGATTTGACGACACTATCTGTATGGAACTAAGTGTGTGGTTTTCACTGTGTTGGGATTGAACCCTACAAAGGAACAATTGATAAAGCCAAAACTGGATCAGATCAGTGGATCCAGAATAAGCAGTTGTTTCCATCAGTCTTTCCCCTTGAATGTGGCCTAACATCTGTTGCCCTCTAAGTACTGCCCTTCTACAACAACTGCTGATCTACATTAACTGCTGTGCATTCAAAGACTGTTGATGCGTATCGAGTGTGATAGGTTTTTATGTATATTTTAAGCCCCTTTTAACACTTTAGTCAAGTTTTAAATTTATAAAACACGATATTTTACTAACACTAAACACACATATGGGCAAGTGCACCCATCGTGAGCGTAGTATAGCGTTGGTAAGATACCGAGGTTGTCCAAGGACACAAGAGCTTTTAGTACCGGTTTATCCTCAATGTCTAATCAAATCAAAATTTAGAAAAAAAGTTTTAAACATGAAAATAAAAACTAAAAATGCTGAAAAATAAAAATAAAATAAAAACAGATAGACAAGATGAATCACTTGGATCCGACTCGCCTTTAGTGTAACCTTTGATGTTTTCCGCACTTTTGCACTTCTCAAGAGATTATCTTAGTTATAGTAGTAGGCCCCTCTTTTGAAGGTGACATTACCCTCAACCCAGTAGTTTGAGTCAGCAAGGATACAATCCTAAAGGGTTGGATTATTGAAAGATAATTAATTAAGTTATTAATGCGTAATGTGGTAGGCCCCTCTTTTGAAGGTGACGTTACCCTCGGCTAAGTGGTTTGAGTCAGCAGGGATACAATCCCAAGTAGCCGGGTTAATGTATTAATAGTAGTTTACATATGAGAGGATCAAGCCATTCATACCCCCGCCATCCAATACCAGTGGGTATTGAAGGAGGTCCTCCTAAGCTTGACCCAGGTCCTTGCAGGATCAATACACTGAACAAGGCAAGAATCTTACCAAACCATTCCCTTAACCCCCGACCAGGTAG
The DNA here is from genome assembly GCA_030545235.1 of Helianthus tuberosus. NCBI lineage: Eukaryota > Viridiplantae > Streptophyta > Magnoliopsida > Asterales > Asteraceae > Helianthus > Helianthus tuberosus. Next base: position 6,229,075 of record CM060426.1, read on the forward strand.
CCAACATATCTCTATATAGACCGTAGAGATATGAATGGTGTAAATCTTTTATTTTATATAGATAGTAAAATAACGCCAAGACACCACGGACAAATGATAAGGAAGTTTCACCTTCAACATAAGAAAGTAGTTATTAAAGTCATTAATACAAAACCAAATAAAAAGTGCGAAAAGATTAAAAAACAAAAGTATTACACTAAATATTTGTCTTCACCAAGTGATGTAAGAGACTTAGGCAAACATGGCCTTTGATTGTCAAGAACTCTGACTATCAATCTTGGATCCCGAGACTACTACACACACTCTATGATGGATGATGGTGGTGGATGTGGGTTGTGATGGTGGTGGTGGGTGGGTGAAGTGTGAGAGAGGTGGTTTGCCAAGGGATGCCTTTGAAGTGAACCAAGTACCTCTATTTATAGCATGCACAGAAGCCCGGACACGGCCCCGTGTCCATCCACTTTCTCTTTCTTCATTAATTGCAGTTTGTCTGCATTAGTTGACCACGCCCCCGTGCCCGTTGGGCACGACCCCGTGTGCAGAAGCGTATCTGTACTATCAAGATTTGCTTGGATTCTGTGAATGTTAGCATTGACCACGGCCCCGTGTCCGCTGGGCACTACCCCGTGTTGGGAAATAGAAGCTTCTACAACTTTGTCTTTTCTGCAGACACTTGGGCACGCCCCCGTGTCTGATGGGCACGGGGCGTGTTCAGCCTTCTGATGTCTTGCTTTTGCTTGGGAAGATGCTCTCGAGGGGTCGGGCATGCCACGTTTATTCCTTTTCTTGTATTATTGTTAGATTTGGCTGCATTTTTGCTTCTTTTGTTCATTTAAGCTCATTTAACCCTGAAAATACAAAAGGAAGACAAAAGCACACTTTTTCCAACATTAGTACTGAAAAAGGGTTAGTTTTATGCCTCATTTGATGTAATTTATATGTTGCATTTTACACACATCAAGTACCCCCACACTTGAATCTTTGCTTGTCCTCAAGCAAAACTCTTTATAATGTGGCTTACACACCCAAATGGAATGGGTAAAAGAGTAGTTTTGGGCTTGTCTTGAGTGTCGGGATTCCAAGATCTTTATTAGGTTTTATTTCTATGTTATTTACAATCTTATTCGTTATGATTTATTTAGAACATTACATAAGAGAAATTACTTATTTGGGCATAGCATGCCTCTTTAAAATTCCATTTATATACAAGTTCACATACCTCACGGGAGATCACTCAACACTCGGCCGAAGATGTATTTTTGTGAAACACTCGGGACCGGCATGGAACTTACTTCTACCATATGCTTGCCAAGCAATCAATCATCTTCCTTTTTAACTATACACCTTTCTAAATATCAAAAGGACTTTGGGGAAGGGTTAGGCTTGGGTTAAAGGTAGGTGGTTTTGGGTTAGTGGTTAGTAGAAAAGGGCGAAAGGCGTAAAAAGCGTCGGTTTTTGTAAAACTTTTTATTTTTGTGACTTTTTATTCCAATGAAGCATTTTTCAAACAAAGTTTCTTTTGATGAACTTGTTTGTTTATTGCTTGACTTCATCATTTTTTTTTATAAGGAATGTCACATGAAAACCGAGCTTTTTACTAAAATAAAGGGTTTAAAATGAAAAAGGGTTTTGGTGGGAAAAGGGTGTTTGTTTTGTGGGTTTAGAAATGAAAAGGTTTAGGCTCAAAGGGGTTAACTAGGGGGATTTTGGGTAGGTGGTAAAAAATAATAATGGTTTTGAAAGAAAAAGGGGTTAGTCCTAATGCCTCCATCATTTACTTACTAGGGTTTAAGTTGGTAAGGACCGGGAATGTATCGTCATGGCAAGTTCTAGAGTCGTAAGAAACCAAGCGGCTATTCACACAAGAAACGAAAAATGAGCATTTAGTTTAAGGATGTGTATTTGTATACTCAATAAAGGCTCAAAACTCACTTTTTGTGGGAATGGGTTTTTAATGTGATCAAGTATATACAATCAAATTTTAACTAGATTTGTCATGTCGTTTCATAATTTTCTTATGTTGGTTCTTTTTATCACGACGCTATTGGTTGTAAATTTATAAAAATATAACATTTTTAGAACTTGTTATTCCCAAAACCAAGACAAGTAAAAAAAATGAAAAGTTTTTTGAAAAAATTTGGGGTGTTTAGCGGTTCCAATAGAGTTTTGTGTAAGGCTTGTAATTAGGACTTGCAAAATTCAAGGTTTTAGCATCCCCCCCCCCCACACTTAAATTACACATTGTCCTCAATGTGTCCCAAAAATAAGTTTTTAGGTTGATTTAATGTGTAAAAGGTGTGTTAAAAACAAAATTTTATGTTACAGGGCATCTGGACACGGGCCGTGGTGTCCGGGCACGACCCCGTGTTCAGGTTGCCAGTAACAGAAAGTAACAGAAGGCTGGGCACAGGGGTGTGTTCACTTACCTGAACTGGGCGTTTTTCTGCAGATCCTTGAGTACGGGGCCGTGTTGGCTGGGCATGGCCCGTGCTGCACTTGCTGTAATGAAGAAAAATTGTCGGGAGGCTCTGTTTTTGTGCATGGGGTGTTGGTTCAAGTCTCCCTTATTATCCTTCACCATCCCGAGTGTGTTTTATTCCTGAAAATTAAAACTAAACTAGAAAGCATAAAAATTAATCTAAACTAAACTAAGGATAGTTCCGCGGAATGCCTCCGTGGTGCGCCACGTTTATAAGGGTCCTTGGCTAGACCCAAAGCTAGTCATATGTTACCCAAGTGGGATGTTTTTCATCCCATGTTGCACCATCGAAACACATCATCCAAACTTGAGTCTATGACTTTCATGTAATTGACCGGGTCATCATCTTCTACTCTTTTACCAACTCCGAACTTCATTTCCTTGTCCCCAACCCTCAATGTTAATGTCCCACCATTCATGTCTACCACTGCGTGGGCCGTAGCTAGGAATGGCCTTCCTAAGATGAGTGGTACTATCTTTCTCCATATCTAGTATGACAAAGTCGGCTGGGAAGACAAAGTCTCCGACTTTAACTAATAGGTTTTCAGCGACACCCTATGGATATTTAACGGACCTATCAGCGAGTTATATGCTCATTTTTGTAGGGCTTGTTTTCCCTAGGCCGAGTCGGTCGAACATAGATGCGGGCATGAGGTTGATACTAGCTCCGAGGTCGGCTAGTGCGTTGCAAATGGGTGATTCCCCAATTGAACAAGGGATTGTGAAGCTTCCGGGATCGATCTTCTTTTGTGGGAGTTTGTTGAGTAGCAAGGCGGAGAATTCTTCACTTAAATTAACTAATTCCAATGGTTCGATTTTCCTTTTGTGAGTGAGGAAGTCCCTCATAAATTTTGTTAGTGCATACGTCTGCTGATTTCGTCTTGTATCGAGTCTTGCATTATTCAGAGCACGAAAATCAAGAAAACAAGTCAAGTTGCTGATTTCGCTTGAAGATGTTAACATGTGATTTCGCTTAAGATGTAATTGTATGAGGTTTCGCTTGAGATGTAATGTTTGTTATTTCGCTTGAATGGTTTTGCTTGAGTATGTTTCAAGCGAAATCAGACTTCTATAAATAGCACCTAAGCGAAATCAGTTGTAATGCTCTTGCTTCCGATAGTGAAGCTCTGTCGAAGTGTCTTCAGGATTGTAATCATTTCAGAATCAATATACAAGACAGTTTAAGTGAAGATCTAGCTGAATTCAACTCATTATGTCTGTTTCCGCCTTTCATTTTGAGTAGAACGTCTCTAAATGACTCATTTCGGGTCCGACAACGATCCTACATGTGGTATCAGAGCACAGGAGGAGGAGTTCTGCAGTTTTCAGCTAGATTTCATCCCGATTTCTTATTTCTACACCTTCTGTTATCAATTGAACAACTTTTCACGGTTAAAATGGCCTGAGTTTTTCACAACATAAGCGAAACAGTGTTTTAACAAACCCTTGAGAATATCAGATCAAAATTCAGACTAAATCAGATAAAAATGGACCTAAAACCATATTTCGCTTGAACGTACCTTCTATTTTCGCTTGAAAAATTGTTGTCATTTCAAGCGAAATAACAGGTTTCGCTTGAAAGACACTGGTTTCGCTTGAGAAGATTATTCATTTGATTTCGCTTGAATTTACAAATCTGATTTCGCTTCAATTGAGTATTTCGCTTGAATTGACGTTTTACTTGAAAATTAATTTTTGATTTCACTTGAAGTGTGTGTGCAGGTTATTTCGCTTGAAGATACTATTTCGCTTGAAAATATCTGTTTTGTGAAAAAGTTTACAGAATCATGAGTGAAGAATTTTACAACGCATTTGCAACATCCCCGACTACTCCAGCTACCATTGCTCAAAACATGAATATGGAAAATGAGACTGGAACTACGCAAAAACCCCCGAAGCTAATGAGCATTGAGGAGTATTACGGTTGGAAAGATCGGTTTGAGAACTGGGTTCAAGCAAATCACTTGAGATCTTGGGAGTGTATTTTGAAGAAATACGTTCTACCACGTACTGATTTGCAAGTTGAAAAAGAAATCTCTAAATTAAATGACAAAGAACGAGACATGTACAGGGCTGAAAAGATGATGATCAGTCTGCTTTAGCAAGCCATTAAAGAATACATCTTTGTGTTGTTGCAACATGACAAAACTTCAAAATCAATCTGGGATGCACTTAAAATCAAGTTTGAGGGAAGTGAAAATATGATCAAGAGTAAAAAGTCATTACTTAAGAAAGAATTTGATCTATTTACAAGTCTGCCAGGGGAAGATACAAAGAAGTTGATTGAACGATACTGCCACTTAGTGCGTTCTATGTCGTTGCTAAGCATAACCAAAGATCGAGAGGAATGGGTTGACAAATTAGTTGATGCTTTACCTCAGAAAGAGTGGGGTACATTTTTGATGATCTTGAAGAACACAGGAGTTTATGATGGTTTGACAATTTCTCAGTTCATCGAGAAGATTGAGGGTCAAGATCTTGAACAACAGAAGATTGCGAGGATGAGTAATCCGAGTGGTCAACAAGATGTGAAGCTGTATTACAAAGGCAGTGTTCAAGAGGTTGAAAAGAGTCCGAAGATTCAAACCGCGTTTAGTGCTGGAAACTCATCAGAAAATGTTGAACAAAGTTCAAACAGTAGTAGTGGATTTTCTTCATATTCAAGTGTTAATCCAAAGAGTTCAAATTCAAGTTTTCATTCTCAAAGTTCAAAAAGTGGAAATGGTTGTGTGATACAGTGCAACATTGCATTGAATCTTCCAGATGGTCAAAGTTTTTCTGAAGAAATTGCAAAAGATCACATGACGTTACTTGCAACTGTGCTACAATCCTATGAAGGTTTGGTTGCAGGGAGGATCGGAAATCCCATGCTGACGAAAGAGGATTACGACCAGATAGACGCTGAAGAAATGGAGTTAATGGACATCAAATGGTGTCTAGCTAGTGTCTTGAGAAGAGCAGAAAAATTTAAAATGATCACAGGGAGAAATGATTTTCTGGATGCACATGTGTCTACTTTGGGTTTTGATAAATCTAAAGTTACTTGTTTTCGATGCAGGGAGAAAGGTCATTTCAAGAGAGAATGCAAAAATCAAGAGGCTAGTGGAGCAAAGAATCCATTTGGAAAAGATGATTACTATCGGAAAGCCATATATCAACAAGTTGCTCATCAACCCTATCAACAAAAGGAAACACAAACCACTCATGGGAAGATGATCGAAGATGCAAATAAGAAAGCTTATTCTGGTATCATTGATCAAGATGATGAGAAAATGGTTCCAGGTTTCCATTGGAACAAGTATATTTCAGCTGATAGTAAAGCATGTTTAATAAACCAAGATGATGAAAAGTTACCTGAAGGGTTCAGCTGGGATATGTTTGCGGATGAGAATGGGAATTTTAAAGCTTTCATTGCGAAGATAGTTCAAGAACCAGATTTGTTTACAGAATGGATGAAAGCAATTGGTGTTCATGAGAAGAATCAAGAAGAAGAATCTGTTTCATCCGATGAAAGTTCAGAAGAAGAAACTGTTGTTGATCAAACATCATCGGATTCTGGTTCTTCAGATGATAGTTCTGAAAAGACATTGAATTTTGATCAAACACCATCTGATTCTAGTTCTTCAGATGAGAGTTCTGAAAAAGCGATAGAATTTGATCAATCACCAACTGATAATAGTGGTGATGATGAGGAAGAAAGACATATTAATATTGCTAAAACTCATCTATCTCATGAAAGTTTTCAATTTTATTTTGCAGATCGCTTGGAGAAGCTGAAAGAGAGACGTGCTGCAAAAGAACAAAAGAAAATGAAGAGTAAAAGTGTTACTCAAGAAGAAGAAATTGTTCAAAAGGAAGAAGTTATAATTGCTGAGATAGTGGTTGAAGCTGAGAAGGTAACTGAAGCTGAGAAGGTAACTGAAGCTGAATCAGTGATTGAGGTTGAGAAATTCATTGAAGTTGAAAAGATTGTGGAAGTCATCAAACCTTGCATGAAGTGTTTAGAATCTTGCAAGCAATGTGCAGAAAAAGATGAGAAACTGAGCGAGCAAGAAAAGATGAAAGAACAATTACTGTTCAATCTCAACTATGTGAAAGAATCTTATGATGTGCTAAACAGAACAGTCACAGGTCTACAAAAGACTAACTCAGAAAGAGAAGATGCGTTGACCATGATGAATTCTGTGATGATGACAAAGCAGAAGGCGATTAATCATTACATTGAAGAGTGTGCCAAGTTGCAGCGGGAGTTGGAAAATGAAAAGATAGAGAATGAGAGAATCAGACATTTATTACAGAGTTATTCTAGTTCTGATTATCTTATTGATCGAATTTATCCAACTGTTGCAGGTTTCGAAGCATTTAAAGATGATGAGAAGCCAAAGAAGAAGGATACTGGTAAGAAACAGAGTGTTAATTATAACAAGTGTCCACCTTCGATTTGGGAAGGATATTCTCCTAGAAAACCGAATGAGGAGCAAGTTGAAAAAGCAGTCAATATAAAGTTAAAGTCTGATATAACCAATGAATTACCAGAAAACATTGACGTTGTTTTTACATCATCTGACACTGATCATGAGTCCGAGTTATTAAAAATGGTGGTCGATCAGGTGTTGGATACAGATGAAGAGTTGGATTTAAAGTCTGAGTTAAAGTCAGAGTCTGGGAAGTCAAGTTCGTCCGTCAAAAGTTCGAGTTCGTTGGTCAACAGTTCAAAGTCGTCGGTTAAACGGGTGTACAATAAAGAATTCATGTTATCAAAATCTAATTTGAATGACGAAGCAATCAAAGTGGCATATACATTGATTGATTCAGACAAATTATATTCTGATGAGGAATTTCCAATAAGAAGTGTTAATTTTGAAAAGATCAAAAAGGTTTTCAAACTTACAGAAATCAATATTTCTGATATAAAAGATGTAAATCTTACTAAAAAACCTAAAAAGTACACTTCAAGAGTTCAACAACGGTTAAACAAGAAAATAGGTTACAGTCCTGGTTCTGGTTTTCAAAAGAAACCAAACCATAACGGTAATTTCAAAAAGAAAGGTTTAGGTTTTATTCCACCAGAAAATTATAAAAATGAAAAATATGTCCGAGATTTTAAATCAAAAATGACATTTGTTTCAGGAGGAAGTGCAGAAGAAGAACAGAAGAAACCTTTCTGGAGACAATCAAACCAGGAGTTTCTTGCTGATAAGAAGAGAATAGGAACTGGAGTTTTTCACAGAAAAGAGACTAGAACCTGTTTCAAGTGCAATGAAGTTGGTCATATTGCATGGAACTGTTCTCAGGCATCAAAGACAAAACAGGAAGTCTCTAAGAAATTCAAAGGGAAAGAGAAAGTTGTTGAGAAAAATGAGTCACCAACAGAAAAATTTAAGATTTTTGAAAATTCAACATATGAAGCTGGTGAATGCTCAAAGACTCATTTTTATCAAAAGAGAGCCAAACATGACAACCAAGTGTGGGTTGTTAAAAAGTTTTATGAGAAACTTGGCGATGAATCTGATTCCATAAAGTCAGACGAGTCACAAATTGAGCTAAATCTAGAAACATCAGTACCTCCAATGGATGATGTTCATTTTCCACCATTGAGGGATGAAAATTTTAAATCAAAAGTTGGAAAAGTTGAGATCTCGAATTGGTTCTATTCTGAGAAGAAAGAATTTGATGTTGAGAAAGCTTTTAATGGAAATGTTAAAAAGATTTTTGGGAAAATGGTCGAGGGTAAGGTGAAAGGGGTAAAGGACTTTTATGAAACAAAGAAAGCTTCATATTACCCTAGTGCAGGTGAGAAGGAAACATCCAAGTTTGGTGAAGCTTGGATGTCTGTTTTTCATATGTAAAAGTATGACTTACCGGAGCTCCCAGGTTGGTAAGAGTGGAGCAGGAATCGGCATCATTCTTGAAAGGTTTGGTTGGTAAATCTACAGGTGATATCATTATATTGTTATATTTTGATTTACAAATGATTTTGATTGACAAGTGAACCTGCTAGTGATTGAGAAGAGTTTTTCACTTACAAGTGGGAAATCAGGGACATTAAGTTGTACTTGATTTTCTACATATGGTTTCTTACAAGTGGTATTTTTGAGAAAACAAAGTGATGAATTAATCCCCTAACCTACAAGTGGTTTTATAAAATCAACAAAACTTATTTTCCGAAAAAATCATTTTGGTTAAAACAAACTTAAGTGTTTTGAAATCATAATGAGAAAATAGTTTGTTGAAAGGGGGAGTTCTGATTGTTTATGCCAAGTGGATGGCGATTTGAAGCAATTTGATATCAGTTGTCACGTTTCTTGTACAGTTTGTTTTCAAATTTCCTGAAATGTGTTTGCATTTTAGGGGGAGTAAAAATTTCAGAAAATCCAAAAACATTTGAAAATTTGAAAAAGACAAAAACATGATAAAATTCAAAAAAAAAGTTTTTGTGTCAAGAAGAGGAAATGATAGTACATCAGTGGACGATCACAACATGCTAAAGAATTGGAAAGTTAAAATGTAATAAACGGTCTCACTGATGATGTGCCAGTAGGTTTTTACACATTTAGTAGATTGTAACGAGATATAAACCTAAATTCAAACTTGCTTATATTGTGGGTAACATCTCTCGGATATATGGGTAAACCCCGAAATCTTGTTTGAAAGGTCCCTCTTTCTGAGATACTAGGTCTTTATACTCAGTGATATCTGGGGTATTATCCCGGGACTTCTGATAATGCGGAAGCAATGGCCTAGTCCCCGGAGAATACTTTCTGCATTGCTTGAAATATAGCCTACCCTCAGCATAAAAAATGATGAAACATTGAAAAATGCTAATCAATGCTGTTGTAAAAAAGATCCTCTAAAGGGGACTCACCAAAAGTCGAGCCGTCATCTCTCTGCTGAACGGAAGTTCTGACCTGAGCTCTCACGGTTTCGCAATTAACCCTTTACAGATATCATCTGTGGTATACTCACCTGTAAGACTGAATATTGGGATCTGGATACAGGAGTATATTCTGAGGTGGGACACACAAATAAGTTTAAGTGCTTAAGACACTAAATCTCATATCTCGAAACAGTTGAACTTTGTGTGAAAATTTAAAGTGGATCAGTATACTGACAATCTAAGTGAATCGTTTAGAACTTAAAATGTTTAAAGCTTAACGGTGTTGGTGATTTGTCTCAGAAACTGATATGATTCTCTTACACAAACTCACAAAAAATAGTGTCTGTAAATATTTTTTTTACTGTATTTCATTTCATTCAAAAATTCCAAAGAGATTTTAAATGTGTTTTAGCATAATTTTTTTGAAAAATCCAAAAAGATTTTCGACAACTGATGTTGAAGAGCTGATTTTCAAAATTCCAAGTGTTAAACATGATGAGCTAATGGTTTGGGAGTGTGTATTTTAAATTAGAAAAGTTTTTGCATATACAAGTGATCATCTGAAGTTTTTAAAATGATAAATCTTTCTGATTAATTTTGAAGGAGAGTCTGTATAGGTAAATCTGAAAAGTGTTAAATTTATGAAATTTACTGTTGGGTAGAGAATGTGCAGGTGTAGCCAGGTTTCGATCTTGATTCTGAAGATAGAGTGCCAGGTTCCGATACCTGAGGACTATGTGATTTCAACAAGCCAGACTGTGATCCCAGTATATCGAAAGGGAGAGTCTGAAGACACCTGTGGAAAGAGCTAAGAACTAGGTATTATTCTGAAAGAAAGAGAAGAAAGAGATAAAGTTTGAGGATGCTTACAAGTTCAGACTGATAAAGACTGAAGGTTGAAGACTCGACACTTAAGACTCGTCAACATCCGAGGGGGAGTCTGTTAGTGCATACGTCTGCTAATTTCGTCTTGTATCGAGTCTTGCATTATTCAGAGCACGAAAATCAAGAAAACAAGTCAAGTTGCTGATTTCGCTTGAAGATGTTAACATGTGATTTCGCTTGAGATGTAATTGTATGAGGTTTCGCTTGAGATGTAATGTTTGTTATTTCGCTTGAATGGTTTCGCTTGAGTATGTTTCAAGCGAAATCAGACTTCTATAAATAGCACCTAAGCGAAATCAGTTGTAATGCTCTTGTTTCCGACAGCGAAGCTCTGTCGAAGTGTCTTCGGGATTGTAATCATTTTAGAATCAATATACAAGACAGTTTAAGTGAAGATCTAGCTGAATTCAACTCATTATGTCTGTTTCCGCCTTTCATTTTGAGTAGAACGTCTCTAAACGACTCATTTCGGGTCCGACAACGATCCTATAAATTTTGAATATTTAGGCATTTGAGTTAGGACTTCGACAAATGGAATATTAACATGCAATTGTTTTAGTAAATTTACGAACTTTGTGAATTGCTTATCGGTCTTTTGGCGAAGTAACCGACCAGGGTACGGTACCGGAGGATTCTTGGTGGGCTCTTGATTTGGTGGAGGAGCCGTCTCTTGTTGGGGTGTTGGTGGAATTGTGGTTTGGCTAGATCGGCTCTTTTCAGTTGGAGGTAGCGGAGCCTCCTCGAGACCTACGGTATGGTTTCTCAACGTGATGAGATGCACTTGCGCCTTTGGGTTGGTTTCGGTATTGCTTGGTAACGCGCCTTGTGGTCTCTCGGAGAAATTCTGAGCTAGTCGATTTATTTGATTTTCAATGTTTTGAATACTAGCTTGTTGATTTCTAAAGTTTGATTCCAGTTGTTGAAATCGATCCGAGTTGTTCTTTTTGGTGTCGGAGATGAGGCGAGAGACGGTATCTTCAAGACTCTCTCGTCCCCCTTGTTGTTGTTGAGAGAAATTTTGTGACTCATTTCTTGGTTGTTGAAAGTTTGTTCGTTGGTTTAGATTTTGTTGGTTACTACTATTGCCGGGTTCTCTCCAACCAAGGTTAGGGTGGTTACGCCATCCTTGGTTGTAGGTACCCGTTGGAGGACCCGACGGCCTAGGTCTATTATCAATGTAGTTTACCGTTTCTGTTTGATTATCCATTTTTTTCATACAACTCCAATTTTCATGTGGCCCACCACACCCTTCACAAGCCATAACCAAGGCCGTTTTGCCATTTCTAACTTTTTGATTTTTGAAGAAAGGGCCTCGATTTGGGCTTGCAAGGAGGTGCTTTCATCAACCTTATGGGCGCCTGGGGCAATAGATTTTGTGCCTCGGGGAATTTGCCACTAAAAATTGGTTTGAGCAATTTTCTCAATTTGATTATAAATTTCATTTGGGCGACGATTACCTAAACGTCCCCCGGAGCTAGAGTCAAGTGTTTGTCTTGTGTGTGGCAACAACCCATTATAGAAAGTGGATACTTGTTGCCATACCGCAAGACCATGATGAGGACACTTTCTTAGTAGCTCCTTGAACCTTTCCCAAGTTTCATATAAGGATTCCCCGTCCTCTTGCGAATATGTATTAATTTCAGTCATTAATTTAGCCGTTTAAGAAGGAGGGAAATACTTATATAAAAACTTTTGGGCTAGTTCATCCCAGGTGTTTACCGAACCAACTGGGAGGGTATTAAGCCAAGCCTTAGCTCGGTCTTTTAGTGAAAATGGAAACATTCAGAGGCGGATAGCGTCATTTGATGCTCCATTGATCCGAAAAGTATCACATATTTCCAAGAAGTTAGTAATATGTAAATGGGGATCTTCGTCCGCAAGCCCGTGGAATGTTGCGGAGTTTTTGAGCATTTGTATCAAATGCGGCCGAAGTTCGAAGTTGTTTGCCTCGACATCCGGTGCATTGATAGCGGCACCAAGATTACCTACGGTGGGTCGTAGGTAATCCATGAGGGTACGTTGATCCGCCATTGGAAGTGGGTCCCTCGAAACTTTCTCTTGGTTTTTAGCTTTAAGTCTTTTTCTTAGAAAGCGTTCGGGTTCGCTAGGGGTTCTTTTATGTCTCTACTGGAACTGGAGCTCATACACTACGTAGAAAGTTCAGATGTGGCGCCTGGGTTCCAAGTCCTGTAATAAAAAAAAGAACGTTGGTCAGAAGTTTCACCACGGCCCCGTGCTCAGATGAACACGGCCCGTGATCGGAGATACAGTAATTGTTTTCCGGATCCCTGTTACTGGGGAGCTCGACACGGCCCCGTGCTGCACCAACACGGCCCCGTGCTCAACTCTATGTAAGTAGGAAAATAAAAACTGCCAGTAACAATGCTGGGCACGGCCCATGTCCGACCAGGCACGACCCGTGCTGAGCTATGCAGAAGCTGAAAATTTAAGAAAAATCCTAAAAAAACAGAAAAATAAGAAAAATGATTATGCCGTTGATTCCTAACTTTCTTAAAATCCTTGTGTCCCCGGCAACGGCGCCAAAAACTTGATGCGTGTCGAGTGTGATAGGTTTTTATGTATATTTTAAGCCCTTTTTAACACTTTAGTCAAGCTTTAAATTTATAAAACACGATATTTTACTAACACTAAACACACATATGGGCAAGTGCACCCATCGTGAGCGTAGTATAGCGTTGGTAAGATACCGAGGTCGTCAAAGGACACAAGAGCTTTTAGTACCGGTTTATCCTCAACGTCTAATCAAATCAAAATTTAGAAAAAAACAAGTTTTAACATGAAAATAAAAACTAAAAATGCTGAAAAATAAAAATAAAATAAAAACAGATAGACAAGATGAATCACTTGGATCCGACTCGCCTTTAGTGTAACCTTTGATGTTTTCCGCAATTTTGCACTTTTTAAGAGATTATCTTAGTTATAGTAGTAGGCCCCTCTTTTGAAGGTGACGTTACCCTCAACCTAGTAGTTTGAGTCAGCAAGGATACAATCCTAAAGGGTTGGATTATTGAAAGATAATTAATTAAGTTATTAATGCGTAATGTGGTAGGCCCCTCTTTTGAAAGTGACGTTACCCCCGGCTAAGTGGTTTGAGTCAGTAGGGATACAATCCCAAGTAGCCGGGTTAATGTATTAATAGTAGTTTACATATGAGGGGATCAAGCCATTCGTACCCCCGCCATCCTATACACTGAACAAGGCAAGAATCTTACCAAACCATTCCCTTAACGCCTGACCAGGTAGCCAACATATCTCTATAAAGACCGTAGAGATATGAATGGTGTAAATCTTTTATTTTATATAGACAGTAAAATAACGCCAAGACACCACGGACAAATGATAAGGAAGTTTTACCTTCAACATAAGAAACTAGTTATTAAAGTCATTAATACAAAACCATATAAAAAGTGTGCAAAGATTAAAAGACAAAAGTATTACACTAAATGCTTGTCTTCACCAAGAGACTTAGGCAAGCATGGCATTTGATTGTTAAGAATTCTTACTATCAATCTTGGATCCCGAGACTACTACACACACTCTATGATGGATGATGGTGGTGGATGTGGGTTGTGATGGTGGTGGTGGGTGGGTGAAGTGTGAGAGAAGTGGTTTGCCAAGGGATGCCTTTGAAGTGAACCAAGCACCTCTATTTATAGCCTGCACAGAAGCCCGGACACGGTCCCATGTCCATCCACTTTCTCTTTCTTCATTAATTGTAGTTTGTCTGCATTAGTTGACCACGCCCCTGTGTCCGTTGGGCACGGCCCCGTGTGCAGAATCGTATCTGTACTATCAAGATTTGCTTGGATTCTGTGAATCTTAGCGTTAACCACGACCCCGTGTCCGCTGGGTACGCCCCCGTGTTGGGAAATAGAAGCTTCTACAACTTTGTCTTTTCTGCAGACACTTGGGCACGCCCACGTGTCCGATGGGCACGGGGCGTATTCAACCTTCTGATGTGTTGTTTTTGCTTGGGAAGATGTTATCGAGGGGTCGGGCATGCCACGTTTATTCCTTTTCTTGTATTATTGTTAGATTTGGCTGCATTTTTGCTTCTTTTGTTCATTTAAGCTCATTTAACCCTGAAAATACAAAAGGAAGACAAAAGCACACTTTTTCCAACATTAGTACTAAAAAAGGGTTAGTTTTATGCCTCATTTGATGTAATTTATATGTTTCATTTTACACACATCAACTGTTGAAGACTAATCACTGATGAGTCAATCTGCTGTTATAGTTCAAGCACTGCTGAAGACACAAAGCACTGCTGGGGTTAAAGCAGTGGAATGAAGACGCAGCAATTAGACTAGTATTTGTATTCATTTATTGTAAACAGTGGTTAGATAACAGTGTTTGTATTAAGTCAGTGGTTAGAGGTTGTTAGGAGGTTAGATGTAACTTTCATGGTGACGTCACCAAAGATGCCGCAGTGGTTTGTTCTGTACTATAAATAGAACAGTACTCTGTACTGTTCTATTAGCTCTCTTCATCACAAAGTCATTATGTACGAACATTCACTGTGAGCTCAGACTGAGGGGGAGATTGTATGCATGCATGCATTGTAATTGAAGATTGTAATAAATATAATCATTCGATTTCATGTTAAACATGTTTGCTGAAAACAATTCTCTCTTTGATTGTGTGATGAAAGTTTGTTTCATTTAGTTTCCACTGCACTTAATCTTAATTCATCTTCATTATAATCAAACAAGCACAATCATAAGAAACTCAGATCCTAACAATTGGTATCAGAGCTTGGACAGTCAAACTTGATCTAACAATCATTTTGACGTAAAAGTTCAGCTCAAAATCGTTGATACTGTTTAATTATTCGTTTCGTTTAAAAACAGAGTAAGGGTTAATCACGAGCAAAGTTGATTAATCAGTGCCTGTAAAACAACCAGGATGACGTCACAATCGCAGGATATGAATAATAACATCGGTTCTCTCTTCAAACCACCTATGTTGAAGAGAAATGAATACAACATCTGGGAGCGAAGGATGAGTCACATCTTAGCTCAACAGAACCCTGGATGTTGGAAGTCGGTTATCTTTTGACCACATGTTCCAATGGTGCCGAGTGCTGAGGATCTAAAGGTTTTTGTTCCTAATAAAATTGAGAACTATACTGACCAAGATTTTCAGAAAATTGAACTGGATGCCAAGGCATTTAGCATCGTTTCATTTGCACTACCAAATGAGATTTATGTTGGACTGTTACACTGTAACAGTGCCAAGGAATTGTGGGATGCACTTAAGGAACAGTTTAGGGGGATTGAAGAAGTAATTGAAAATAACAGGGAAATTCTGAACCAACAGTATGAAACCTTTTGTCACATTAAGGGTGAAACATTAACACAGCAGTTTGAGCAATTTAGCTGTCTCATAAGTGAACTTAAGCTTGTTAAAACTGAATTTCCTAAATCAACTGTAAACGGCAGGTTTTTAAGGTCACTTCCTGAAAAATGGGACACAATTGCTTTTGTAACCAGAAACTCTGTTGAGTTCAAAGATCTGACACTGACCCAACTTCATGGTAGACTCCTGACTTATGAAAGGGAGTTGAACCAGAAAAAGAATTTACAAGAGTCTGGAAAAGTTGCAGATGACTATTCATTTGGCAGCACAGCTCTTTTGGGTCAGGAAAAATATGGTAGTAGTAAGGATCAGAGTTATGATCATTATATTGACATAACAGCTGGTGGAGCCTTTAACAACTCTGATTCTTACTCAAACAACTATGCTTTCACAGCTTGTAGTGAACACAAGAATTCTGACAGTCTATGCTTTAAACTCAATGATCTGCAGCATTTTGATCCAATTGACTTAGAAGAAATGGACATTTTGCACCAACTTGCACTGCTGAGTGTTAGAACCAGCAAGTTTTACAAAAGGACAGGGAGAAAATTTCCAGGGTTACATGGGAACTTAAAAGTAGGGCTAGATAAGTCAAAGATTAAATGCTATAAGTGTAATAGGTTAGGTCATTTTGCTAGGGAGAGCAGGAGTCAAACCAATGGACCAATTATTACACATCCTGGCTCAAACCATAGACCACAAAATAACCAAAACACTGTGCATTATGCCCAATATGCCCCTGCTGCTCATGTAAACACTTCTCACTATGCACACCCTGCAACCCCTGTTCATGTGCACTATGTTCAAACCACTGTTCCTCAGATACAGTATGTCCAGGCCCCTGCTCCTCAGGTTCAGGTGCAACAAGTTGCACCTCAACAAGTTGTACCAGCAGTGGTTCAACCAGATCAGCAAAGCTTTTTCACCCAAGGCCTTGTTGACTAGAGCAGCTTACCTGAAGAGTTAGGAGATGAAAATTTTGCACTCCATGCTAAAAATAATGTTTCTACTGATGATGTTTTTTTTGTAGCATTGGAGTCTATACCAGAAGGGCTGGAAAATGAAGAAGGACAGCCAAGTGATGAAACAGTGGATACAATTGTTGAAGCAGTGGTTACTGCTGTTGCTAATGAAGTACTACTGGGAGAAAATTCAGAACCCCTATTGGAACCACTGTCTGACCCCTGGTCTAAAGAAGAAGAAGAGAAGAAAAAAGGTGAAAAAGAAGAGAAAGCTCAAGAAGAAAGTGATCACACTTGTGATTGTGCCATGACGGCTACAACTAAGGGAGCTTCTGCATTCTTAGATAGTCTTTGGTATGTAGATAGTGGAGGCTCCAGGCACATGACTGGATGTAGAGCCCTACTCAAAGAATTCAAAACTCAAGGAGGGGGTGATATATCTTTTGGTAATAATAGTAAAGGGAAGGTGATGGGTTCTGGTACAGTACAGGCTGGACGGAACCCCGTCTGATCGGATTACCATCCGATCGGATTGCCACCCGATCGGGCAGCCACCCGATCGGCTTGCACTTGGGTCCCACACTTAAACTATTTTCAAAACTATTCAAGGATCTGAACGTTGAAACGGATTACCACCCGATCGGATTGCCACCCGATCGAGTGACCGTCAGATCGTGTGACATTTGGGACTTGAATACCTAAACAATTTTCAACATGTTCAGTACGAACGGATTGCCACCCGATCGGATAGCCATCCGATCGAATGACCATCCTGCTGTGAACTTGTTTTCACTAAGTGTCCTACCAATCGGATTGTTGTCCGATCGAACGGCCGTTCGATCGACCGACCTGAAGGGTAGAGATACTTCTCTATTTTTAAAATGCTACAACGAAAACTTCAAAGTACAAACCATCATACACAAAAACGAGGTGACAATCCAATCGAATAGTCACCCGATCGGATGACCATCCGAACGGATTGCCACCCGATCGATTGGCCATCCGATCGGATTGCCATCCAATCGGATTACCATCCGATCCTTGGTACACCTACACCGTTTTACGTGCCGACTTTCGCTTATGCTATCATTAACTGTTCAGGCTAATTTCCGCTCTAGCGCTCCCTTCAATCCATTAACGCTATCGCTGTGAGTATACTCGACCCCTTTTTGCTTTACGCACTTTTGGGTGTTACATACGTTACTTATTCTAAATCACATCGAACACACTACGCAATACTATTTATACGCTGACCTCTAATGCATGTTATATGTGAATCGATGAATGCCTGTTTGTTATGTTAACACATTGATTGTTGTCTACCTGCCTTAGCAACGATAGTACTATAGTTTGGACTCAGCACCTGTTCACTCAGGGGTTATTAAGGACAATTACTTCACGTGTTCACAGTGGTGAATATGTGTTGCGCACTCGCAACTCGCAGTCATTGGTTTTGATAGGATCTTTGTCGATAACTTACATGCTTCACATTATACGTTGTACATGCTGGTTATGCGTAAACGATTTCGAACTCTATATGCTACTATCAAAATTGTATGCTCACCTTTACACTATGTGTATTGACTTTTACTTTAACGTATGTGGCAGGTGCTTAAGATGTTAGAATGCTTGGCTTGTTGTGAAATCGAGGCTAGGAAAGAGTCTAGAAACAAAGACAATTTATTTTATTTGAAAATCTGAGTTGTCGGAACACGTTTTCCTTGTTTGAAGAATATATATGTCTGTAATAACTAGATTATCTTATGGGTTATGGTATGGGACATAATACTTAAACTATTTGGTAATTTAGTAGTTATGGAATTTCTTTGAACAATCTGTTTCGCTCAGTGCCGCGCCCCGATGATTCCGCCATCGGTTGGGGTGTGACAGATTGGTATCAGAGCGATAACTATAGGGAATTAGGCAAGATTCGACCTAGTCCGGGTCGATGTCTTAGAAACGACCTAGTCTATAGTTAAGTACCAACAGACCGACTTGTGCATACCCTGTAGGGGTTTTGCACGAGCTTACTTGTTATATCTCACCGTTCTCGCTTACACCACACTATCACTACACTCTAATTTTTGAAAAAATGAACGAGTGATTAGGTCGAGATTAGGTGTGAAAACCGCAAACTCTTGATCAAATCACTTGTTCGACCCGCATTCATACTTATAAAGATGAGAAATTGCGTTAAACCAGGAGTGAAATCCGTACTTTAACTCACATTTTTCCCTCTATTTACATCAAAACAGGAATAAAGTCGCTAAGTTAGGGGTGAAACCCGAACCTTGAAGACTCGTTCTGATTTTTATTACACTCTCACCAAAGTCTCGACGGACTCCAACGACTTGAAGTCACGCGATAACTAGAAGGATGCATGCCGTTCACCCAAATTGGAGTGAGAGCATAGTCCCGAAAGTTAAAATGGGTACCAAAAGTCCTTGAGAATAGTCGATCCACTTTGGGTAGTCAACGTCTATCAGCCGCAGATGATTCATTCTCGATTTTCTATGAGTTTCGATTCTGAGCCCGCAACTGCTGACTCTGATATTTGCCGATTTTATGTGGATTTTATGTGTTTTATGTGATTACATGTTTCGATTTTGGTAACCTATTCGCTTTCGCTGTTCATTTCGATCAACACACGCAACCCGCACTGCACATCTATCCCAATACGCTATCAAATCGCTGGTCATTATTCGCAATCGTTGCTCGATACTATCAATCGCTATATATGTTCGCTATACGCGTTGTGAAGGATAGGGAATACATGCAACATATAGTTAGGTTTCTGTATTCTGACTGCCTCATGTGCTTCTGTGCTTTACCTGCCTATGTGTTCATGTGCTCTACGTGATTACGTGTTTATGTGTTTATGTGCCTATGTGATTTGGTGTTTATGTGTATACATGTTCCTAAGCTTCATGGTGAATCGCTAGATTATACTAGGATTGATCGAAATTGTGTTTGAGTCCTGTGACGATGTCTGTTGCAGACAATGTCGTCATCTGGATCTCGCGCTACCCAATCCGCCCGCCGAAAGCAGGCTGATAAACGTCTCACTGCTATGATCACTAAGCAAATGGCAAAGGTTGTTCCTCAAATCGTCAGTGAACTCTACGAAAATGTGAGCAAATCGTCTGAAGAATCCAGGACTGAAACCCCTAAGGCGGCGTTTAGCTTCAAGCAGTTTAAAGCTTGCGGACCGAAAGAATTCACTGGTGAAGATGGCCCTACGACCGTATTCCAATGGTTTGATTCGATCGAGGTCACCCTGCGACAGAGTGGTTGTCCTGTCGATCTCCGCACTCTGAATGCTACCGGCGTCTTCCAATCCGGAGCACTAGATTGGTGGACGGCCGAGAGAAACAAACGCGGAAACGATGCAGCTTATGGTTTGATGTGGGATGAGTTGAAGAACGTCATGTTGGAAGAGTTCTGCCCTCCCCATGAGCACCAAAAGTTGGAGGACGAATTCTGGCACATCAAACAGAAGGAGGGTTACTATGCAGCTTTAACCGCTCGCTTCAAGCAACTTAGCATAATCTATCCTGATCAAGTCAAGACTTCTGATATGGCAATCAAGAAGTATATTCGAGCTCTACCCGACTGTGTCGCAGATTTTGTGCAAGCTTCAAAGCCAGCAACAATCGAAGAAACTTACCTGCTTGCCCCTGAAACAAACGACAAGTGAGTTAAGTCTGGCTTCTGGGATAAAGCCGCCAAGAATCTACATCAAGCTACCACCGCACCAACCGCTGAAACCGCCGCCGCTCCTTAGTCTTCAAAAGCCTCTCGTTGCAAGAGGAAGAACAACAGCAACTCCAGCAAAAAGAACTATGCTATAACCACTGCTGCCCCACTCCAGGCTGTACCAGCCCAGCAGCAGACTCAACACCGCCAGGCTCTGGCACCAGTAACCCAAGCACCGCCGGCAAAGCGTGCTTATACTGGTCCTCACCCTGCCTGCCCGACGTGCACCTATCATCACCAAGTGGGGATTGCTTGCAGATTTTGTGTACATTGCAACATGTACGGCCATTTCACCACCAACTGCCGTACAGGTCCTCGTCAAGCACCAGCACCAGCTACTGCTCATCAAGCTCTGCTCCCTGTCCCTCAAGGCCAACAAGTAGCTCCGGCACCCGCGGTCAACGCTAGAGTCTGCTTTGCATGTGGTGATCCCAACCACTTTCCGAACATGTGCCCCAATTGGGTTGTGAAGCAAGAGCATCAACAGTAGCAGCCCCAGCAACAGCAGCAGCAGCCTCAGCAACAACAGCAACAAGCCGATCGTGCTTGAACTTTCAACATTAATGTGCACCAGGCTCAGGCTGTCAACAATGTGGTCAATGGTACGTTCCTTGTGAATGGTATTTATGCTTCGTGTTTGTTTGATACTGGAGCTGATAACTGCTTTGTATCGTTTGAGTTAGAGAAGCTTCTTAATCATAAGCGCGCCCATCTCCCCTCGACGTTCGATGTTGAAGTTGCTACCGGAAGAACCGTCGCTGTCAAATCTGTTCTTCATGATTGTACTCTTGAACTCAATAATCACATCTTCCCCATCGATCTTATTCCGATGCAACAAGGAAGTTTTGATGTCATAGTAGGCATGGACTTTCTTCTTGAAAATTATGCTGAAGTTGTTTGCTTCGATAAGATGATTCGATTCTCGCTCGCTAATGGTGATCAATTATGTGTCTATGGTGAAGTCGTGTCGAAGAAACTCCAACTCATGTCATGTGTCCAGGCTAGCAAGTATCTCCGCAAGTAATACCAAGCTTTCTTGGCACACATTGTAGTAGCGGAGAAAAAGGAAGTTAAAGAGGTGAAAGACGTCCCCGTTGTTTGTGAATTCCCCAACGTTTTCCCTGAAGATCTCCCAGGCTTACCGCCAGTCATGATATCGACTTTCGCATCGACCTCATTCCTAGAGCAAACCCTGTTGCAAGAGCTCCGTATCGACTCGCTCCGTCCAAAATGCGCGAACTCTCGAGTCAACTCTAGGAATTACTCGACAAAGGCTTTATTTGCCCTAGCACCTCTCCTTGGGGCGCACCAGTCCTTTTCGTCAAAAAGAAGGATGGGTCGTTCCGGATGTGCATCGACTATCGGGAATTGAATAAGCTGACAATCAAGAATCGTTACCCTCTGCCTCGCATCGATGATTTGTTCGACCAGTTACAGGGTGCTACGTGTTTCTACAAGATCGATCTACGCTCAGGCTACCACCAGTTACGCGTACAAGAGGAGGATATTCCCAAAACCGCTTTTCGCACTCGATGCGGCCACTACGAGTTCGTTGTTATGCCTTTTGGTCTAACCAACACACCTGCGGTATTTATGGATCTGATGAATCGCGTGTGTAAACCTTTTCTCGACCGCTTCGTCATCGTGTTCATCGATGATATCCTGATCTATTCCAAGTCGAAAGCCGAACACGCACAGCATCTACGTTTGGTTCTCGAGCTACTCCGGGGGAATCGACTATATGCCAAGTTCTCCAAGTGTGAATTCTGGCTGGAGGAGGTTCAATTTCTCGGGCACATCGTTAATAGTCAAGGTATTCACGTCGATCCCGTGAAGATTGAAGTTGTTAAGAGTTGGGTTACACCCAAGAACCCGTCTGAAGTCCATTCTTTTCTTGGATTAGCGGGCTATTATCCCCGATTTATCGAAGGATTCTCTAAAATCGCTGTGCCGCTCACCTCTCTCACACAAAAAGACAAGCCTTTTTTTTGGGGAACTGGACAAGAGACTGCCTTTCAAACCCTCAAGTACATGCTTTGCAATGCTCCTGTTCTCACACTACCTGACGGAAACGATGACTTTATCGTCTATTGTGATGCCTCGAACCTTCCTCTTGGTTGTGTTCTCATGCAACGAGACAAGGTTATTGCTTACGCATCTCGTCAGCTCAAGATCCACGAGAAGAACTATACAACCCAAGACCTCGAGCTAGGCGCAGTTGTTTTTGCGTTAAAGATCTGGTGACACTACCTTTATGGTACCAAGTGTACGATCTTCACCTATCATAGGAGCCTACAACTTATCTTTGACCAGAAAGAACTAAATATGCGTCAATGCCGGTGGGTGGAACTTCTCAACGATTATGACTGTGAGATTCGTTATCATCCTGGCAAAGCAAATGTCGTTGCCGACACTCTCAGCAGACGGAATTATTTGCAGAGCGCCCTTAATATCCAAGCCCAATATGATCTCGAAACCCTCATCCGCGAAGCCCAACATGCCTGCTTTAATGAGCGCACTTTGAAGAAGGAAAGGATTCTCAATGATGGAGCCCAGCTAGAAAATAAGTCGAATGGGATATTCCATTATCTGGACCAAATTTGGATCCCTAAGCGGCCCAATTTACGATAGATTCTGATGGATGAAGCCCACAAATCCCGATATTCTATTAATCCCGGTGCCGACAAGATGTACCAGGACCTGCGCTACAAGTACTGGTGGCCGGGCATGAAGAGAGATATTGCCCTCTATGTTTCGAAGTGCCTAACATGCTCGAAGGTCAAGGCTGAGCACCAAAGACCCTTTGGCTTACTCGTTCAGCCTGAGATCCCTGTGTGGAAGTGGGAGAGTATAGCTATGGACTTCATAACGAAACTTCCACACACGCCCTCAGGTCACGACAGCATCTGGGTTGTCGTTGACCGTTTGACCAAATCTGCTCACTTTCTGCCAATACGGGAAGACTACAAGGTAGAAAAATTAGCGCGAATCTACACCAAAGAGATCATTTGTCGACATGGGGTTCCTCGCGACATCATTTCTGACCGTGATGCACGGTTTACCTCGCGTTGTTGGGAAACATTTCAATCTGCTCTCGGTACTATGCTTAATCTAAGTACCGCCTTCCATCCTCAAACCGATGGTCAGACTGAAAAAATGATCCGTACCCTTGAAGACATGCTCCGTTCGTGTGTCATAGATTTCGGTGGTAATTGGGACGCATACTTGCCTTTAGTCAAATTCTCGTACAATAACAGTTATCATTCCAGCATTCAAATGGCACCATTTGAGGCATTGTATGGAAGAAGATGTCGATCGCCTATTGTGTGGCACTAGATCGGGCACTCGCAATTAACCGGTCCTGAGCTATTGCAAGAAACGACTGACAAAATCCTCCAAATTCGAGACAATCTACTGAAAGCTAGGAGTCGTTAGAAAAGTTACGCCGATAGACGACGCAAGCCCCTCGAATTTGACGTTGGCGACCATGTACTCCTAAAGGTATCACCTTGGAAGGGTGTGGTCAGATTCGGCAAGAGAGGAAAGCTCGCGCCTCGATATGTAGGACCCTAGGATCGGAAAAGTGGCTTACAGACTCGAACTACAGGAGGAACTTAGCAACGTCCACCCGACTTTCCATGTTTCGAACCTCAGAAAGTGCCTGGCTGATGATGATCTACATGTACCCCTCGAGGATCTTCAAGTAAACGAAACACTACACTTCGTGGAAAAGCCTGTCGAAATCATGGACCTCCAAACCAAGCAACTCTGACGCTCATGCATTCCCATTGTGAAAGTCCGATGGGAAGGAAAACGAGGCGCAGAGTTCACTTGGGAACTCGAAAGCGACATGAAGGCAAATTACCCGCAGTTGTTTGTTACGGCTTCAGCCTAATTTCGGGACGAAATTCCCTTAAGAAGGGGAGGCTGTAACACCCCGTGTTTTGAAAGTCAAAGTCAAAGTCAAGATTGAAGTCAAAGGAAAAAAAGATTGCTAATTGCGATCTGTCACTCCTTGGTCAACTCCTGTTTTGACTTCTTTAACTTGTAGATAACCTATTTATTTTAGCGCATTAGTAATATTATATGGAGTACTTGTTAATAATCGAGGTTTAATTGCATATTAATTTCATGTTTAATCAATTTATCGCTATCGTATTCGCAACTCGAATTATGTTTTCTGGATATTGTTTTACGTGTGTGTGCTATTTATGTGTTACTTGTGCATGGTATGTTTATGTTGAGGTGTTAATCAAAATTGCAATCTATCGCATCGCAATCGAATCGAACGCTAAACGCAAGTTACTTATAGTGATTATATGTTAGATATAGTAATTGGGATTAAAAGTAATTTGATGGGTAATACTATCGCATCGCTCTCTCGAATCACATCGCATCGCTCAATACTCGAATCGAAACGACTAAACTCATCGCGCCGAACACTCGGATCAAGTGGCCAACCGATAGGGTGGCCATCCGATCGGATTGCCATCCGATCGGACTGCCACCCGATCGACCAGCCTTTCTCCTCCCTTTCCATTTTAGGAAACCCTATAAATACCCTCATATGTCACATCAGTTGATGTGACAGCTCTCTACTCGACCCAGCCGCACTTCAGCCTCTTTTCTCTCGATTCTTGTAAGTTTTCAACCTAAATCTTGTACTTTCTTGATCTACACGCACTCCTACACCATTCTATCTTTTGAATCTTAACTTTTAACCATGAACTCACCGGATTTGAGGTGTTCTAGGGTGATGTCATCGTGGAGTTCCTAGGAACTTCAATGTTTGGCTTCATTTTCACCAAGAACAACTTAGATATGAAGGATTTCCACAATATTTATCAAAGATTTCACTCAGATCTACACGAATTCATGGATAAAAGGATTGAAGGAAAGTTTCTAACTTTCTTTCAACTCTTTTAAACTCAATGCACTCAAAACCGATAGAATAGGGACTAGTTCTGATCTTCGACTCATTGTTAGTGAACTGTTGGTCCTATATCTGGTTTCTATCGAAGAGACAACAGGTTTTCGGGTTAATCATGAACCACCGGCTCGAACCACTGACTGACCATACTAGGGTGTTTCCTGTCCGATCGGATCATTTGGGGCTTGACGAGGTTCTGTTGCTTGGCACGTACCACACCGTCCCGATCAAAAACTACAAACTATCGAATCGACCAAGTGACAAGACGATCAGGCTGTGGACGGAACGTCGTCCGATCGGATTGCCATCCGATCGGATTGCTACCCGATCGGGCAGCCACTCGATAGGGTTACACTTGGGTCCCACACTTAAACTGTTTTCAAAACTATTCAAGGATCTGAACGTTGAAACGGATTACCACCCGATCGAGTGACCGTCCGATCGTGTGACGTTTGGGACTTGGATACTAAAACAATTTTCAACATGTTCAGTACGAACGGATTGCCATCCGATCGAGTGACCATCCTGCTATGAACTTGTTTTCACTAAGTGTCCTACCAATCAGATTGCTGTCCGATCGAACGGCCGTTCGACCGACCGACCTGAAGGGTAGAGATACTTCTCTATTTTTAAAATGCTACAACGAAAACTTCAAAGTACAAACCATCATACACAAACACAAACACATCCTCACCAAACGAGGTGACAATCCAATCGAATGGCCACCCGATCGGATGACCATCCGATCCTTGGTACACCTACACCGTTTTACGTGTCGACTTTCGCTTATGCTATCATTAACTGTTCAGGCTAATTTCCGCTCTAGCGCTCCCTTCCATCCATTAACGCTATCGCTGTGAGTATACTCGACCCCTTTTTGCTTTACGCACTTTGGGGTGTTACATACGTTACTTATTCTAAATCACATCAAACACACTACGCAATACTATTTATACGCTGACCTCTAATGCATGTTATACATGACTCGATGAATGCCTGTTTGTTATGTTAACACATTGATTGCTGTCTACCTGCCTTAGCAATGATATTACTATAGTTTGGACTCAACACATGTTCACTCAGGGGTTGTTAAGGTCAATTACTTCACGTGTTCACAGTGGTGAATATGTGTTGCGCACTCGCTACTCGCAGTCAACTCGCAGTCATTGGTATTGATAGGATCTTTATCGATAACTTACATGCTTCACATTATACGTTGTATATGCTGGTTATGCGTAAACGAGTTCGAACTCTATATGCTACTATCAAACTTGTATGCTCACCTTTACACTATGTGTATTGACTTTTACTTTAACATATGTGGCAGGTGCTTAAGATGTTAGAATGCTTGGCTTGCTGTGAAATCGAGGCTAGGAAAGAGTCTAGAAACGAAGACAATTTATTTTATTTGAAAATCTGAGTTGTCGGAACCTGTTTTCCTTGTTTGAAGAATATCTCTGTCTGTAATAACTTGATTATATTATGGGTTTTGGTATGGGATATAATATTAAAACTATTTGGTAATTTAGTCGTTATGGAATTTCTTTGAACAATCTGTTTCGCTCAGTGCCGCGCCCCGATGATTCCGCCATCGGTTGGGGTGTGACACATCCACCTGGCCAAATCATTGGCAACATCAGTGAAGGGGTGCTAACAAGAAGCCAATCCCAAAACATCTGTCTTTTTGTTGGTTTTCTATCACTCCATCAGCCAGTCAAGTACCAAGAGGCACTAAAAGACAACAGCTAGGTAGAGGCCATGCAAGAGGAGCTCCAACAGTTTAGAAGACAACAAGTTTGGGAGCTTGTTCCACTGCCAGAGGGTGTGAGTCCTATTGGCACAAAGTGGGTCTTCAAAAATAAAACTGATGAAAGGGGTATTGTTGTCAAGAATAAAGCAAGGCTAGTGGTTCAAGGGTTCAGACAGGAAGATGGCATTGACTATGATGAAACTTTTGCCCCTGTAGCAAGATTAGAAGCTATCAGATTATTCCTGGCTTTTGCTGTCAACCACAACATAAAGGTGTTTCAAATGGACATTAAATGTGCATTCCTCTATGGTAAAATTCAAGAAGAGGTATATGTTTGTCAACCTCTAGGTTTTGAGGATCCATTTAATCCAAATCATGTCTACAAGCTAAATAAAGCTTTGTATGGTTTGAAACAAGCACCTAGAGCCTGGTATGAAACTCTTTCCACCTTTCTTCTCTCTATTGGTTTCACAAGAGGTAAAATAGACAAAACATTGTTTTTAAAATGGAGAGGGAGAGACTTGATGATTGTCCAAATTTATGTGGATGACATCATTTTTGGAAGCACATGTTCGAAAATGTGTGAAAAGTTCAGACAACTCATGACAGCTGAGTTTGAGATGAGTGCAATGGGTGAACTCCAGTGCTTTCTTGGTCTCCAAGAAAGGCAACTGCAAAATGGAACTTTCATCCATCAAAGCAAATATGCCAAAGAACTTTTAAAGAAATTTGAGATGGATGATTATAAGCCATGTAGTACACCCATAGCAACCACAAAGATAGTCATGTCTAATGAAAAGGATGATTTGGTTGATCAAACTCTTTATAGAAGCATGATTGGGTCTTTATTGTACCTGACTTCATCTAGGCCAGACATCATATTTGCAACATGTGTTTGTGCAAGATCCCAATCAGCCCCTAGAAAGTCAAACCTTATTGTTGTACAAGGGAATCCTATTCAAATCAACAGCCTATCTTTTGAAACCTTTACTAGGCTATCAAAACCTTCAAAAACACAAACAGAGGAGCCTGAGCAGAATTTAGCAGCAACAACTGCTCCTCAGTACCTGCTGTTGAGCCCACTGCTCAAGGTGATCATAGCAGCACAACCACTGCTGTGAAACCCACACCTAAAATCACCAAAAGACCCAAAAAGAAAAATGTCCAAAAGCCCCCCAAACCTACTAAAAAGGTAACTCTGGAAGATGAGATCCCAGAGATTATAGCTGTGACAACACAAAAGTCACCAATAACCATTGCTGCTACTTCCTCATAGCAGTTGGATGACAGATCTCAACCTGAGCCTAAAACTCCTCCTGCATCTTCTCAAAAAGATCAGGTTGTATCCACAGGGACACCACAATATGACACATTTGATTCACTTGAATCTATGTTCAACAGCCCAGCTCCCGGGGCAAATTCTCTTTCTACACCCATACTCACTGTCCAACTTCCACCATCAATGCTACCTTTGTTGGATGCACTTGATATAGCCCAGACAGAAATCAGTTCTTCTCAACCACCTGTCAATGAGAATATACCTCAACAAGTGACTGAGTCTGGGCTCCCTATCTCTGCTAACCCACCAACAACTGAGGAGGCTACACTGCAGGAATTACCAGTAATTCCTGTCAGTAGTTCAAGTGGAGCACCTACTACAAGTGTTGAACCCACTGGTTTACACTTGGACAGTAGTTTCATCAATAAGACTCCCTTGAAGGCAATTTTTTCTTTGGGAACCATTGTACCCACTGGTGTGTATCCAATATACACTGGTGCGCTTAGAATGGTAACCTCTGCTGAAGAAAGAAGACCCCAGTACCAAGAACAAGGGGCATCAGTGGATGACTTCTGGGACACTTTTCCTAAGTCAACCACAGATAAAACCACCACTGGTGGGAAATCAGATGATCCCATTCACTTGGGTGATGGTTTAAAATATAGAGAATTGATGGAGAGGGTTGACAAAATTGACACATC
Source organism: Helianthus tuberosus (assembly GCA_030545235.1). Lineage (NCBI taxonomy): Eukaryota > Viridiplantae > Streptophyta > Magnoliopsida > Asterales > Asteraceae > Helianthus > Helianthus tuberosus. Next base: position 6,258,073 of record CM060426.1, read on the forward strand.
TGTTGCAGAAATCAAATCTATGCTGCAACAGTTATTACAAGCTCAAAAGGCTACACCCACTGCTGCAACATATACAACATCTGCTCTATCATCTGCTCCCACTCCCACTGAGCTTTGGGAAATGTTTCAACCTCTACTTTATAAACAGAGACAATATGTTGATCAGCAACATGAAGTTCAGCTACAAAAGATCAGAAATGTCATGGAAGCTAGGTACAGGGATACACAGGCAGATATCAAGGCAATTAAGGCCCATTTGCTACAAACCACTGGCACTGCTCCTCCTTCTATCATCTTTGTTGAAAATCCTCCTGATGATGCCAAAAAGGGGGGAAAAGAAGAAGGGATATGAAGATGGTCTATACATAAAACCAGATCCATTGTCAAAACTGGTAGTTGAAATCCCTAGGCCAGATGGTTCCAAAAAGGTTGATGAGACTCAAAATGCTTTTGCTGCATTAAAAGCAGGCATGAAAGAGTCAATGGAAATAAAAGGGTCTAAAAGGTTTGAAGAGGAGAATAAAGTCTTGATGGAAAAGGAAGAGCAGGGTACTTCTGAACCTAAGGAAGAGCAGGTTATTCCTAAGCCAAAAAGAAGAAAGCCTACTAGAAAAGTAAGCCAGCCCAAATCCTTACCTTCCAAAACCATCAAACAAACTCCCTAAATCCCCAAAAATTCCTCTCATCAAACCTCCAAACCAACAGATGTTATTTCAACCACTGCCCTTATCATCATACCATCCATTACTCAAACCACTGCCACACCACAAAATTCCTCTCCACTTCAAACACCACCTGTCACAGTGCAGAAGACAACAGTTGACACATCAACAGTTGTAATGACAATAGTAGTTGAGACACCAGTTGTTTCAACAACTGTTAGTCAGTCACCCATTACCACAAACACTCCCACACAAGCCATAATTCTTTCTGCACCAAAAACTCAAACAAAATCACCTTCTCCTAAAAAGGTGTATACAAGAAAAAGAAAGTTCCAGGTGCATGATGATGATATACCAGCACCAACTCCACTATCATCCACACCCTACAATGTCATCAAACCCCAACCTTTCATTCCTCCAAAGTTGGCCAATCCTATCAAAGATCCAAAAGTTCTAGAAGGATTTAACCCTGCTGATCTTATACCACTAGCAGCCACTTATCCACTGGAGCTTCATGCTGTGAAAGAAGAAATGAAACAGTTCTACTTAGTGGACGATGCTTCCAAAAGAAAATTTCCTTCCCTTGCCGGTTTTAGAGATCCTAAAAACATGGATGAATACCTAAAACTCAAAGGCAAGAAAGCTGAATTTAGAGCCAAATATGAATGCAAAGGGCAAGGTGATAATGCATTCTCAAGTAGAATGCAATTCTTGCTCACCAAGGTCAAGCAAATGGAAGATTATGCAAGAGACCTGAGTAAAGAAATGTCCAACTTGCCACCAGAGGCTGGGTTACAAGTAGATCTGAAAGAAGATCTTATCAAACTGATCATGAGTGAAAATTTTTACCCTGTAAAAGCTGAAAATTTCCAAGACTTGCCACTCATTGCTCTCAAAGAAGAATTGAAAAGAATTGAAAGAATAAAAAATACTCCAGGTATGAAAAGAACAGCACCAAACTGGAGCAAATTCAGTAAGAAGATTGTTGATCTTACTCTGGAATATAAAAGAAAAAGAGAAGAGTTGGTTGCAGCAGACTATGGAACAGCTAGGCAAATAGCAAGGTGGTCAAAACAAACTATTAATCAAACCTATAAAAGGCTTGAAGAGCTAAGAAAGAAAGACCCCACTACTCCAAAGAAACCAATCTACAAGACCACTGATAAACCAAAGAAGCAGGCCCACACTTTTGAACCACTGTTCAGTCATCAGTTACCTCTGTCATTGAGCTAAACCAAAGAAAGAGGCAAAAGCTGACTGATGCAGAAGAGAAACAACAAGAAGCTGTGTATTTTAAAGAGGCTATCAAGATAATGGCACTAGAAGATGATAGCTCAGCAAAGCTTCAAGATATAGCCAACAAAATTCTGAGCAGGCCTCCATCTCCAAACTCATCAACAATAAAAACTCTCCCAAGAAACCCATTGAATTCAAAAATACTAAAGTGGAAGTCTGATCAAAAGACCCACGTATTGACTTTGCTCAAATCCAATGGGAACATGGAGCATATATCAAGGGAACAAGCACTTGGCCTGGGTGTTGAAGATCTGCAAGATCTCCTTGAGCTCACACTGTGCAGGGATGAAGATGATACAGATTCCTTGGACTTTGAATTATAATTTAAAGGACAAGTTAGGGAATTATTGATGAGGCAATAAAGATCCAGAATAATGAAGAGTTTTGGCATCATCTATTCCAGGGGGAGATTGTTGGGATTGAACCCTACAAAGGAACAGTTGATAAAGCCAAAACTGGATCAGATCAGTGGATCCAGAATAAGCAGTTGTTTGCATCAGTCTTTTCCCTTGAATGTGGCCTAACATCTGATGCCCTCTAAGTACTGCCCTTCTACAACAACTGCTGATCTACATCAACTGCTGTGCATTCAAAGACTATTGAAGACTAATCACTGATGAGTCAATCTACTGCTATAGTTCAAGCACTGCTGAAGACACAAAGCACTGTTGGGGTTAAAGCAGTGGAATGAAGACGCAACAGTTAGACTAGTATTTGTATTCATTTATTGTAAACAGTTGTTAGATAACAGTGTTTGTATTAAGTCAGTGGTTAGAGGTTGTTAGGAGGTTAGATGTCACTTTCATGGTGACGTCAGCAAAGATGCCAGTGGTTTGTTCTGTACTATAAATAGAATAATACTCTGTACTGTTCTATTAGCTCTCTTCATCACAAAGTCATTTTGTACGAACATTCACTGTGAGCTCAGGCTGAGGGGGAGATTGTATGCATGCATGCATGCATTGTAATTGAAGATTGTAATAAATATAATCATTCGATTTCATGTTAAACATGTTTGCTGAAAACAATTCTCTCTTTGATTGTGTGATGAAAGTTTGTTTCATTTAGTTTCCGCTGCACTTAATCGTAATTCATCTTCATTATAATCAAACAAGCACAATCAGAGCCGGCCCAAGGGTAAGCCAAATGAGGCTTGGGCCTTAGGCCACCAAAACTGTAGGACCTCCACAATTTAAACCACAGTCCATTTATAAAAGATTTAGGGTGTGGGTTATCAACAGATTGATGGTTAGTAGTGTAGTGGTTTTGTGTATGTATGGATGTTGGTGAGACCCGGGTTCGAATCCCTTGTTCAGCAATTTTTTCCTTGTTTTTAAATTTTAACACAATCTTTCAAATAATTACACTTGGGCCCTTCAAGTTTAACTTTCAATTACATATATTTTTTTGGGAAAAAGACCACAAGATTTTACTTCGCCTTAGGCCACCAAAATGGTTGAGCCGGCCCTGAGCACAATCATAAGAAACTCAGATCCTAACACACTGACCATAAGAGCCTTCAACATATCTTTAACCAGAAGGAACTGAACATGCGACAGAGACGCTGGGTGGAATTTCTTAATGACTACGACTGCGAAATTCGCTACCATCCGGGCAAGGCGAATGTAGTGGCCGATGCTCTTAGTCGTAAGGCTCATGTTAATACTATTCGTTGTTATCATACCTCTAGTGACCTTCATACTTGTATTCGTGAAGCTCAATATTCGTCAGCAAATGAAGGAAGTCTAGAAGTGGAAATCCAAGGCGCTAAGATCGATCAACTTGAAACAAAGTCAGATGGACTTCAATAATACCTCAATCGCATCTAGGTACTGGATCGCGATAACCTTCGTGAGCTCATTATGAATGAGGCCCACAAGTCTCGATACTCTATTCATCCGGGTGCCGATAAGATGTACCATGACTTGCGTGCGACCATTGGTGGCCTGGCATGAAGAAGGATGTCGCTACCTATGTCTCGAAGTGCCTCACTTGTTTAAAAGTGAAAGTTTAACATCAACGTCCCTCAGGACTCATGGAACAACCCGAAATTCCTGTTTGGAAATGGGACAGCATCGCTATGGACTTTATTACCAAACTGCCCCGTACACCCGCTGGTCACGAATTTGGGTAATCGTTGACTGTTTGACTAAATCAGCCCACTTTCTTCCTATCCGCGAAGATTATAAAGTGGAGAAACTTTCTCAAATCTACACCGATGAAATCATATGTCATCATGGCATACCCATTAACATTATCTCCAACCGCGATGGTCGATTCACTTCTCGTCTTTGGCAAACTTTCCAGTCCGCTATGGGTTCTATTTTGAATCTTATCACAGCCTTTCATCCTCAAACGGATGGACAGACTGAGCGCACTATACAAACCCTAGAGGATATGCTCCGCTCTTATGTCATCGACTTTGGTGGTAATTGGGATGTACATTTACCATTGATTGAGTTCTCGTACAACAAAAGCTATCATTCCAGCACTCGGATGGCTCCTTTTGAAGCTTTGAATGGTCGCAAGTGCCGATCTCCTCTCAGTTGGCATGAGATTGGTGACAAGCAACTTACTGGCCCTGAGATCATTCAAGAAACGACGGACAAGATTCTTCAAATCCGTGATAACTTGATCAAGGCTAGGAGCAGACAAAAGAGCTATGCTGATAAAAGGCGTAAGCCTCTGGAATTGGGTGTTGGAGATCGAGTATTGGTCAAGGTATCTCCTTGGAAGGGAGTGGTTCATTTTGGTAAGAAGGGAAAGCTATCCCCTCGCTATGTGGGTCCTTTCACGATACTCGAAAGGATTGGTAAGGTGACATACCGACTCGACCTACCATAGGAACTTAACAGTGTACATCCAGTATTCCACGTATCCAATCTCAGAAAGTGTTTAGCCAATGAGGAACTTCAGTTTCCCATCGAAGACTTGCAAGTGAACGAAACCTTACATTTTGTGGAGAAACCCTTCGAAATCATGGACCAGGGTGTCAAGCGATTGAGGCGCAGCAAGATTCCCATAGTTAAGGTACGATGGGAAGGCAAGCATGGCGCTGAATTCACTTGGGAACTCAAGAGTGAAATGAAGGAAAAGTATCCGCAGCTCTTTGAGCAGTCTTCCTCTTAGATTTTGGGGACCAAATCTCCTAAAGGAGGGGAGACTGTAACGCCCTGTGCCCCTAAACTTTTGGCTTTTGTCAATTTTAGTCCCTATACTATGTGACTCTTGACACTTTTGACACTTGTAGATCTTTATGCTATGATACTTGAATCTTATTGATACTTGATACTTAATTCTATGAAGCTAGATTCTTGAAACTTGATTCTTAATACTAGATTCTTGATGCTTAACTCTAGAAACTTGATTCTTGACACTTATTTCTATGAGACTTGATGCTTAAATCTAGATACTTGATTCTTGAGGCTTGATTCTTGATACCTGGTGCTTGACTCTTGAGACTCGTGAAACTTGAGACTTGGTTGAACAAGAGACTCTAGACTTGACACTTATGTAAACTCGGAAACTTGGAAACTTTGGTGTTAATGATATAATCTTGTTATGTGATAATATTACACAATAATACGCAAAGCTTAATCTAACTTGCAAAATGAACCAAAGACGGAAAAGTTGCAAAACGGATTGGACTGTCCGAATGGACATCCGATCGGATGACCATCCGATCGAACAGCCATCCGATCCATTTGCTACACCGCCTTAACTCCTCTCTGACACTATAAATAGGACCTGTCACATCATTCTTCATTGATGTGACAGTCTCCTCCGATCCAGACGCACGCACTCTCATTCTTGAGCACTTTTCTTCAATTCTAGGCCGATTCTTGTAAGTTTTCAACCTAAATCTTGTACAACTTCAATCTACACACTATTCTCTACATGATTCTTCTTTGAAATCACACTTTTCACCATGAAACCTCTAAGATTTAAGCTCTCGAGGATGACGTCATCATGGCGGTTTGTACAAACAGCTATGTGATGTCATTCCAGTCATTATCTAGCTCAGATCTAAGGAATTTCATGCGTTTTTGCACCAAATCTTTACTAAAATCTAAGGTTTTTAGTCGATTTCATGTTTAACTTCAACTTTTCTTAAACTTTCTACTTGAAACGGTGGAATCCGGACCCAAACGGGCTGTAGACTTGATGATTAGTCTGGAGTCGGCTTGCAAATGGATTATCACAGGAGAAGATGGCCGGAGTACGGATTCAGACATGAACACCGTCAATAACAAACACCTGATCGGACGGGGTGATTCCCATCCGATCAGACAGGCTGAACTTTGATATGTTTCTCCATTGTCTCAATACGTGCCATATCGTCATTAAACTCAAACTTAGAAACCTTACAAGGTTGGAAAAGGAACAAGTCATCTCAATCGAATGGCAATCCGATCGGACTGCCGTCCGACCGAACGGCCATCCGATCGGATAACATGTGCCTTATAACCTTCAACTTTTGATCTATTTTGAATCAAAAACTTGGACTCTTTAAAAAGTTAAACATTTTGGGAACTTATCACGCTGATCGAATGACCATTCGATCGAATGGCCATCCGTCCGGATGGCCATCCGATCGGGCGACTGATCCTACACCTTGCACGATTCTCGTTATTCTGCTCGACGCTTATCTATTGTACTCTAATCAGGCTAAATCTAAGAGCTCCCTTTGATCCAATAACAGTCTTACTGTTAAGCAATCACTGTGAGTATACTCGATCCCTTTTCGTTTTAAACTTTTGGGATGCAGCATGTATTCTATGAAACTTGAAACTTTAAACTATTTGAATCTAACTCTATCCTCAGTAAATGTGAAACTTGAGACTTCTGGATTCTTGATTCTTTATGCTATGTGAACGTTTAATCCTTGTGTGTAGTTCCGCCTTAACAATAGTAGCGCTATAGGAAGATGCATCTCCCCATTATTCTCGGGGGTATTGTTAGGAGGATTCTATTTGCTTTCCTTGATTCTTGGGAAAGTGGTTAAAGCATCCGGACACTTGGGCTATCACTTGGACTGCGAACACTAGCATGACAGAAACTATTTTATCGTTTACATGATGGATACGAGTCTTTTTAAACTATTATGCTATATACTCAAACTTGTATACTCGCCAGTGCATTTTTGTACTGACTATATTTTAATACATGTTGCAGGCTGATAGGATGCTATGATCAAGAAACGTGCTAGGACCACTGCTAGAAACTCATCCTAGTTAATCTTAGAAACTTGGAAACAATTTTGGCGAATTTTGTATGTGATACTTATGTTTCGGTTGGTGTTGATTTTAGACTATGTTATCATGAAACTTGATTAATCTATATCGAAATTATTAGTGTTATGGAAACTCATGAGCAATCTAAACGCTTAGTGCCGCACCCCGATTTTTTCGCCATCGGTTGGGGTGTGACACAAACCAACAATCCCTTATGTGATTCTTAAATGAGGATAACCCAAACTCGAAAGAAAACCCATTTCCAAACTTTAGGCACCCAGTAATACAAGGATACCCCAACTAACCATTTTCGAATCTTGGCTTCTCACAACTTTAAAACTGTGGGTACTTTGGTTTTCAAAATCCTACATTCACTCAACTTCAACAATCTTAGTTTCAAGCATTCTCCACTACCGATACAACCAAGAAGCATAATTGTTAATAAATCTTCTTCCCCTCAGCTTAAAACTACTAGAAAAAAAAAGTGCAAAATAATTGCCTCATCGCCAAATGAACATATGAAGAGACAAAAATGGTCTGAAGCCAATGAGGTGCTGCTTGCTAAAGATTGGATTCATGTATCTAAATATCCAAAATCGAGAACAGTCAAAAGTATAATTCTTTTAGAATGAGGTGGAGGAACAATCATAACTTATGATCGTGAATCATGCACATGGGGAACATTTGATAGGCTACCTACGAGACTGCATGAGAGGCAGTTACATAAGGGGAAGCAAGAGAGGTAGTTACTTGCGAGGCTACAAGAGAGGCAGTTACTTATGAGGTTGCAAGTATAGTGTCACACCCCAACCGATGGCGGAAACATCGGGGCGCGGTACTAAGCGAATCAGATTGCTTAAGAGAATCCACAACACTAATGGTTTCAATATAGATTAATTTAAGTTTCATAAGATTGTCTAAATATCAAACATCATCCACAACCACCATAAGTATCAAATAACATAACGAAAATTTTGTTCAAAAGCATCTGATTATCTAGATGAGTTTCTAAGCATCATCCTAGCTTGTTTCTTGAATCCCAGCTACTATCAACCTGCAACATGTATTAAAATACTATCAACAAAAATGTTGGTGAGCATACAAGTTTGAATACGTAGCATAATAGTTTAGCAAAAACTCATATCCAACATGAAAACGTATAAAAAGTTTCACCATGCTAGTTTACGCAGTCCAAGTGATAGCCCAAGTTTCCCAACACGTTAAATGCACTTCCCAAAGATTAACGAGAAGTTAATGTCTCATCCTAGCAATACCCCCAAGACTAACGGGGAGGTGCATTACCCTTATAGCGCTACTATTGTTAAGGCGAAACTACACACAAGGATTAAACGTTCACATAGCATAAAAGTCTCAAGTTTCACAAGTATCAAGTTTCATGTTTACTGGATAGAATATGTTTCCAAATAAGTTTCAAGTGTTAAGTGTCTTGATATAGAATACATCTTGCATCCCAAAAGTGTTTAAAACAAAAAGGGGATCGAGTATACTCACAGTGGGTACTTAAACCAAACACTGCTAAGATTGGATCGAAGGGAGCGCTGGATCAGCCTGCGTGCGGGGAACAAAGCATAAGTCCTCTAAGAGCTGACCCAGTTGGGAACAGAGTGTCGAACGGTGCGAAAATCGAGTAAAAGTGCCTGATTGAATACCTGAGCGGATGGTCATCTGGACAGATGTTCATCCGGTCGGATGACCATTAGAACAGATGAACTCCATCCGATCGGATGGTCATCCGAACGGATGACCATTCGAACGGATGGCCATTCGAACAGTGGGGAATGTTTGCGAACTGTTCAAGTTTCAAACGTTGTGATCATAGTGTCCTGTAAAACAAACAAGTGTCAACATAATCAGATCGTCTGGATGGATGGTCATCCATTCGGATGGCCATCCGGACAGATGATCAGCGAGTGAAGTTTCGTGAAATTTTCTGAGTTTTCGAGTTACGGAGACGGTGCAACGACGTGCCAAACAACGGAAACGTACCAAACCCCAGCTCGTTCGATCGGCTGGGAACAACCCCTTCCCGAACCGACGAGCTGTTATGGTGAGGTTTCATGTTTAGACCCGTCAATCGGCCCGTTTTCCGGTGAGAATCCGTTTTCAAGCCGGCTTTTGACTAAGGAACGAGTCAATAACCTGTTTGAGTCTGATTTTACTACTGTTGGTATAAATGTTTTAAGAAAGACCCGAAAATCAGTTGGAAAACATGGTGTTCTTCATATCTGAGCCAGAAACAAGTGTCATTCCATCAGATCTGAGGTAAAAGTGTATGTCTCCGTTAGATTTTATATAAAAACTGTGAAAATCCTTAAGATCTAGGGTCGTTCTTGATTAAATGGTGCTCCACAATAGTTTGTACCAACTTCTGAGTAGAAACCACTTCCAAGAGACCCCAAATCAGTCGATTTTCATGATAATGTTGAAGTGTTTGAGTGCTTTTGATGGAGAATCATGTGTAGAGGTGATGAATGATTAAAGTTGTACAATAATCTAAGAGAAATACTTACAAGTTTGCCTTGAATCGAGTGAAATGTGCTTGAAAGGACTTGGGAGTGCGTGTGGTCGAATGGCATAGAGTGAAAGTGTGAAATGAGAGCACACGGGGTCTATTTATAGCTGATGTTGACAGCTAAGGCGGTGTAAGTGCGCAGTGGGTCGGATGGCTATTCGGTCGAATGGTCATCCGATCGGATGTCCATTTGGACAGCCAAGACCCGTTTGCTAGATTTCCATCTTTGGTTCGTTTTGCCAGCTAGATTAAAGTCTTGGATTTACGATGATAAAACGAAATACGATTATGAAAGAAACAAGCTTCCAAAAATAGATTTACATGACAAGCTTTCTAATTTAGGAAATGACGAAAAAGCGGGGCGTTACAAATTTACTCTTAAAAGCATTTTTGTCTTTTAGTTAATATAAAAAGTAAAAAACTACAAGTTTAATTATTTTTTAATATATATATATATATATATATAGGTGAAAGATAAATCGAAAACCCACTTGAGTTGATAAAACCCAAAAAAACCCTAACATTTTTATTTTTTCTAAAAAAAAAACAGGGGATGTAACATGAAATTTTTAACATTTTTAAAAAAATAATCTACTCTGTGTTTTTCTTGTTTTTCTTTTATAAAAAATGTTCAAATATATGTATGTTACATTTCCTATTTTTCTTAGAAAAAAATAAAAATATTACATGGGGTTTTTACAAAGGTTTTTTGAGGTTACACAACTCAAGTGGGTTTTTGTTTTAGCCTTCCTCTTTCTCTCTCTCTCTCTCTCTCTCTCTCTCTCTCTCTATATATATATATATATATATATATATATATATATATAGGTAAAGAGTACTGTACAATATTGCTTATCGTACATTACGTACGCTTCAATCTCAGCCGTCAGATCATCTTCTCGCATTTTAAAATCGCATGTTGTTTTTTTTTTTTATAACAATTTCGCATGTGATAATTTTTGATGAATTCGCATGTTGTTTTTTTGTACCAATTTCGCATGTGATAATTTTGATGAAATAGCATGTTTTTTTTATAACAATTTCGCATGTGATAATTTTTTATGAATTCGCATGTTTTTTTTTACCAATTTCGCATGTGATAATTTTGATGAAATAGCATGTTGTTTTTTTTGTAACAATTTCGCATGTGTTAATTTTGATGAAATCGCATGTTAAAAAACCAACATGCGAAATTGTTACAAAAAAACAACATGCGAATTCAATGCGGGAAGATGATCGGACGGCTGAGATTGTAGCGTACGTAATGTACGCTAAGGGCATTTGTACGTTATCCGGCCTCTATATATATATAGGATTAACATCAAGGGAAAACCCCTCCGATTGTGAGAACTTAGAGAACTCGGTCTTTCCGTGCGAGTTTTGCACCCATTTTTTTCACACCCCTAGATTTTAATGTTTAGAAAGACTCGTAAAAAAATCGAAATGGTATTTTCCGGCCCCTTACAATAGTTGTAAAAAGCTAATCACATAAGCATGACATCACTTCTACAACATTTACGACTGCCGTAAATTAAAAAACACTAGTTTTTTTTCTTTTTGAAAAGTTGATTTTTTTTAGGATTTTTGGTAAAAAAAAATTGAAAAAACATTTTGTAAGGCCAAGTTCTTTAAATTCTAACAACTCATATAAGTTTTCATTTTATCCTAATTGTTATTTTTAGTTATTTTATTTTTTAGTTTTCAATTCAATTTATATATTTTGTTTTTTTAATTAATAAAAATGTATTTTTTTTATTTGAACGTATAGTTTTCGTAGTTTAAATTAGAAAAAAAAGTAGTGCTTATCTATGGGTTATTGACCCCTTCAAATTGAGTACTTTTGGGTATAATTGTGTTAGAGTATTCACAATGAATCCATTATATTTATGTGAGTAGGTTAGTTATATTATAAGAAATGGTTGTGAGTAGATTTGAATGTTTGTGATTGGAGGAAAGAGAAAATATATGGAAATATTAGTGTTCATATGTAAATGAGTTAACTGCCATTTTCGTCCCTGTGGTTTGGTCACTTTGGCCATTTCAGTCCATTTTTCAAAAATGCGCCATTTTTGTCCCCCACGTTCTGGAAAGGTGCCATTTCAGTCCAAAAATCATAACCCAGTTAAGTCAGTTTGTAAATAAGGACTGATTGTGTAAATTTGTAACATAAAGGACTGATTGTGTAAATTTGAAAAATGGACTGAAATGGCAGTTAACACCACCACCACTAGCCCTGCCACCACCACCACTCCGCTGCCACCACCACCGCCACCACCGCAACCACAACCACCACCGCCACCACTGCCACCACCGCCGCCGCCGCCGGAACCACTGCCACCACCACCGCCACCACCGCCACCACCATCAACGTCATGGCATGACCCATATTTTCAGACGTTTAGAATTTATTGTATTTAATCCGAAAAGTAAACGAGCAAAACAAAGGAACGAGAACGGTATACCGAAACGAAAAGCTTGCGGGTTACGGGGACGTCTTCGTCTTCTCCGGTCGTCTTCTCCGATGAACTCCGAACTCCGGCGAGTTGCAGAAATGAGCAGGGGTGAAACTAGATGTTTGTGGGGATCTGCGGAACTTTTGTGTTTAAAATTCACGTGTTAGAAAGTTTTTGTTTTCAATAACAAATTTAATTTAAATTTTCTTTATGTTTTTTAAGTAGCTTTTGTGTTTGAGTTTAAAATTCATTTCAATGTTCACAGTTTTTTTGTGTTTTATGTGGAATAGCACTTCAGGTGTTTTTTAAAGTTAATAATCCAGTGCATGTTTCTGGGTTTTATGCATGTGTATTGTTAACCCATCTTTACTTTACACATGTGTATTCTTAACATTTTTACTTTACACATTTGTATGCAACTGATACAAAATTGTATTGTTAACACATTGTGTAGTCGTGTTGTATTGAATGGTAACATTACACATTATACATACATGTAATAAGTTTACAACATAATTGTGACTCTATGAACAGGCTTTCCTAATACCACTATATATAATATGTTCCATTTTAATGCACCTTATCGAGTTATAATTATACATGTGTAAATGGTCAGGAAAGAAATATCCACAAATGAAAAACACATCAAATTAACAGCATCTATTTAAACATTATCCAGAAAAAAACCATTCAACAAAAATATCTACCAAAACAGTGCATAATAAACACCATGTAGCACGTTCACCAAAACATTCTATAATCCGTCTGAGACGCTTAGTCTTCTCCGGTCGTCTACTCCGATGGATTATAGAAGTTCCGCAGATCCCCACAAACATCTAGTTCCACCCCTGCTCATTTCTGCAACTCGCCGGAGTTCGGAGTTCATCGGAGAAGACGACCGGAGAAGACGAAGACGTCCCCGTAACCCGCAAGCTTTTCGTTTCGGTATACCGTTCTCGTTCCTTTGTTTTGCTCGTTTACTTTTCGGATTAAATACAATAAATTCTAAACGTCTGAAAATATGGGCCTTGCCATGACGTTGATGGTGGTGGTGGTGGCGGTGGTGGCGGTGGTGGTGGCAGTGGTTCCGGCGGCGGCGGTGGTGGTGGTGGTGGCAGTGGCTGTGGTGGCGGTGGTGGCGGTGGTGGTGGCAGCAGAGTGGTGGTGGTGGCAGGGCTAGTGGTGGTGGTGTTAACTGCCATTTCAGTCCATTTTTCAAATTTACACAATCAGTCCTTTATGTTACAAATTTACATAATCAGTCCTTATTTACAAACTGACTTAACTGGGTTATGATTTTTGGACTGAAATGGCACCTTTCCAGAACGTGGGGGACGAAAATGGCGCATTTTTGAAAAATGGACTGAAATGGCCAAAGTGACCAAACCACAGGGACGAAAATGGCAGTTAACTCTATGTAAATATATGAAAAACATTGTTCACCTCTTATAAATTTTTTAAATATTTTTAAAGGTCGTTGTGAGTGGGGGAGAGAGAAAATATAATAATAAAGGTATAAAAATATTATCTAATTGAAAAGAAAAGAAAAAAGATAGTGATTTTTAGCATAATTATATGGATGGGGAAGGTTCATTTGAAAAGAAATTTAATGTGAGAAGAAAAAGAAGAAAGAGCATAATGGTAAAATATTAAATAGTTTATAACTTCTCTCATTAATTATGTTATCTCTCATTAATAAAGCAAAAAAAAATATCCTACACATTTAAAAAATTATCCAACATATATCTTACACTTACCGGAATTAACCCTACGCATATCTAAATTTATCATACACATTTCAAAATTTATCCTATGCATACTGAAATTTATCCTACACATGTCGAAAGTTGTCCTCCACCATAAATTATTTTATCTTGAAAATAGTATAATTAAAAGTTAGTTACAAGTTTAATTAGTTAGCTAATTAACTACAATTATAAATTTACCCATATGCCCTTTTCAATAACATTAAATACACATATTAAATGAAGTAAATGGAGCATTTCTATTGGTTTAAAACTTATTCTTTTTATTCTTACAAAAAAATTCTTCTCATTTGAACCCTCCACTTATATGGATATGAGTAAAGTATCAAATGTGAATAAAAAAAAATCTATTAACTACGTCATTGAATGAGGGCTAACCCATTTTGTAAAGACACATGCATCTTAGGCTATAGGGTGTGGTCATGACCCTCAACATTAGCATCATGTCACCCACCTCTAATCCACCATCCAAAACCACTACCCTAAGGGCGTGGTCATGACCCAAACCACTATCCTGTTATTAAAATATTATAAATTGGCAACAAATTAGTGCATAGAGGTGTTGTACCCCATGCTTTGGGGGATTTTCAAAAAAAAATTTGATGTTACACTTTTAACCCATAACTCCTTGATTTTTTTTATTTTCAACCCAAAAGTTTTCATCTTTTTCATTTTAACCTTAGAACTTTCTTACTTTCAACTTTGGCCCCCTATACTTTATATACTTCTCAAATTTTCATTTTACGTTTCATTCTAAATTTTACGAGTTAACACGGCGCAACGTACGTGTATAGTTCGACGTTTTTATGTTTTGTTTTACGCTACGCTCTAAATTTTGCAAGTTAACATGGCGCAACGGTGCGTGTGTAGTTCAACGTTTTTACATTGTCTATTTTTCTCGTTTGCTTGGTTTGTCACAACGTGCGGGTCCTAAATCGACTTAATTATTATTTTCTATGTTTTACGTTTTGGTCTAATTCTCTGCACTAACACGCCGCAACTTCAGTATTGGTAGTCGCTAGCAATGGTGTGACATTAATACTATTTGTCACGGTTTTACGCCTCCGCCGAAACACTGGGGACTAAATACTAGTTTATTTTAATTTACTTTTGTTTAAGAAAAAAGGAAAGGAAATCTTGGAAAATAGAAAAGAGGACCATGGTTGTTATTGTTTAATCCATGTGAGCCATGGTGGGTCAGGCAAGTGAGTGGTTTAGATTTTTTATTTATGTTTTCACGTGACGAATCATGTCTCAACCATGACCTCCACACCTTTCAGTCTTATAGGAGAGATTAAAAGTTCAAACCTGAACACTTTGTTGTTTAAAAAAAACTTAGTTCATTGAGTTTGTAGGTTAATAGCACCTCCACCCTAATGCCTAATCCCTAATTCTATTTTGATCATGTTTATTATAGATGAGAAATGAAATAGGTAATTATTTGTTTCAACTGATCATATAGAATATAATTAACCCTTGTATAACACGTATAACTTTAATAATAGATATTCATCGATTTTTTACTAATTAATGAAAGTCTATACTTTTCCCTTTCTTTCTTCTTGAACTCTAATAATATCTCACATGCCATAGCTTGTTTTTACCATAAATAAATCCTAGTATGAATACATCCCTCCAGTTATTAAAATAAACAAGCAGCCAAAAAGCAAACGATTTTTATCTACTATACTATATAATAAAAGAAACCTGATTTGGTACACATGTCATTCAATGAGGGCATCAATAATTTATAGATAAATTTTAAATTAAAAAGATTTAAATATTATGTTAGAATTTTTTTTTTCATTGTAAATCTAAAGTCTGTTTTAAATCTAAACAATCCTATATTTATCGTCTTTCCAAAGTAATTCGGTATAAATGTTTTTGTTAGTCATGTTTCATTATTGCAAGCAAAGACTTCAAATATATCATTGTTTTTATTGTCTCTGTCTGAACACTCTAAATTTTTGAAATTATAATTATAAATAATAGTAAAATATGATTATATGTAATGGGTATTTATGTTGGGAATATAACATTTAAATCTTTCATTAGGTTTGGTAATAACGTAAAATAAAAAGAGATGCAAATTTTATATTAGTAAACAAATTTATTTCAATTGAAGTGACCATATTTATTTTTATTGAATAAAATAATATAAACATAACATAGATATCTATCTATACTTATATAATAAAAGAAATCACTTTAGGGACACTTGTCATTATATTAGTCCATCTTTTATAGATAATTATTATTTTAGTTAAATATTATCTAATTAATTATAAATAACCCTTCTACTAAATATTATTTAATTTAATATCTTATATTATAGATAACTCTCCTACTAAATATTATTAGTTTAATATCTTATGGATTATTATTATTTAGTTTAATCTCCATCTCATTTATAATATTATTTATTTGAATTAATTATGTTTGAACGTTTTTTTTTAGTTTGGTATCAAATAGATTTTACGAAACTTAAAATAAGATTAACTAATATTATTTATCATTTATACATTTACGTAGTTTTAAATAAAGGGTTACATTTATTGAGACTTCGTTAACAAATTTTGCAACAACAGAATAATCTATTTTTATCACGAACACTAAACTTTGTATTAATATATTAAATATTTTTATTTTCACTATACAAAATTACATTTACTCGACCCATGTAATACATAAGGTTTTTAAAATATAACTTTTTATTATTTGATATATAAAATTAGATTTATTCAATTCGTACAATACACGTGGTTTTTTAGGGATATATATTTTTTATTATTTAATACAGAAAAATATATTTATTCAAACCGTGTAATAACAAATATAACACTATACATCTATCATAGACATGCTATAAGACAAAATATAGTGTTATATTTGTTATATAGTGTTATATGGTGTTATATGGTGTTACATAGTGTTATATGGTGTTTATATGGTTTTATATAGTGTTATATATAGTGTTATAATACACTTCTCACACTTCTGGATTAACGTACAGGATACTCTATATATATAAAATTATATTTATTCAACACGTACAATAAATAAGGTTTTTAAAGATATATTATTTTATTATTTAGTATATAAAATTTATTTATTCGACCCCGTGTAATACACGAGGTTATAACCTAGTAAAGAGATAAATGTAAATAAGAAGCCGTTTTATTCTTGATCAAAATCATGAACTTATAAGTTTTACTATTGTTTCATTCTTCCTGGCCTCTTTTGTCTGCGCCGCGCAGACCACGCGCAGGCATTTAGGTCTGTAGAGTGTTTGATTTTCAGAAGATATTTCATTAAAAAAGGTTTGCGAGACATTTTTTTGGTGCAGATGTGAGAATGGGTCTTCTCACCTCTTCTTACCTCTGTTTCATTTCTTTTTGCATCACAGACACAAACCCTACACCTCTTTCTTCTCCTCCACCCTTCTCATCCTCCCACCTTCGCCACCTACACAGCGCCACCACCTCCGCCACCTCCACAGCGGCCGTCGACCTCCGCCAACCTTCCCACTGTCGTCCTCCCTCCACAACGACCTTTTCTTTCCCGTTTTGGGGGTTTTCCGACTTGGGGTAAGAGAGAGAAAGCTTCACAGCTATGGCGTTTGCTAGGGTTTCTACTGTATTCATCTTTGTTTCTGCTACTGAGGCTGAGAAAGAACATGTGCTAACTCTAGATCACTATAATTTCTCAGAAATCGTATCGAAACACAAATTCATCATCGTTGAGTTCTATGCTCCCTGGTATACAGCTATTTCTTCGATTTATTGTTCATTTTTTTATGTTGTATAGATTCGATCTGGTTTAGTAATAAGTAATTAACCTAATTGTTGTTTGTCATTGATTTGATACTTGTAGAACAGTGTTTGATGTTGTTATTTATCGTGAATTTGAACTTGAAAGCACTGTTTGTTTGTAGATCGGTTTATAATTCTCTGTTTAGGTGTTTAGGTAATGTTCAAATTTGAGCTGTGCATAAATCAATTTGGATTTGCTCATTCCTGTTATGTTGTTTGATTATGATATTCATTGTGATAAAATGGTAATTAGAATTTGTATGATGTTCAGCAGCTTGCAAAAGTTAAAAAACAAACAATATTATTCTGGCAGACTATAGAGCTTTGGTCCAGCTTTTCTGCTGCAGATATGGTCCGTAGACTGCAGACATTTTACCTCTGAAAAACAAACAACACCTTCATGTTATCTAACACATTGAGTGGTCTAGGAAAAATAAATAAAAGCTACTAAAAATAAACTTAATAATAGTTTGTTGTAAAGAAAGTTATATAGCAATAATAAACATAGTAAACCATAATGATTCCATTGGTAATAAAATGATAAAACTTGATCACTCACTTAAAAGTTAAAATCCCAAAATGACCCGTTACTCCATACACTCGTCCGATCATCATCCAACGGCCAAAATTTAAAGAAACAAAACTCGTTATTTCAAATATTATTATTTCTCTCTCACATATCAAAACACCACATCGCATTCTCCCAACACACACACACACACACACACTCTTTCTCCCCTTGCATCACCAATGGCGGTGCTTCCATGGCTTCTTCTCACCTTCACCTTCACCTTCTTCCTCACCACCACCACCACCCAGTCTACCCCCTCCCACGACGTCGTTTTACTCCTCACCAAAATCAAACCCTCACTCCAAGGCCCCACCCAAAACCTCATCATATCCTCATGGAACACCTCTGTTCCACTCTGCCAATGGCAAGGCCTCAAATGGGTTTTCACTAACGGAACCCAACTCATCTGCACACCTATTCCATCCCCAAATTGGTCGGACCTTTCTCTCTCTAAAAACCCAGCTCTCCATCTTCTCTCTCTTCAACTCCCGTCGGCGAATCTCTCCGGCAACCTCCCTCCGGAGCTCGGAGATCTCTCAAACCTCCAAAGTTTGTATCTTTCTTTCAATTCAATCATGGGTTCTATACCTCTTGAACTTGGGTACAGTTCTTCTCTTCAAGATATTGATTTTAGTTACAATTTGTTAAACGGGTCGGTTCCGGTATCCGTTTGGAATTTGTGTGATAATAATAAACTTGTTTCTTTTCGGGTTCATGGTAATTTGTTTTCCGGGTCTATTCCTAAACCCGGGTTACCTAATGCTAGTTGTGGTAACTTAACTGTTCTTGATTTTGGGCGTAATCTTTTTACTGGGGTTGTTCCTGATTTTATTACTGGGTTTACTGGGTTAAAAGAGTTTGATGTTAGTGATAATAAGTTGTTTGGGTTGGTTCCTGAGGGGTTAAGTAGATTAGGGTTGGAAAAATTGAATCTTTCTTATAACAATTTTAGTGGGGTGTTACCTGATTTTGGTGGGTCAAGATTTGGGGTGGATGTGTTTGAAGGGAATGATGATAGTTTATGTGGGCCCCCTTTGAAGAGGTGTGAAGGAAGGAGGTCTGGTTTGAGGGCTGGTGTGGTTGCTGGTGTTGTGATTAGTATGATGACCGGGGTGGTGGTTGTTGCGTCGTTATTGATCGGGTATTTTCAAGGGAAGAAAAAGAACGAGTTTGAGGAGGGGTATGAGGAGTTTGAAGACGTGGAAGACGGTGACGATGGCGGTGGTGAAGGGAAGTTGGTTTTGTTTCAAGGGGGTGAGCATTTGACGTCGGAGGATGTGTTGAATGCGACAGGTCAGGTTATGGAGAAAACGAGCTATGGGACGGTGTACAAGGCGAAGCTTTCGGATGGAGGGACGATTGCTTTGAGATTGATAAGGGAAGGGAGTTGTAGCGATTTGGGTTCGTGTATGATGGTGATCAAACAATTGGGGAGAGTTAGGCATGATAATTTGATTCCGTTGAGGGCTTTTTATCAAGGGAAAAGAGGGGAAAAGCTTCTTATTTATGATTATCTCCCGAATAAAACTCTCCATGAACTTTTACATGGTATGCACATTGGTATTTCTATTTCTTTTTTTATTGGATATTTATTAGGGTGTCCGCCATGTTGAAGGTGGTTGATCGGTTGAACAACAACATGGCTCGTATATATATGTGTCAAAAACATCGAGCCCGAACCCAGACACACTTAAAATCGTGTTGTGTTTTGGGCCAAGCATTGTTCATTTGCGTGTATAAATAGTACCTTGTGACTTGGTAACAATTTAAACAACTAAGGACTTCAGCGCAAATGATTTTTTTTGTGTTCGGTGTCTTTTTTATATTAAATGTCACCATTAATTAAATAATCTGGTATAAAATCTAATTAGGATTTTTCTTAAAAACCCTTAAACTTAAACGTGCAAAGGTTTAACCCTTTTATTGAATGAGCTGTGTTTGAGTTAACCCATTTATCAAACGGGCTGTGTTTGTGTCATGTTGACCCATTTTATAAACCAGTTATATTAGCCAACCCCAAAACCTAACTATTTTCATGTCATGTTCATGTTTTGGGTCATGTCAGAAATTGACACCCCTAGTATTTATAACTATATATAAACTGTCCGTATACCAGTTTAATTGATTGATCCGTTATAATCGTCTACAGAACCAAGGCCAGGGAAACCCGTCTTGAATTGGGCAAAGCGACACAAGATTGCATTGGCTATAGCCAAGGGACTCGCACATCTGCACACAGGTATCGAACCACCCATTACTCATGGCAACATACGGTCAAGAAACGTGCTAGTGGACGACTTTTTCGTGGCTCGCCTCACCGACTTCGGACTCTACAAACTAATGATCCCATCAGTAGCTGATGAAATAGTTTCACTCGCAAAAGTTGACGGCTACAAGGCTCCGGATCTCCATAAGATGAAGAACTGCAATTCAAGAACCGACGTGTACGCTTTTGGGATCTTGTTGTTGGAGATTTTGTTAGGAAAGAAACCTGGGAAGAATGAGGGTAGGGGCGATTATGTCGATTTGCCTTCGGTGGTAAAAGCAGCTGTTTTAGAGGAAACGACCATGGAGGTTTTCGATGTGGAGTTGTTGAAGGGGATCAGGAGTCCAATGGAAGAAGGTGTGGTGCAAGCATTGAAACTTGCAATGGGGTGTTGTGCACCGGTTGCATCGGTTAGACCTTCGATGGATGAGGTTGTGAAGCAGTTGGAAGAAAATAGGCCGCGTAACAGGTCAGCTTTGTATAGCCCTACTGAAACAAGAAGCGGGATTGATACACCCTTTTGAATTTTTCCCTTTTTTACTTCATATATATGTACCGGTTTCTATTTGTTTGGAAATGATAAATTGGATTAAAATGTTTTTTTTATCTTTAAACTTGACATAGTTTGTGATAATCTGCATTCGTTTGGGTCATGTTCGGGTTCATATATATGGCACGATTTTCGGGTTCGGACCGTGTTCGAGTCTGTCTAAGCTTTTCGGGTTCGGGTCGGGTTGAACCCGCCAACCCGAAAAGCACCCTATTCTGATTATTTAAGGTTTATTTTAGACGTAAAAAAATAAATCCTTACATAATCAGAATTTGTCAAACAACATTTAACACGATAAACACTATCGCGAAACAATCTTAAATGCTGATTACCTGCTGTCTATCAAGAGAATTACATGTAAACTACATAAATGTACAGACTCGTGATAGGCTTTATCGTAACGAATACGATTTGAAATGAGAGCAACGCTTCTGGCCTTGCTCTAGTAGAGCAACACCGAGGTTGAACTTCTAGCAATGGGACCAACAATTGTATAAAAACTAATGATTTTTCCTTTCGTGTTTCGTTTCAAAATAATCAATTTAACACTGTCTTCCTCGGCGGCAAGGAAGTGCACCAGCACCGGAGGTAAGAGTGGGCACTACTGAAGACAGCTTTGCACCGTTCAACATCAGGTCACCTACCAAACGCTTAACGGTCGACTGGTTAGATATTGTGAAGCTAATCAGAGAAAAGATTCCGGGTTTGTATATGAATACCTCTTTTGCGTTCGGGTTAGATGGTGCAACGTATCCGTTGCCTTCGCTGTTAATAGTGGGGTTTGCACTGCCACCAATAGCGTACATTTCCCAGTGCGTGTAGTCGTTATTTACAACATGGAAATACCCATGCCTACACCTGCATATACAATTATACAAACAAGATAGCAACATGAGCGGATCCGGTCAAGGTCGGTCAGTTTCGTTTCGGATCATAACGGGTAATTTGTTACGTACCTTGGCATTCGCTGAACAAGACCCTCTCCGAAATGGTTGTAAGCAACCGTCACTTGCATAACCTTGTCTCGCTTGTACGAATCGCTATGACCCAATAACATCACCTATGAACCCAAACAGAAATCTTTAACTTACGTGATTTCAATTTCAGTTCATGCAAACAGGTAGAATTGGTTAAATTTAATACCTCATTATGATGGGTGAATAAGTTATTCGAAATGGTAATAGCGGTGGAACCTATAATGGCATCAATCAGACAATCAGCGCAGTTCGATAAGAATTATGATCGATCCAAATAGTTGATTACATCTTTAAACATGGGTCAAAAATAAAGAACCCTAATCATTTTATTAAATCATAACGTAAATACAGATGCCAAGTTAGAGATACTTACTTGTAGGGATGATTATCTTTGAGGATAAAGATGAAGTAATGATTCTCGTTATGGTACCTTGTGTTGATGGATCACACTAGAGAGAATTTTTGTATTGGTGTTCTACAAGAGTTTTTTATCACCACTTATTATCAATATATAAAGATCAATGAATAATGGTCATGAATAGTGATCCGTTATAAAAACTCTATGTATTCTCTATTAATGGTACCTAAAGGGAAATCATAATTGCCCCTTGAACTAATCAATATTTACAATTACTACCATCAAGTAATTGTCGGGGACTAGTTATGTCATATTGGTAATGTTACCAAATGATCCGTAAGGCCACATCTACGGGTTATTTCTAACATTCTCCCACTTGGCCGAGTGATCATTTGTGATAAGTATAAGTAAGTTTGGCCAAGTTAAAACATTAATCAATGTTTCAAATTGAAATTGCAACAGAAAAATACAGTCATTGAGTTATTTTCAACTCAAGACCCCCATTAATCATGTTACAACCCCAAATCAAAACATACGTAAATTTAAGACCAAAATGACTGAGGTAAGCCCATTAAAATTAATTTGTATAATTCTTGTCTATACGTCATTAGGTGCACATACGTATTTATAGACAAACAAATTGAATAATTGAGGAAAAATAATAACCAAGGTTGGAGAACTCGCTAGTCGCTAGTCGGCCGGTGAGGTGGGGACTAGCGACTACTCGGGATTACTCGGGATTAATCGGATCTGAACTTTATATGTAAATTTTATTATTTTTATAAATATGTATATATATACTCACACATCCATATCAATATAATACTTAAAAAGGTAAAAGTAGTTCAAAATACAAACTAAACTTAGATATAATAAGTCATAACATAACAAGTCTCAGTACATAAAATTCAAACATTAACAAATAGCTCAAATGTAATCGTCATCCCCGTAGTGTTCAATGATTTCGACACCATCCGACTCGTATTCAATCTCCTCGTCTACTTCATCCTCTTTCTTCGACTCAAATTCTTCGTCATATTAGGGTAAGGGATAAGGAAAATGGGCTAAAGTTGTAATATTGAGCCTGTTTTGTAAGGATTTCAAATGGGCCGACTAGGGCGACTTGGGCCGACTAGGCCGGCTTGGACCGGCTTTGACCGACTAGCAATTTTTTGACTGATTAGTGAAAAATTACTCAGTAGGAGGCCGACTAGCGACTAGTCGGCGATTAATCGCGATTTTTGCAACACTAATAATAACTAATCATTCATATGTACGATATGCTATTATGTAAGGCCTTTAGTAAAACCCGTCTTTATTATGAGCTCTTAAAAAGACTTCGGGTGTAGACCTTAGTTATCGGATCCGCAAGCATATCATGAATGTAAATGTATTCGATACAAGTATTTAGGTTCCTCTTCTTGTTCATAAACGAACAATAATTGTGTATCGAAGTTTAATGCAGCACCTCTCGAACTGTTACTACTCGAGGAAATAAGGTAGCTGACTTTTCACAGTAAGTCTTCAATATAGTATTTATATGGAGTTCATAAGTTTATGAGTCCACTGATAAGTTTTCAACAACATTTAGTGACAATTGCATTGTTAATTAACAACATATTATGTCATTATAATTTAGGTTGTTGTTAACATTTTCTTATGATTCCTCCATGAGTAAGATTTGTCTGTAAACATAAGGATTACCCCAAATTAACTTTTAATTTCTTTTGAATATTACAAAATCAAGGTAAGAATAATCAACCTCTTCTTATAGTCTTTCTCGTTTCTTAAAGATATTGTAAGATGCTTCACGATAATCTAGAGTGGTCTAATGTTCATCAATGTGACCAATATCTAAACGAGTATAGACTTGAACCTTCGTAAGGCTTCTAATTAATGAAGCATAAGGAAATAATCTCATTTATCATTTTATCCTCTAAAGGAGAGCTATATTGTTTGTTACACATGTAAGAGCCCGCTGTAGAGTAAAGCTTATGGGACGAAACTAACGTCCTGTTGGGTCTATCTCGGTATATTTTGATATCTCTCACGTAAGTGGTATCTCCAAGATTCATTATATCAAAATATGTGTGAGAAATTATTTGACTTGTGTAACATATACTTATCCAAAAAGTGCTATCTATATAAGGATAAGTTTACATTAGTTGCTCCCACTCATCTTGAGGTAGGTACATAAATCCACTTAATTCTTGATGAAAAGAATGCATTAAGATTTCATCACATTTTGATGTTTGCCTTAAACCCATACATGGAATTAATTGACTTACAAAGTAAGTGTTCTTAACCTTCAGTTTAGAACTTTCAGGTTGTTTTATGAACATGTAAGTCTTTGTTTAATGAAAGTTATTTTAATGTTCATATAATGTAGCTCTAAATGATTATAAGCCACTAGAACAACAATGATCCTCAAAGAAACATTTTGTAAGAAAGGTAAGATGATTCTTTGATAAATAATTCTCTTCTGAGCATAACCTTTAACAATCAATCATACTTTTAGCGTCTTAACGTTTGCATTCAGATTTTGTTTAGTGATGAACACCCTTAGGTAATTCAACCAAATCCCAAACGTTAAAATCAAATTTGCTAATAACAATTCTTATTCCATTTAGAAAATTGATTGATACTAATGGCTTAATTAGAGGAAGTAGGACTAGTAAACTTTCCAATATCCATTTCAACTTCAACCAAGGAGGATACATAATCATCAAAGTTAAACCTAGATGACCTCACAAGTTGATTATTGGGTTGTATTATGAGTTTCAGTTTTATGGATTAACTCTTGATTAAGTTGCTATCAGTTTCAAGATTCTAAGTGTGTAAGAGTTGGTGGAGTATGGTGTACAAGATGTGTAATCGGAATAAAATTTAATAAGTCTCCCCCCCCCCCCGTGTCACGGCCCCCGACCCGGTTTGACCCGTTTCAGGAGCCGCGGGACAGAAATCCCGTGGTATTTAATTAACAGCGGAAGTTTCTTCAGGATCTTTTAAAAACTGAAATATTTCCCGATTATTTTATTTCACAATTCGGGATAAAACCCGGTAATTTACAATATTGAGATTTCACGGAGAAATCTTTTATTTTACAAAACATGTTTCTTTATTTTATACTGAGCCACTTCCTTAAGCTTGTAGTGCTTCTCGGCACTTTTCCTGGATCACAACAGATCACCTGAAACATGTTTGAAAAAGGTTTTGTCAGCGGGAAATACTGAGTGAATCATTCATTTTACTAAAACGACCTGTTTGTTATAATTTACAGTATTAAGAGCGATTACAATGTCTCTATCTTTTGAATTAACTGACCCAGTTGTCACTTGACCGGACTTGTGACTGTGGACATATCACTTGCTGGGTCCGTTCACCCATAAGTGATAAATAATTAGTAGCTATGTGCACATCCCCCCACATACTGGCAGTAATTTCAGATTACATAGACTTAATCCCTGTAATTATAACCTTTGAAAATAAACATGCTTTTGTAAACAAATTTGATAAAAAGAGAATGACTCACATTGCAGATTTAACAGAGCTTAGCCTACTGATTAGCCTTGATAACCTAGTTTAAATAATCAGGCACACAAACTAGGTTAGTAACTTAATACAGCATTTACGATAACTCACGAGATTACAACCTTCACAACGAATGACAAAGTGCGATACTTAAACATCCATCGATTTAACGACGAATGACAAAGCATAAACCCTAATGTGGGCAGCACTTAAACATCCATTGGATAGTTTAATCGATCGGACATTGAATCGTATCAGCGATCGAGTTATTACCCTGAATTGTGGCAGCACTTCGTGAATCGTGTGTGTGTTTTGTAGTGATTATACTATAACTCAGCGTACGTATTGAGTTTTTACGTCGAATTAACACTCAATTGCATGAAACAGACTGTTCTATTTATACTTGAAATTGGTTTCCCCCGCGTGTCGCGAAGGGTGTCGTTGTTTCTGTCGCGAGTCGCCTGGGGTAACAATCTACCCTAGGGTAGCCTTGTGTCCCAGTAGGCTTGCTGAGTTGGTTTCGTGTTATTTCGAATTTTTGACAACGAACTGTTAAGATATTACCGAATAGGGTTTACCCCCCCTGAGTTTTAGGGGCCCTAATCCTGATTCTAAATGTTCTGAAAATTTTAGGGACTATGCAGAATCACTTGGGTTTCTCAATTAGGGTTTCTAATTGGACAATTTAATTAAATAATTATGACTTTTGATGAGAGTTGTTACATTCTCCCCACCTTAATAAAAATCTCGTCCTCGAGATTTACTGGAATAAATGAGGATACTTTCGCTTCATTTCTGATTCCAGTTCCCAAGTGTATTCAGCTCCTCTCTTTGAATCCCATCTGACTTTGACTAAAACTAGTCGTTTGTGTTTGAGAAACTTGATCTTTCGATCCTCAATTTGAAGAGGTTTCTCAACAAATTTCAGCTTTTCGTTTACCTCTATATCTCGAAGAGGTACTACCAGTGATTCATCTGATAGGCATTTCTTGAGATTGGATACATGAAATACATCATGTACTCCAGCTAATTCTTCTGGTAGTTGTAAACGATAAGCTACTGGTCCTATACGTTGGATTACTGGAAATGGTCCTACGTACCTTGGACTTAGCTTTCCTTTCTTACCAAATCTAACAACTCCTTTCCAAGGAGAAACTTTCAACATTACTCTGTCTCCAACCTGGAATTCTAATGGCTTGCATCTATTGTTTGCATAACTCTTCTGGCGATCTCGAGCAGTCTTCAACCTTTCCTTGACTTGTGTAATCTTATCAGTCGTCTCTTGCACTATTTCAGGACCTGACAATTGACTTTCTCCTATTTCTGCCCAACAAACTGGAGTTCTGCACTTTCTTCCATATAGTGCCTCGAATGGGGCAGTTTCAATACTGGAATGATAGCTATTGTTATAGGAGAATTCAATTAATGGTAAATGCTCATCCCAATTTCCACCAAAATCTATTACACATGCTCGGAGCATGTCTTCTAGAGTTTGGATCGTCCTTTCACTTTGTCCGTCTGTTTGGGGATGATATGCAGTACTCAAATTGAGTCGAGTTCCCATAGCTTGCTGGAAACTTTTCCAAAAATGAGAAGTGAAACGACTATCCCTATCTAATACAATGGAGAGTGGAACTCCATGTAGAGATACCACTTCATCTACGTACAACTTGGCTAACCTTTCCATGCTAAAGGTTTCTTTCATTGGTAGAAAATGAGCTAATTTGGTTAATCGATCCACAATTACCCAAATCGCATCATTACCTTTTCTTGTTTTGGGTAACTTAGTAACAAAATCCATTGTTATAAGTTCCCATTTCCATATAGGCATCTCTAATTGTTGTAGTAGACCTGAAGGTTTTTGATGTTCTGCCTTAACTTGTGAACAAGTAAGACATTTAGAAACATATTGCGCTATATCCTTTTTCATTCCTATCCACCAAAAATTCTTTATTAAATCTTGGTACATCTTATTGTTTCCTGGATGCATAGTATACCTAGATTTATGGCTTTCTTCTAAAATCTTAGGTCTTAAGTCTCCTTGCATAGGTACCCAAATTCTACTTTTGTGGAATCTCCAAATTCCATCTGCTCCTTGTTCTAATTCCTTTATTCGTCCTTTCATTCCTTCAGCATCATCCTTGATTGCTGTAGCTTGAACATTCTTCAATTGTTCCATTAAATCTATTTGTAGATTTAATCTGAGAGCACGAACCCGTCGTTGTTTTTCATAATACTTACGACTTAAGGCATCTGCAACTACATTTGCCTTTCCTTCGTGATACTGAATATCACAGTCGTAGTCACTTAGGATTTCCATCCATCTTCTTTGCCTCATGTTTAACTCTTTTTGCCCAAATATATATCTTAAACTTTTATGATCTGTATAAACAGTAAATTTACTTCCATACAGATAATGTCTCCAAATCTTAAGGGCAAAAATTACGGCTCCTAATTCTAAATCATGAGTCGTATAATTTTCTTCGTGCTTTTTCAATTGCCTTGAAGCATATGCAATCACCTTTTTGCGTTGCATAAGCACACATCCATATCCTAGTTTTGAAGCATCACAATATACTTCAAAATCTTCAGTTCCTTCTGGTAAGGCTAAGATTGGAGCATTTGTTAAATTCTGTTTCAAAATCTTAAAGGCTTCTTCTTGTTTAGGTCCCCATTCAAACTTAACGGCTTTACAGGTTAACTTAGTTAATGGTACAGCTATCTTGGAAAAATCTTTAATAAACCGTCGATAATATCCAGCTAAACCTATAAAACTTCTAATTTCCATTGCGGTTTGCGGAACCTTCCAATTAGTAATTGCCTCTATCTTAGCAGGATCTACGTGAATACCTTTATGATTTACCATATGTCCTAAGAATTGCACTTCTTTTAACCAAAATTCACACTTCGAGAATTTGGCATAAAGTTTTTCTTTTCTTAACAAAGTTAAGAGTGCATGAAGGTGTTCACAATGCTCTGTCTGACTTTTGGAATAAATAAGTATATCGTCTATAAAAACAATTACAAATTTATCCAAATATGGTTTACAGATCCTATTCATCATGTCCATGAATGCAGCAGGTGCATTCGTTAATCCAAAGGGCATGACTGTAAACTCGTAATGACCATACCTAGTTCTAAGAGCAGTTTTAGGTATGTCTTCTTCTTGTACCTTCAATTGATGATATCCAGAGCGTAAGTCTATCTTAGAAAAATATCTAGCTCCTTGAAGTTGATCAAACAGATCATCAATCCTAGGTAATGGGTATCGATTCTTAATTGTAATCTTATTTAATTCTCTATAATCGATACACATTCTCATTGAACCATCATTTTTCTTAACAAACAACACTGGTGCTCCCCAAGGAGATGAACTAGGTTGTATGAATCCTTTACTTAGTAATTCATTTAATTGCTTTTTCAGTTCTAACATTTCTGTGGGTGCTAACCGATAAGGTGCCTTAGCTATCGGTATAGTTCCTGGAATTAGATGAATTCTAAATTCTACCTCCCTATCTGGTGGTAATCCTGGTAATTCTTCTGGAAATATATCCGGATATTCTGAGACTACTGGTATTTCCTTAAGATCTTTACCCTTAGTGCTAATGATTACTGAAATCATATACACTATTCCTTGTTTTCGTTCATAATTAGCAACTTTCATTACTGATATGAACTTCATAGGCTTACGTGGTTTATCTCCTGTAATCCTAATTATTTCTCTGGTGGGTGATTGAATTTCTATGGAATTCTGATCACAAAAGATTCGAGCATGGTTGGTTACTAACCAATCCATTCCTAATACAACATCAAATTCAGCTAAATTCATTGGCAATAGGTTTGCAGAGAATTTATGTCCTAAAAGTTCTATATTTCTTTCCTGCAAAACTTTATCTATTTTAACTGAATTTCCGTCTGCCGTTTCAACTGTAAAAATCTGCCTAATATTGGTTAAAGGTAAATTAAGAGCTTGACAGAATGAAGTATTTATAAAACTTTGGTTTGCACCAGAGTCAAATAATACTTTTGCGTATACGTTGTGAACTAAGAACGTACCCGCTATCACATCTGGGATGAGTTCTGCTTCTTGAGTGGTCAGCTGAAATGCCCTGGCATTCTTCTTAATAGTTCCGTCGGTCGCCTTGATTTTATTGTCTGTTGGTTTGCCCAATTTAGGACATTCTGTTTTAAAATGTCCTGCTTCTCCACAATTGTAAAAAATTATGGATTTCTTCCTGCAATTTTCTTCACGATGTCCTACAGTTTTGCAAAAATTGCAATATACCTTGCATCTTCCAAAATGTTTCTTTTTGCAATTTTGACAGAACGGCAAAGTTGAAGATTGCCCTGTTCCTTTTCTCTTAAAGCTGTTATTATTACCCATACGAAATCCTTGGGTAATTTTCTAAGCCAATTCTTTCTTCCTGTTTTCATCTTGGGTGCGTACCAGTTCATCAGTTAGGGTGTTAGCTAATTCACCAGCATCGTCAATAGTGCGAGGTCTCGCAGCTTTAACGATATTGCGGATTTCACTAATCAGTCCCCAAATGTAGCGAGAAATGAGTACCGGTTCTGGCGAAGCCAGCGTTGGTACCACTCTAGCATATTCAAAGAATGTCGAAGTATAACCGCGACAATCTACACCCATCATCCGATGATTTAGGAACTTAATTGTCATTTGTTCCTTTTCATACTCGGGACAGAATTTTCTTTCAACAAGACCCTTAAATTCTTCCCAATTCATGGCATAAGCTATTATTCTTCCTTTTGATTGTAACACAGTGTTCCACCATTCGAGTGCTCCTTCCTTGAAGAGATTTGATGTGTACATGACCTGATCATCTTTAGCACATTTACTTATTGCAATTACTGCTTCGGTTTTCTCTAACCAACGCAGTGATGCAGTTGCTCCTTCATTGCCTGCAAATTCAGTGGGTTTACAAGCAAGGAATTCTTTGAAAGTGCAACCAGGCGTTGCGGCTTTCATTTTCTTAGGAAATGGAGCTTGATGTGGTTCCTCATTATGATTAACATGATCATTGCCTCCGTTTACACTATTACTGAAGTTATCTTCAGAAATTCGTTTACTAGGAACGATTTGTTGTGGTTCAATTGGATTCTTAACAGCAGCAACAAATGCTGGAATAGCATTGGCTATCCCTCTAGCAACGATATTTTCGATATCTTGCCTAGTCATATATTGATCTCCTGGATGTTGCTCAGACTGATTAACCTCATTTACTGGTTCGTTACCAATGTTTGCCATCTGATAATTAATTTTATATAAATAATTAGTATAAATACAAATAAAACAGTTTGCAAGTAATCACATTAACATGTATAACCAAAATTATCGATTTCCCGAGTTTCATTTCTATATATTATATTATGCCTCGTACACACGATTATCATACAACGTTTTATTGTTAAGTTATTACACATACTGGTTCTTATGATTATTTATTAACAAATATTCCTGCAAACTCTCATTATCTGGTCAGCTAATTTCTTAAAAACGACGCTCCCTTTCGTCGTACTTCCAAGTAACTCTTTCTCCAACATCCCTAATCCTATTTCCTGCAGTAATTAACTCTTCGCCCCAGAGACGAAGTTCAGTCAGATTTTCCGGGCTCATAGTGGGGTATAATGGAGGTTCTGGGTCAACTTGTGGGAATAATGTATCAGGGTTGTTTAAAAGATTTTGGTATTGCCAATCAGTTGTCCACCATTCATCTAATTCTACTGGTAGTGGTTGAGGTTGGACAATAGGATCTGGAATAGCAGGTTCCAGATTGATTGGAATT
The DNA here is from genome assembly GCA_030545235.1 of Helianthus tuberosus. Taxonomy (NCBI): domain Eukaryota; kingdom Viridiplantae; phylum Streptophyta; class Magnoliopsida; order Asterales; family Asteraceae; genus Helianthus; species Helianthus tuberosus. Next base: position 6,289,886 of record CM060426.1, read on the forward strand.
GGAGCTTCTAGTGGGTAGCTGAAAAGATCTTCTTCAGTAAATATAAGGTTTGGATTAGCTGGTTCAAGGTTTCCATCGGCAGGTCCGATGAGGTCACTCATTACTAGTTTATGATCTAAAACTTCCCAGGGAGTCATTTTCTGTTTCTGTCTAGAACTTTCTCCAACTTGTCTTTTTGTTTGCTTAAAACTCTTCTCAGCTTCTATCTCTACTTGATTAACATTTTCCTCAATTTCTACCCCTTTTCCTTTGTCTTTTGGTTCTTCAGTTTTGGTAACCTTTCTTGTTGCTGGCTTTTTCCTACGTACACGCCTCCAGCCCACAAATCTGCTTCTTTTCTTGGGTTTAGGTTTTGCCAGTGGTTTGGATTGAAATTCCATGGGTTCTTCTTTGTCAGCGAAGTAACCAGTGAATTCTTCGGAAACTTCTATCTTAACGGGATAGAGGTTAAGATTTTCTAAAGCTTTAGACATCTCATTCATGCTGTTTAGCATATATGCAAAATATATACCAAATGTTAAAATAAAATAACAAAATTTCGTAAATAACCCTTAAATATTATTGCATATTATACATAAGACAACTGACAAGTAAACCATACTACCATTTACTGTGAACTTATTTATTTACTGAATAAGGTTTCTGGATGGTAAATAAATAAAGGTGCTAACACTTGAGTTAGAGTATTTAGAGATTTGCATTTTCTGCTACTGTGGCTAGCATATACAAATCTGCCCATTTCTCATCTAATTTGTCCTCCCAGGGTGTCTTACTGGTTAATTCCTGGGTTTCCTGTTTAACTTTCTTTTCTCGGATTTTCTTTATTTTCTCTTTACTTTTCCTAATAATCAAATTTCTTTTATCCGGAGAAAGTGGTTCTTCATAATTTGCCTTTCGCACAAATATTCCTTCTTCAGGAATTACATAAGGTTTTGTTTGGGATGAACTTCCCTTCTCGTTGGATGACCTATCTAGTTTAAGATAGGTGTTTGACAGCTTTTGTTTACCCATACTGTAACTAACAAATAATCAGTTAATAAAACACATAATCACATAATTGGCAATCAGTAAAATTAAGTATTTCTAAATACTTAATAGGCTTAGATCAGTGGCTCTGATACCACCTTATTTCTGTCACGGCCCCCGACCCGGTTTGACCCGTTTCAGGAGCCGCGGGACAGAAATCCCATGGTATTTAATTAACAGCGGAAGTTTCTTCAGGATCTTTTAAAAACTGAAATATTTCCCGATTATTTTATTTCACAATTCGGGATAAAACCCGGTAATTTACAATATTGAGATTTCACGGAGAAATCTTTTATTTTACAAAACATGTTTCTTTATTTTATACTGAGCCACTTCCTTAAGCTTGTAGTGCTTCTCGGCACTTTTCCTGGATCACAACAGATCACCTGAAACATGTTTGAAAAAGGTTTTGTCAGCGGGAAATACTGAGTGAATCATTCATTTTACTAAAACGACCTGTTTGTTATAATTTACAGTATTAAGAGCGATTACAATGTCTCTATCTTTTGAATTAACTGACCCAGTTGTCACTTGACCTGACTTGTGACTGTGGACATATCACTTGCTGGGTCCGTTCACCCATAAGTGATAAATAATTAGTAGCTATGTGAACATCCCCCCACATACTGGCAGTAATTTCAGATTACATAGACTTAATCCCTGTAATTATAACCTTTGAAAATAAACATGCTTTTGTAAACAAATTTGATAAAAAGAGAATGACTCACATTGCAGATTTAACAGAGCTTAGCCTACTGATTAGCCTTGATAACCTAGTTTAAATAATCAGGCACACAAACTAGGTTAGTAACTTAATACAGCATTTACGATAACTCACGAGATTACAACCTTCACAAAGAATGACAAAGTGCGATACTTAAACATCCATCGATTTAATGACGAATGACAAAGCATAAACCCTAATGTGGGTAGCACTTAAACATCCATTGGATAGTTTAATCGATCGGACATTGAATCGTATCAGCGATCGAGTTATTACCCTGAATTGTGGCAGCACTTCGTGAATCGTGTGTGTGTTTTGTAGTGATTATACTATAACTCAGCGTACGTATTGAGTTTTTACGTCGAATTAACACTCAATTGCATGAAACAGACTGTTCTATTTATACTTGAAATTGGTTTCCCCCGCGTGTCGCGAAGGGTGTCGTTGTTTCTGTCGCGAGTCGCCTGGGGTAACAATCTACCCTAGGGTAGCCTTGTGTCCCAGTAGGCTTGCTGAGTTGGTTTCGTGTTATTTCAAATTTTTTACAACGAACTGTTAAGATATTACCGAATAGGGTTTACCCCCCTTGAGTTTTAGGGGCCCTAATCCTGATTCTAAATGTTCTGAAAATTCTAGGGACTATGCAGAATCACTTGGGTTTCTCAATTAGGGTTTCTAATTGGACAATTTAATTAAATAATTATGACTTTTGATGAGAGTTGTTACACCCCGCCTCTTGTACTTCTTGCAAGTCATGATAAGGACTTTTACTACTCCTACTAATTTTAGAAATCATTAGAAATTTAGCATGCTTATGGTCAACATTAGAAGGCCAATAGATTCTAATAGAGAAACAAGTTAATGATGTAATGCATTGTAGTTTCTCTGTTTGAGGATAATACTTTTGGTAAGAAATATGAGTGTGCCCACGTTTAAGCAACAATGAAACTTTTGTTAGAGTAGCAGTAGATTCTTAAAGAGAAAATTTGTGAAGGAGCAATGTCTTGTACAAGAGGTACAAATTGAGGTAACAACAAGTTTTCACTCCCCTACCTCTTCCAACTCTCGCAAGTTAAGATAAAGACATTTAATGCTCCCACTAACATTTTAGATCTCTAGGAATGCTACAAGATAAGTTTCAATGATTTACGTGCTGTGGGAACATGTCATATATGTTAAACTTGACTTCCTTAATGTCCAGATGTTTATAAAAATTTTGAGGACATATTTAAAAGGAATCATAGTATATATGAATTAATTTCTTTAATACCTTTATTCATATAAGACATATTAAATACAAGTAAATATTATGATAAATGAATTATGTCTGAATATTCCATTTTTGGGATAAATTCCAATGAAATATAACTTCTAATGGAACTTAATTTATTCCCTTAGCCATTTAAATATTAAGGCTTATAACACATGCTAATAAGTCACTAAGAATGAGATTTGATAATATTTCATCCTTCATTAACCTAGTCACGATTTCTCATGAAATTTGGTCTTAATGGATGGAATTTGTAAGTCTCATTTTTCTTTTGTTAAATTCTCATTTTCATGATAACAAAAGGTTGTGAAAAAGTGTAGCATCATCTAGTTCTATCTTATAAGTTTTCTATCCAGATTGAGATGACAAATAATATGAGAGTTTAAGGTAAGAGTGACTTTGTTTTAACCATGCAAACCTCACAACTGTCGTAATGCATCTTTTATATTGATACTACATTCTGAATAATCTACAGAATATATAAGGTATCATAAAGCCCAATTATAAACAGTTTATTATGGTTCTTATAGTCTTAACATAAAATTTTGCCCCTCATTCTCATATTAATTATTTGTTGATTTCTGGTAAGTAAACGTATAGAACTAGACTCAACCCGTCATGTGTTAATTGGAATATTATCATTAGCAGACTCAAATATCATAAATATCTAACTACTTATCTTAGCCAGCTATCTCATTGAATTATGGATAGTCTCGGTGCTCATGCCTAGTTAATGGCAAATATTTACAGTGAGACTTTCCTTTGAAGAAACTTATAGCTGGAAGTAGTACTTGTACACTATCTCTGAATCTTAAAAGTATCATCCTTTTAGGTTTAGTGGCGGTGAGATGAACAACATCTAATTTTCCAGTTTCATGCATTCCTTTTCCTGTACATATGTTGCTAATCAACACTCTCATTTTCCTTTGGTACTCTTGAGTGGTATAGTTGATTCTTAAGGCAACTTATGGTATTGGTGGAAAAGTTATATGTAACACATCGGAAAAGTGTACTGATTTCCATGTGTAAACCTTTAAGTAACAGGTCATGGAATTGTACATCATGATGCATTCACATATGCCACTAACTTTATAGAAAGAATCTAGAATAATGCATGCGTCTTAGGAGTTATTTTGATTCTTCCAAAGATAATAAATTAGTCTTAGGAAATTTAGAATCTAGAATAGCTCACATGATAGCAATAATTAAGTGGGTTCTTGATTATCATAAGAGATATAATGGTTGACTTATCTCACTAGTCATGCTCTAGTTTTTTTTTTTGTTTTTTTTTGTAATACTTTTATCAGAAAAGAGCAGTAGGATTATCATATCTTAAGAAATAATCAACAATCCAACAAGAGCAAATTTTGTAGAAACTCTTTAGTAAGCAAAACATTTTAGGTTTTGAAAATAGGGTGGATAAAATAGATGAGATACAAACTTAAGAAGAAACTTGGAGTGATTTACATTATGGGGTAATCAAGTAAGGCAGACACAAATTATTATATTGAAGATATAGTCTACTATAACACCAAAATAATAGACTATTTTAAGGTTCTACCTGAATTTTGGCTTCGCTTTGGCTTTGACCAAAATTCAGACATTATGAACGTACATAAGTAACAGATTGTCTTGATGTTCTAAATAAATTTGGCTTCGCTTTGGCTTTGACCAAAATTTATGCATTATGAACATACATAATAGACTGACTTATTGTTCTACATGAACTTTGGCTTCGCTTTGGCTTTGACCAAATTTCATGTATTATGAACATAAATAAATAAAACCAACTTAATGTTCTGCCTGAATTTTGGCTTCACTTTGGCTTTGACCAAAATTCATGCATTTTGAACGATATAAAATAATAAACCGTCTTTAGTGTTCTACATGAACTCTGGTTTCGCTTTGGCTTTGACCAAAATTCACATATTATGAACACACATAAATATAGACTGTCTCAATGTTCTACATGAACTCCGGCTTCGCTTTGGCTTTGACCAAAATTCATGTATTATGAACACACATAAATAATAAAGTAAAGCACATAAATATAACATAACACCTTTGGGCCAGAAATGAAATATTTATGTAAATTAGGCTGATAATTTATTATGTGCATCATCAAACAATTGGTTGTTGGGTTCATTATCCAACAATACACCTAATAACATAAAATGGCATAAATTAAAGTTGGGCCATTCGCAAGTTATGGTCATACAAAAGTACCAATTAATTTCGTATATTAAAAGAGTCATGTGAAAATGAAGATAAAATCCACACTAAAAGTTAGGGTGAATTAATTTTGATTCATACAAGTTTTGCACACAAAAAATGAGCAAAAAGTCACACAAAATTAAGGTGAAAAGCATCACAGTAGCACCATTTTAAGGATAAACATAACCATCAAATTGGACATCCCAAAACAGCAGTGATAATACTAATAAACAATCCACACCAACACCATCACTTAACGGTGATTAAGAAATATATATAATACAAAAATCTGTGATTAAAAATCCAACCATTGATTATCATAAGAATCATCTTTAATAATTTTCAATAAATTAATCAAAACACTTCAATATTTATTAATAAAATCAAATTGATGAAGTAGAAAACGTTTTGCAATTATAATAGCCTCGAAATTGATGCTTTAGATTCACATAATTGCAAATCAATTTAATTGTTTTCAAACTAATGTTAAAATAATGAAACGATTCATGCTTCAATGCAATTAAAATAAGTTTTTTTTTATTTCACAAAACGGATTCATCAGAATCGATTTGCAGATAAATATGAATCGATTATTAAGACTAAATTGATATAATCAACATACATGCTCTGATACCACATGTTGATTACATTTTTAAACATGGGTAAAAAATAAAGAACCCTAATCATGTTTATTAAATCATAACGTAAATACAGATGCCAAGTTAGAGATACTTACTTGTAGGGATGATTATCTTTGAGGATAAAGATGAAGTCATGATTCCCGTTATGGTACCTTGTGTTGATGGATCACACAAGAGAGAATTTTTGTATTGGTGTTCTACAAGAGTTTTTTATCACCACTTTTTATCAATATATAAAGATCAATGAATAATGGTCATGAATAGTGATCCGTTATAAAAAACTCTATGTATTAATGGTACCTAAAGGGAAATCATAATTGCCCCTTGAACTAATCAATATTTACAATTACTACCATCAAGTAATTGTCGGGGACTAGTTATGTCATATTGGTAATGTTACCAAATGATCCGTAAGGCCACATCAACGGGTTATTTCTAACAAATAGGGCTTCCGCCGAAGATCGAAATACCATAACGGTTGCATATTTTAGAGAGACCTTTAAGTACGGATCCTACAGCTGCATTTGGAACAAGAAAGCCAACAATCCGTTCATTATCTGTTGTTGTCTCAATAATATGAATGCACACAACGAATTTGACAACTTTGATAGCTTACTAAAAGTATAAATCACCTCCAATCCTTTCTTGGTCAAATCACACATTATAAAGTTTAAACTTATCGTGTGTTGTAGTTTGGAAAGATGACCAAATAGAGATCTGAATAACAATCTGTGGAGAACATGTTTGCGTTATCCATCAACATACGCTAAAATACTCTAAAATACGAAAAAAAACTCTAAAATACACTAAAATACATGAAAATATGCTAAAATACGCTGCAATATGTTAATATACGTCATATTACGATAAAATACACTAAAATACGTTGAAATACGTTAAAATACGCCGAAATGCGTAAAAATAACCTAAAATAAGTTAAAATAAGCTAAAATACGTTAGAATACGCCCAAATACGTCAAAAATAATATAAAATACGCAACAATATGTTAGAATACGTCAAAATAGGCAAAAATACGTCAAAATACGCGACTAATGACATTTCCACACGCGTATACATATATCACGGCACTATACAATACAAGTGGATTTCAAACAAAACTGTACATAATCATAGAATACGATAATCGCACGCAACCGAACGTCACTGAAACGACGTATGTTGAAGGTATACGTCATAAAATGACAAAATATGAGAAAGTTCGTCAAAAAACGACACGTATACGCGTCGAACCGAGGAAAACAAAACTAAATTTCAAATTATGTCATATACGATCGTATAGGCCTGTGTTGTATCGTATATCGGCTTAATACGCATCGTATAGGCCTATACGATGCGTATTAAACTTTGAATTTTGTCAAAAATACCCCTGAATTTATAAAAAAAACAGGGGTATTTCGATAAATTCGTTGATTAATACGCATCGTATAGGCCTATACGATGCGTATTAAACTTTGAATGTTATCAAAAATACCCCTTAATTTATAAAAAAACAGGGGTATTTCAGTAATTTCGTCGGTTAATACGCATCGTATAGGCCTATACGATGTGTATTAAAATATGAATTTCTCAATTGAAGGTGTCAATTAAATTTGTTCAGTACTTCGTATTAAACTATGAATTTCTCATTAGGTGTTACATAATCCATATTAAAAACTTAAACAAAAGACATTGTTTGCGGAAGCCTCAAAAGTTTGGTGTTCGGTTCATGCTATACGCTTGATCGGCATCCGGGATATCATCCACATCACCTAATATCAAAACCAACAATAAGATTAGTTTTGATGATTAAATAATCGGTTTAAACTAGTCCGGAATGCAAAAACGAACAAAACAAAAAAAAATCCAAATTTTGTAGTCTGTCGCGGGGCGCGACAGACTAAGTGTGAGCTTTCGCGGGCCGCTAGAAGATGTGGCGGTGCACGACTGATTGAACCTAATTTTTCGCGGGGCGCCAGAGTCCCTTTTTCACATAATGTTTCCAGCTTTATAAGCTGAAAACGCCCAACACCAATTTTTGATCAAAGACTAACTTAAAACCGCCATAACTTTTGCTTCGTAAGTCCGTTTTACATGATTCTTTTTCTTGCGCGTCCGTAGTGAAAATACGGATCTATTCATCCTATTTATTTGCATCGAAACCCGGTTTATAAACGAATAGTTCATAAATCCGTATTTTAATTAATTGGCCTGTTTGTTATATGACATATTTTACATCATTCAATTATATTGATTTTCTAAACTTAATTACCCATTCCCCGGGCTTGTCAACCTTGGCATATCATTACCATTACATGGTTTTACGCACGCAATAGAATTCATGCTTGTTTTTCCATATTTCAAGCATGCCGCTTTATGCAAATTTTGCAAGAAATATCTAATCGTTTGACCCAACATTAAGGGTTCTTAAAATCAAACTTGGTGTATCCAATTTCCTTGGCATTTCGCATTCTATAACCAGCCTATTTTGTGGCTTTCAAGTCTCTACATATATTGTTGTTTTAAAAGCATAATTTTTTACCCGTTTGGTTGTCGAGTGAGGACTTTCATTTCCTTGACAACTAAACATATTCCAAACGATGTTTTGACCCATTTTCTATGATATACCAAACGATTCTAATCGTTCTTTTAAAACCCGTAATTACTTAAACCAATTATACTTTAACCGTCTATTTCGACCCGTTGGTCTAGCCGAGTGAACTTCGTCACTTCTATGGCTTACCAACATACTCTAATCACTCAAATTTACTCGTTTGATCTATCGAGTGAACTCCGTCACTTCTATGACAAATCCAACGCCTTTATCACACTACGGTATTATTATCAAACTATAACTAGACATTTTGTACAATTGACGAAACTAATAGTTACGTACCTTCAAAGTGCTCCTTTCAAACGTGTATCACCACTGGCTTGTCCGCTTGACGATCCGGATTCCTTGCCTATAGAGTTCAACCAAATATTGTTTAGAGCTCTTTTCACAACATATCACGCATAATTTACCATATCATTCAATCATGCGTTTTTATCCCAAACTTACTATGTTAGCTTTCTCCTAGGCGTTTTAACAGACACCTTAAGGGCATCGTTTTTACATAATCAGTTATCAAAGTTCATGACTTAACTATTTAGCCTAATTCGTATACTTTTTGCAAGTTCATTACTTCTAACATGCGTATTAACATCAGATTCGCTTCATGCAAACCATTAACACCAGTTTTCTGATTACATTACTAGGGTTCTTTATCATTCACAAAACCCATTTAACACTTAGATGGGTGAACATGAATATTCATAATTTGAGCATCAATTTTGCAATTTATTAGCTAGGGTTTACTTCTAAACATGTTTCCAACACTAAATTCATCTAAACATCAACATATCAAGTTTAGATTTCAATTTCACAAATTATCAAGAATTTGAGATGGAACTAAATGATGAAATTTAGCATACCTTATGATCACTTCACTGAGATGATCACTAATTTGTGCTTGGAAATCGATTTGGAACAGATTTAAGCTTTCAATTTGATCAAATTGCTAGAACTAGGGTTTGAAGGAGAGTTAGTCGCTCATCCTGTGTTTTAATCGATCCAGACACACACACACAAGTGTGTGTTTGGGATTTTTAATTTTGTTTTAATAAAACTAGTTTAATTTTAACACCTTTGGCCCCTCAACTATTTGTCAAGCTTTGTTTTAGGTGTTTTTTTAATTAACTCCCATATTACTACAAGATTTTTAACTAACTAGGTTATTTTTATTCCTAGTTAGTTTATTTTGTTTATTGACAACATTGGATTTTATAATCAAAGGTTTATATTTTCGGGGTGTTACAAGTCCACCCCCCTTAAAAGGGGTTTCGTCCTCAAAACCGGAATACGTACCGAATAATGTTGGGTAGAGACGTCGCATCTCCTCTTCGGATTCCCATGTTGTATCCGAACCCTTTCTATGCTCCCACTTGATCTTCACTTGATCAATTTTCTTGTTTCGTAGACTTTTAACCTTTCGATCTAGGATTTCAATCGTTCTCACCGCATAATTAAGGCTATTATCCACTTCGATGTCGTTATAGTGGATGTAAGCCGTCTCTTTCGCTAAACACTTTCGGAGATGTAATACGTGGAACGTGCTATGGATTCCACTCAATTCCTTGGGTAGTTCGAGACGGTATGCAACTTTACCAATCCGTTCGACGATTCTAAATGGCCCGATAAACCTTGGGCTTAACTTCCCTCTTTTTCTGAACCGAATAACCCCCTTCCATGGAGATACTTTAAGCATAACTTTGTCACCAACTTGAAATTCGATCGGTCTCTGCCTCTTATCAGCATACGACTTTTGCCTATCTTGAGCCGCTTTTAGATGAGCCCGAACCATATCAATTTTCTCGTTTGTGGTTCGAACTATTTCTTTATGGGCGACTTCGCGCGGTCCCACTTCACCCCAACACACTGGGGTTCGGCACTTTCTTCCGTAGAGTATCTCTTACGGTGCCATACCAATACTTGCATGATAACTGTTGTTATAAGAGAACTCGACCAATGGTTGATAAACATCCCAACTACCTTCAAAGTCGATGATACAAGCCCGTAGCATATCTTCCAATGTTTGTATTGTTCTTTCGCTCTGTCCATCCATTTGAGGATGGTACGCAGTGCTAATAACCAATTTCGTTCCCATTTGCTCTTGGAAATCACGCCAAAAGTTCGAAGTAAATCGGGTATCTCTATCAGACACGATGGATATCGGTACTCAGTGGCGCGCTAATATCTCGTTAGTGTATACTTCTGACATCTTTTCGGACGTATAAGTCTCACGTATAGGAATAAAGTGAGCACTCTTCGTCAGCCTATCTACAACCACCCATATAGCATCGACTCCACGGTTTGTTCTTGGCAGTTTGGTTAATAGGTCCATTGTGATTTGCTCCCATTTCCAAACTGGGATGTCTAACGGTTGCAATTTACCGTATGGCTTTTGGTGCTTTGCTTTGACTTGTAGACACGTCAAGCATTTTTCAACGTACTTCACTACGTCTCTTTTCATTCCGGGCCACCAATAGTTTTGCTTTAAGTCATTATACATCTTGGTCGCCCCCGGATGAATAGAATAACGGGATTTGTGAGCTTCGTCAAGTAAAAGCGTCTTGACTCCACATAAATTTGGAACCCATATTCTTCCGAGACGAGTCTTCAACCCGTTGTTACCATCCACCAATTCCTTCAATTGGCCAACTATTCTTTCTTTCTTCCAATTTTCCTCTTTCACTGCTTCAGCTTGAGCTTCTCGGATTCGTTCAAGTAATCCCGACGTCACTATAAGCTGCATCGATCACACCCATTGGGAGTATAATCCGCCTTTCGACTCAATGTGTCCGTCACTACGTTGGCTTTTTCGGGATGATAATGAATTTCGCAGTCATAATCCTTTACCGTTTCCAACCATCGCCTTTGTCTCATATTTAACTACTTCTGATCGAAGAAGTATTTTAGGCTCTTGTGGTCGGTAAATATGGTGCACTTCACCCCGTATAAATAATGCCTCCATATTTTTAGTGCGGATACCACCGCCGCCAATTCGAGGTCGTACGCAGGGTATTTCTTTTTGTGCACCTTCAGTTGCCTCGAAGCATAAGCTATCACTTTTCCTCGTTGCATTAGAACACAGCCGAGTCCCAGTTGTGATGCATCTGAGTAAACCACCAAATCATCGACTCCGTCCGGCAGAATTAATACCGGAGCGTGGGTTAACTTTTCCTTAAGCATTTGGAACGCTTTCTCTTGTTCAACACCCCATACGAATCTTTCCTCCTTGCGAGTTAATTTAGTTAACGGCGAAGTGATCTTGGAGAAATCTTGTATGAATCTCCTGTAGTATCCCGCAAGCCCTAAGAAGCTTCTGATTTCCGAAGGATTCTTCGAAGGGTTCCGTTTTGACACGGCTTCTATTTTTGACGGATCTACTAGTACTCCATCAGCACTAATGATGTGACCGAGAAATTGTACCTCTCGTAACTAGAAGGCACATTTTGAAAGTTTTGCATATAGTCTTTCCCGTCTGAGTGTCTCTAAACTTCCTGTAAATGATGCGCGTGATCCGCCTCATTTTTCGAATATACCATAATGTCGTCGATAAACACGATTACCAACTTGTCCAACATAGGTTTGCAAACCCGATTCATGAGGTCCATGAAAGCCGTGGGTACATTTGTCAATCCGAAAGACATCACGAGGAACTCGTAATGTCCGTACCGCGTATGAAAAGCCGTCTTCGGTACATCTTCTTCCTTGACCTTTAACTGATGATACCCCGATCTAAGGTTAATCTTGGAAAACCAATTTGCGCCTTGTAATTGGTCGAATAAATCATCAATTCTCGGGAGCGGGTATCTATTCTTTACCATGAGTTTGTTTAACTCCCGGTAATCGATACACATTCGCATGCTTCCGTCTTTCTTTTTAACAAACAATACCAGTGCGCCCCAAGGGGACACACTTGGCCTTATAAACCCCTTGTTGAGCAAGTCTTGAATCTAAGACATCAATTCTTGTAACTCCGATGGCGCGAGTCGATACGGCGCCTTAGCTACAGGTTTCGCGCCCGGGACCAATTCGATTCCGAAGTCTACTTCCCGTTCGGGCGGTATTCCCGGTAAGTCTTCCGGAAATACATCTTCGTAATCACGTACCACCGGTAAGTCTCCAATCTTTGGCGATTCTTGTCACACCCCGACCACGTTAAAACAACAAAACCGCGGCGGAAACGTCGAGGAGTGGAGCAATAGAATTATTGTTTCACAACCATGGATTCAAAAGTTTCATTTTATTAAATATTAAACATTAACATAGTCTTAAAGTTAAAACAAACAAGTTCACATCTCGTCTATCATCGTTATTATGTCACTAAGACCTTGTCCAATCCTAAGTGAGCATGCATCCTACTTGTAATCAACATCATTCGACACCACCTAAAACATATGTAAAAATAAAGTCAGTAAAGGAATGCCGGCAAGCACATAGGTTTTGTGTGAGTGTCAGATTCATGGCTCGTATACACATTGAAATAACTCGTACAACTTTGTTAATCGATATTAGAAAACTTGTTTTGTAAAACATTTGTATTGTAAAATGAATAACCAAGTCAAAACTGGTTGGTTATAGTTTATAAAACCTTGATGCCATGAATCTTAACCCAAAACATTTGTATATCGTAACCCAAATCGTAAATCGTTTTCGTAATAAAACTTGTATGGTCTATATCGTTTCGTAAACGTCGTTTGGGTGACATCGTTTAAAATCGTTCGTCCAAGTGAGCTAAATAACGCCACGGAATATAATATGATAAAAACACTTATATATAAGAAGTACCAGCGACGTATCTACCATGTTTTTATCATATTACACCCGTCCCGTTATCTAAACACTAACTAAAAACCAATCGTTCGTTCAATTCGTTTAACTTGTTTAAATCGTTCCAATTGTTCAATCGTTACAATCGTTCAAAATCGTTCAATCGTTCTCGTTCAAATCGTTCTTGTTTAAATCGTTCTCGTTTTAATTGTGAAAACTACTTTTGGTCGTCTCGTGGAATACATTCAAACCTTCGTAAATCGTCCATCGTTCAACTCGTATTAACAAACCACCATAGGGTAAGTTAACAATTAACAGGTTCAGTCGTTATCCACATAACCCCCATACATAACCATGGGTGCAGTCCAATAACGGGATTTGTCAGATCCTATGGTTCCATAACCTAATACTGGTCGGCTTGGCCAAAGCTAATGAATGTCATTCATTATGTAAATACGTCCAACAAGTTCGTTCATGTCACACCCCAACCAATGGCGGAATCATCGGAGTGGGACTAGTTCGAGATTGTAAGAGACTTCATAACACTATTTGTGACAATATTTAATTCAACCAATTTCATTTCATAATCAAATGGTCAAACATTACAAGGAAATTCAAATAACAACATTGTTCATAACATAAACATAACAAAATTGATACACCACTTTAAACCTAAACGTCTAAGTGAGTATCTAGGCATCGTTGCTAATCCATTTCATAGCATCATCAATCCTCAACCTGTAACATGTTTAAAATAAAATTCAATGCAAAAGCAAATGTGAGTATACAAGTTTAAGAATAAGTATAATTATAAGTTTAAAAGTGTAAAAACAAATCCACATGGCAACTTAGTTTATACAAGATCAACATAACATGGCATGCAATATTTCTAGTCAACCCTCTGTTTACGCAAAATGATATAATTCAACATGACCACTAGTCTACGGGCGATGCGTTACTCCTATAGCGCTATACATGTCAAATGGAGGCTCGTATAAAGCTAATGACTATAGTATATCACATAAGTATGGTCCACGTATAAGCATCAAGTATAACAACATAGTATTCATGTATAAGGATTGTTTTCGTGCATTGCATAAAGAATAAGTTTAAGTGTGGTTTTATAAATTAACATGTTACACCCCAAAAGTGGTAAACATAAAAAGGGGGTTTGCGAGTATACTCACAGAATTGCTAAGTCTTCCGATTATCCAGGTGTAGACGAGCGTAGGAGGTTAGGAGGAAGGGACACCGAAGTCTCGAGTTTATGAGTGGTTGCGACTTCGACTCCTTGTAAAAATAACACACGAGTAAAGATTGGAACAATTCAAGAGAATGAACGAGAGTGTTTAGCCTAGATAATTAAAATATCACGATCTCGTTATTATCTATAGTTAAATAAATTAATTTATCTAGATAATTTATCTCGATATTAACCTTTAATGTTATAAAAGGGATTATAATGAACTGTTTATTATTCTTGGAGTTTATTATAAAATAGAAAAGAATATTTATTTTATAAATTTACGGTTTATAAAGATTCTTACAAGAAAAGAATTTTAGATAAAACCTCGATTAATTAATAATGGATTTAAGGATTAAAAAGGTTTTAAAAGAACTTTTAAAAGAATAGAATTTATAAATGTTTTATTTTGAAACTAAAGGAAAAGAAATGGATTTAAAAAAAATGAAAATCTCAAAAAAGTGGTCAAAATCAGTATACATTTATAATTATTGTTATAAAAATTATTTGAACTTTGATAAGTGACGAATTTAGAACATAAATGGGTATCGTGTTATAGATTTTACGAAAACAAACGGGCAGAGTTTCCTCTGTTTTTGGACGATCCCAACAACTAAAGTTGTCGATTTATATGTTCAAAATTCAATAGACAATAACCAAACAATATAAATATATGTATCTATACGCATTTATTATGTTTACAAATCATGTAGTGTTCGGTTCCGCGACTTAAAACGTTACAAAAATATGAAACAAAGTAATTAACATAAGCGTTATTATACCGAGTCGAACCGGGTTGAGCCGAGTGGCACCGAGATATAATCCGCAACGAACCCATGTGTAAACCAAGCCCCTGGTGCGACTCAAGCCGAAACTACCCGAGACAATAACTGAACATCGAATCTGACCCGAACCAACTGAAACAACAAAACAAAAACTGAAATCAACATGAATCGAACTTAAACAAACAAAACCCAAATCAGATTCTGATCTGAGTTCGACACGTAATCTGAATCAGAACCCGAACTCGTTGAGCCTGAGATCGAGCAGAAAAGACAACAAAAAATGACCAACACAGTCACCGTCGCCGATGCCGGCGCCGATAACCTGAACCGAACCGAACCGAAGCTGTCGTCGAGCCCCTCCTCCGCAATCGCTGTTGCTGTGGTTCACCGTGAAGACCACCGCCGCACCACCTCTCTCTATCCTTGTCGTCTCTCTCTCTCTCTCTCTCCATCTCCTCCGTCTTTCTCTCTCTCTAACTGATGTCGCCGCCGTGCGCCGCCACCACATTGGTGTCCGGCCGTTCAGCGAGCGGAGGTGAGGGGAGGGGGTTGGAGTAATGGGTTTGAAGGGAAGGAGAGTTGAGGGGGGTATTGAGGGTGTCTCGTCGGAAGGGTGGAGGTTGCCGGAATTCGCTCCGCTCACTGGAGTTCTTGAGGAGGGAGAGAGAACCGAGTGAGTGTGTGTGTTTTGTGTGTATGGGTAAGGTTGTCAGCAGGTATACGAGAGAGAGAGAGACTGGTGTGCGTATGTAGCGGCTAGGGTTTGGACACCCTTTATTTTAACTGCTTTTAGTAGTTGTAGAAATTGTACATTCAGTCCCTGTGTTTTGATTAATTTGGTTAGGTTATGCTATCTTTAAAAGAGCCAACTTAACAACATAATTAACTAGGTTAGTTTACTCATTTTAAAAATTTAACGAGGTTAACTAGATTCTTATAAAAGTAAACTTTTAAATAATAAAAATTAATTAATTTAATTACTTAAACAAAGAATAGATAACTATCTTTATAACGAATGGTATAAAAATAAAAGGTTTCTCGATGATTAACCATTTCGAAATGGACAAGTTTCTAAAAAAGATTTTCATGGCTCGTTTTCTAAATTAGGAAAGTTATGAAAATGCAGAGCGTTACAGTCTCCCCTCCTTTAGGAAATTTCGTCCTGAAATTTATTTCGAAGGAAGACTTGAAATGGTTTTGGCGAACAGAAAAGGTTCGTTTAAAATTAAGGCTTTGGAGTTTGAGACAGCAGAGAATAATTGGGGTATATGGTGAACGATTGATCTAATAATGATCATGAGTATAAGAATAGCATAAGTATCGGATAGACAAAAGCAGTGTGCTAAGAATGAATTCTCGTCATGGATAGTCGGATATAATGCGTTTGTGAGTTGTTTAAAGTTCAAATTAGGTCCAAAAGTCTACAAAACACTGAATTTCCCATAGCACGTTTTACGAAAGTTTGGTAACATGGTGAAAACACTTATATATAGGAAGCACCAGCGGCGTATCCATCATGTTTTGACCATATTACGTCTGTCTCGTATTCGGTGTCATGTTACGTCCCGTGTCTTTCCATACGCAGTAGTACACTTTATGATTATCATACGCCCATTACTATAATCCCGTGTGCACCCGTGATTATACCAATCATCGCATGATCCGCATAGCTTGTACTAGCTGCGTATGAATCAAGGTATACATATATTCTGAAAATAAGATTGCGTGTGTATAGATATGTAACATATAATCATGTTTGTGTTCCAAATAGTATAAGACCAATCGTAAGCGAATCCCTCGGGTTTCACTCGCGAATAGGTGTGAAAGTATAAATTTTGAGTAAAAAGCCTGAGCATAGTATAAGTTTAAATATGAATACGCATGTAAGCATAATCATAAAACGTATGACAAGAGTGTGAGCACAAGTATAAGTATAACGTGTATGAAAGTGAGTATAAAACATGTGTACAAACATGAATATAAGTATAAACACAAAGCGTATGAGTATGAATACGAGTATAAGTGTGAACCTAAGATGTATGAGCATAGATATGAACATGAATATAGGTGTAAAACATGAAGGTTTAGGTATGAATCAAATATATGTGTATGAATATAAGTGTATACAAAGTTGTATAAGTGTATTTGAAAACATAAAATGTATGAACACGAATATGAATGTAAGTACAACGTAAATGTATTATTGTAAGTGTATGTATGAACGTAAAACGTATGAATTTTGAATCATGAGTATAACATAAGTGTGTAAGTGTGAACATACGTGAAGGCATAAAATGCATAAGTATGGATGTAGGAAATAATGATTTTGTTTATAGTATAAATCGAAATACACGAGTTTATACGCGTAAAAGACTAAAAGTTTTGAGTATGAAAGAAAAAGGAACGAGTGACGCGCGCGAGATTGTTGTGACTAAAACGTGTAAAATGATATGCATATATAGTTGTTTGCGCAAAACGTGAAGTTAAAATAGATTGAGTTGTCACGAAGTATAGACTTTAGTTTGTGAATGTAAAGAGAGTATAATACGTCTATTGGTTATGTGAAAAGTTACTTTGTAAAGGAATGGAAATGCTACTATGGTTTTTTTGAAGAATTGACATAGTTGAAAATTATTGGTTCCTATGAAGTTTCCTTGCCACGTGTTTTGAATTTAACTGACGTATCGAGTGAGGTTTTGGAAAGTTCTAGAGATTAATAAGTTTGCATCGTTTCAAGAAATTTTGTATTAGAAACTTCGAAGTTTACAGATTCTTGTGAAAAAAATTGATCCTTAGAAAAGGAATTTAGTATATGGACTTAGTGTTTGTTGAAAAGCGTCTTTTAAATAAAATGTTTTATTGATTTTGAAAGAAGTTTTAGTAAATGATTGGATAATTTTGGTAATATTTCATATAGGTGTGCGAAAAGTTGGTTTGATTCTCAATTAAAAATAGAAAATCTCTAGTTTAATGATATGTGATGAGCTTGTTTCAATATTTACGTTGAATACAACTTTGTGGGCAGTGAATTTATTAGGCCGACTAGGTTGATAGGTAGCATTTCATGAAATTTTGAAAATTTGAGGAATAAGCGTTTAGGGCATAAGTTAAGAATTTTGTGTGTGTGAGCTATATGAAAATAGATTGTAGGATAGTAAATTCGTTTATATAACAATGCATTTTGAAATAATTAGGGACTTAACTAATGATAAATGATTTAGATATAAACATGATCGTATTTACATAATATAATCTTTTAGAAGAAAGCATTGGTAACGATCACCAAGGTAAGGGAATCACCCCTAATCCGTTGGTGAGGTCGTTGTCAGATGGGAAAAGAAGCGGAGTTAATAGTCAAGGTAAGGAAATCACTCCTATTTTGATGGTATGTCTCAACTCGTTACAAAAGTGTAAATAAAATTAAGTGAAATCATGCATGCTAATAATGTATAATCGTATGGAAAGTAAGAGTATGATATGTGCGCAAAAATGAAATCTCAAAAAATTGTTCAAAATTGACAAAAGATCGAAAATAATAAAGCGTAAGCTCAAATAAAACTTGGATGGTTCCAAATGGAACATTGACTAACCAAAGTGGTCGAAAGATCTTTTGAAATTGAGAAGCATGCTTTGGCCTAATAGGTGATATACTATCGCCGATAAGTCGGTTAACGGTATCCACCCTTCCGGTTACTACATGCCCCAATTCAATCGAAAATTCGAGACCTGACAGATTTATAAAATCAAGGAGTGGAACTAGTCGACAAGGTGCGGGTTTCACCCCTAACTTAACGACTTCGTACCCTAAGTGTGGTTGGTACTCGTCGGGTCAAAATTTAATTTCGACACGTTGACGAGGGTCCACTAGAATTTAAATTTGAAATTTCCATTAAGATGTGGGTTCCACTCCTAACTTAATGGTGAATTTTGTGCAAAAATAGAATCAATCGGGATGAGAGTCGTTTACCAAATTGTGGGTTTCACGCCTATTTTGGTAAACTCGTCTCGTTTGTATAATATGAGTGTTGTCGGATTTAGAATAATTGAGACAAATGCATGAGGAAAAGTGTATGTTACAGATCAGGCAAGCAAGTATAAACATGTCAAGAATAGCACATAAATAATGGAATAATGGAACAATTATCAACACATAAAAAGTATGTCAAGAATAACACATAAAGGATAAAACGATGAAACAAGTATTGACAGATAATAAAACAAGTATAGCATGTCAAGTGTTAACACATAAGTGACATATATGCTTAAAAAATCAAAAGAGAATAAATAAAAGCAAATAAAGTAGCATGCAAGTAATTTCAAGCAAAACGTGAGAATAAAGCACTAAAACTATAGACTAGGTTAAAGCATTCCTACTTTTCCTAATTCCCTATAGTTATGGCTCTGATACCAATCTGTCACACCCCAACCAATGGCGGAATCATCGGAGTGGGACTAGTTCGAGAGTGTAAGAGACTTCATAACACTATTTGTGACAATATTTAATTCAACCGATTTCATTTCATAATCAAATGGTCAAATATTACAAGGAAATTCAAATAACAACATTGTTCATAACATAAACATAACAAAATTGATACACAACTTTAAACCTAAACGTCTAAGTGAGTATCTAGGCATCATTGCTAATCCATTTCATTGCATCATCAATACTCAACCTGTAACATGTTTAAAATACAATTCAATGCAAAAGCAAAGGCGAGTATACAAGTTTATTAATAAGTATAAGTTTAAAAGTATAAAAACAAATCCACATGGCAACTTAGTTTATACAAGATCAACATAACAGGGCATGCAATATTACTAGTCAACCCTCTATTTACGCAAAATGATATAATTCAACATGACCACAATACATGTCAAATGGAGGCTCGTATAAAGCTAATGAATATAGTATATCACAAAAGTATGGTCCACGTATAAGCATCAAGTATAACAACATAGTATTCATGTATAAGGATTGTTTTCGTGCATTGCATAAAGAATAAGTTTAAGTGTGGTTTTATAAATTAACATGCTACACCCCAAAAATGGTAAACATAAAAAGGGGGTTTGCGGGTATACTCACAGAATTGCTAAGTCTTCCGATTATCCAGGTGTTGACGAGAGTATGAGGTTAGGAGGAAGGGACAACGAAGTCTCGAGTTTATGAGTGTTTGCGATTTCGACTCCTTGTAAAAATAACGCAGGAGTAAAGATTGGTACAATTCAAGAGAACGAACGAGAGTGTTTAGCCTAGATAATTAAGATATCACGATCTTGTTATTATCTATAGTTAAATAAATTAATTTATCTAGATAATTTATCTCGATATTAACCTTTAATGTTATAAAAGGGATTATAATGAATTGTTTATAATTCTTGGAGTTTATTATAAAATAGAAAAGAATAATTATTTTATAAATTTACGGTTTATAAAGATTCTTACAAGAAAAGAATTTTAGATAAAACCTCGATTAATTAATAATGGATTTAAGGATTAAAAAGGTTTTAAAAGAACTTTTAAAAGAGTAGAATTTATAAATGTTTTATTTTGAAACTAAAGGAAAAGAAATGGATTTAAAAAAAAATCTCAAAAAAGTGGTCAAAATAAGTATACATTTATAATTATTGTTATAAAAATTATTTGAACTTCGATAAGTGACGAATTTAGAACATAAATGGGTATCGTGTTATAGATTTTTACGAAAACAAACGGGCAGAGTTTCCTCTGTTTTTGGACGATCCCGATAACTAAAGTTGTCGATTTATATGTTCAAAATTCAATAGACAATAACCAAACAATATAAATATATGTATCTATACGCTTTTATTATGTTTACAAATCATGTAGTGTTCGGTTCCGCGACTTAAAACGTTACAAAAATATGAAACAAAGTAATTAACATAAGCGTTATTATACCGAGTCGAACCGGGTTGAGCCGAGTGGCACCGAGATATAATCCGCAACGAACCCATATGTAAACCAAGCCCCTGGTGTGACTCGAGCCGATACTACCCGAGACAATAACTGAACATCGAATCTGACCCGAACCAACTGAAACAACAAAACAAAAACTGAAATGAACATGAATTGAACTTAAACAAACAAAACCCAAATCAGATTCTGACCTGAGTTCGACACGTAATCTGAATCAGAACCCGAACTCGTTGAGCCTGAGATCGAGCAGAAAAGACAACAAAAAATGACCACCACAGTCGCCAGCGTCGACGCCGGTGCCGGTGACCTGAACCGACCCGAACCGGAGCTGTCGTCGAGCCCCTCCTTCGCCGTCGCTGTTGCTGTGGTTCACCTTGAAGACCACCGCCGCACGGCCTCTCTCTTTCTCTCTCCACCTCCTCCGTCTTTCTCTCTCTCTAACTGATGTCGCCGCCGTGCGCCGCCACCACAGTGGTGGTCGGCCGTTCAGCAAGCGGAGGTGAGGGGAGGTGGTTGGAGTAATGGGTTTGAAGGGAATGAGAGTTGAGGGGGTATTGAGGGTGTCTCGTCGGAAGGGTGGAGGTCCCTGGAATTCGCTCCGGTCACCGGAGTTCTTGAGGAGGGAGAGAGAACCGAGTGAGTGTGTGTGTTTTATGTGTGTGGGTAAGGTTGTCAGCAGGTATACGAGAGAGAGAGACTGGTGTGCGTATGTAGCGGCTAGGGTTTGGACACCCTTTATTTTAACTGCTTTTAGTAGTTGTACAAATTGCACATTCAGTCCCTGTGTTTTGATTAATTTGGTTAGGTTATGCTATCTTTAAAAGAGCCAACTTAACAACAAAATTAACTAGGTTAGTTTACTCATTTTAAAAATTTAACGAGGTTAACTAGATTATTATAAAAGTAAACTTTTAAATAATAAAAATTAATTAATTTAATTACTTAAACAAAGAATAAATAACCATTTTTATAACGAATGGTATAAAAATAAAAGGTTACTCGATGATTAACCATTTCGAAATGGACAAGTTTCTAAAAAAAGATTTTCAAGGCTCGTTTTCTAAATTAGGAAAGTTATGAAAACGCGGAGCGTTACAGTTCACATTATTGAAATCGTTATTGTTTAATATAAACCATAGGATTGGTTTTGAAATCGTCGTTAAAAGTATCGAAATCGTTTAACACATATGAATCACCCCAAAACAATTTAAAACAGTAAAATAGGGGAAGTATGTACTCACGTTGATTTGGAAAGTATCCTCGATCTAATGAACTTAACGAAGCTCAGGTAAACCAAGGGAATCAAGTAGTACCTAGTAATCGGATCGCTAGTTATTAAATCGACACCTAAATCAGAAGATCGGGTAGAATGAGGTCTCGTAAACCAAATGAGTATTGGAACTCATGGGATATGGTTTAACGAAGCCTATATTCTAAATCGGAACCTATCCTAAGTGCTTACGACCCGTTATGACTCATTAAGGTAGCTTACGCTACTTTAACTTGTCGTTCGCGCGAATGCGCGTTCGAGACGCCTAACTAGTCCTATGACAAGTATTATATGCCTAAGCATATTTAAATATGTTGCATAATCAGTTTTAGTGACAAAAGTTAAGTTACATATGCTTAAATACCAATTATGCATGAAAAGGGCATTTTGGTCATTTTCCTAAGGCATATAATCTACCTATCATACAACTAATTAAACTAAGTGACCATAAGGTATAACCTCGGAAGGTTATTCCCTATACAACTATGGTCTCATAATATGCTTGGTCGGATCCTAACGATTGACCAAACGGGTCGGGTTCGAAAGTCTAAGCGGTTGTCAAGACCGCTTGACTTACGACCCTATACAAGCACTGGACTAAAAGTGACGAGCTAAACATGTTAAAACATGTTTAAATAAGTTAGAAAACAAGGTTGATATCAAAACAAAGTGTTTTGATACCCAAAAATAGATTCGTCTCAAAATACGCATAAACACGTACTTTTACCGAAACTTTGACTCGTCACTTCGACTAATCGACGTGGTAATCAGTAGGTATAGTCACATGGGACTATAACCATCGTGATTATACTCACGTTGCAAAGTTTAAACGAACTTTGTGTTGACCAACTCGTGGTCAAAGCAGAAAGTAAAACACTGTTTGACTTTCACGCTTTAAAAGCAATAACAAGCATGAAAGAAACTTACAAAAGGTCCAAGCAAGGAAGATTTGATTCAAATTACTCAGGTATGAAGTATAAAACTCCAACTTAGAGCAGATTGAATCAAAGTGTGAGTTGAATGAATGAAATCAAGTGGGTATTTATAGAATTTCAAGAACCGTTAGGATCATTTCTCGTAATTCAGGCTTTAATCTAGACCAGATTCAATGCTTCTGTCTGACAGTAGGTCGTTCCCCGCGTAGAATCCATACAAGGCTTACGCGGCCCGCTTAGACAAGTTTGGCAGAATGACAGTTTTAGTCCTTGCAAGTCTGAAACTCAGTTTTTGATGTATTTTTGACACGTTTAAGCCCCGTTAACTCCATTTCAAGGCTCTACATTGAAGTTAAAGTATAGGGAACATGAAATATGCTCAAAAAAATCTCGTATGTCGGTTCGTTTGGTCGTACGGTTGCGTTATTTGGTTAATTACGACGAAAACTCGAACGGACGCAAAAACGATCCAAATTACACGAAGAATGGTATTTTTGCATTCCAATCACTAAAATAAAATATTTTAATGATTACAAAAATTTTTGGATGTCCGGATATGTTCAGAACGTAAGATATGCGCGAAAATGCAAACTTATGCACTTTTTGACGCTTTTAGTCCCTATTGATCAAATAAGTTTATTTTCGCATACCGAACCCCTCAAAGCCTATTTCTAAGCTATGTAAAGGATATTTAAGGTATGTTTAACTTATGATCAAGTTCCGGAATGTTCGTTTCCGTACGAATCGGCATAGTTTCACAGTTTGACGCAGATAGTCCCTGCGATCGAATAAACTTGTTTTCGACACACCAAACCATCCAAAACTTATTTCTAAGTTATGTAAAGGTTATTTAAGGTATGTTAAGCCTATTTCACTATTCCGGAGTGTTTTTTGCATTAAACTGATTACGTTTACGCATCAGTTTACGTATAACTTTCCAGAAAGCGATTTAAAGCGTGAAATCGAACTTGAATCAAATCGTAAAATCATCAAACACAAATACACGCATATTAACACCAAAACACATTGTTTTATTGATAAATGATATTGTTTTACATCGTACATCATTTACAGATCACAGTTGTCACAGTCTCCCCTACTTTAGGAAATTTCTTCCCAAAATTTTAACTAGAGGAAACTTGTGAAAACAATTGCGGATATTTCGCTTTCATTTGGTCCTCACATTCCCAAGTAAATTATGGGCCACGTTTGGACTCCCAGCGAACTTTGACTAATCGTATTCGCTTGTTTTTAATCGCTTAATTTCACGGTCCATTATCTCCACAGGTTTCTCGACAAAGTGCATCGTTTCATCAACTTGAATTTCGTCGAGTGGAATATAAAGATCAGTATCAGCTAAACACTTTCGCAAATTGGACACGTGGAATGTTGGGTGAATATTCCCAAGTTTAGGAGGTAGCTCTAGTCGATAGGCAACCTTTCCGATTCTTTCGACAATCTTAAATGGTCCAACATATCGTGGTGCAAGTTTTCCTTTCTTTCCAAATCTCACCACTCCCTTCCAAGGGTTTACCTTGAGTAGGACACGGTCTCCGACTTGAAATTCCAAGGGATTGCGTCACATATCCGCATAACTCTTTTGACGGCTTCTAGCTGTCAGAAGGTTATCGCGAATCTTCTTGATTTTATCTGTTGTTTCCAGAATGAGCTCAGGTCCAGTAAGCTGAGCTTCACCGATCTCATTCCAACAGACAGGTGAATGACATTTTCGACCGTATAAAGCTTCGAACGGTGCCATATTAATGTTAGCATGATAACTGTTGTTATAAGAGAATTCAATCAATGGCAGATGAGAATCCTAATTACCACCAAAGTCTATCACGCATGCTCTATGCATATCCTCTAATGTTTGTATCGTCCTCTCAGATTGTCCATCTGTTTGGGGATGATAAGCAGTGCTTAGATTTAGTTGAGTTCCCATAGCAGATTGCATGGTCTTCCAAAAGTGAGATGAAAATTGAGCATCACGATCAGATATGATATCCAAAGGAACACCATGTCGAGATACAATCTCATCAACATAAATCTTTGCAAGTTTATCAGTAGATAGTCTTCGCGAATCGGTATAAAATGAGTTGACTTCGTTAATCGATCAGTAACAACCCAAATAGCATCGTGACCTCTAGATGTACGTGGTAACTTAGTGATGAGATCCATAGCAATGTTCTCCGACTTCCAAACCGGTATCTCTAGTTGTACAAGCAAACCAGATGGTCGTTGATGTTCAACCTTGACTTTGAGACAAGTTAGGCATTTCGATATGTACAAAGCAATATCCTTTTTCATACCAGGCCACCAATATTGAGTACGAAGATCCTTGTACATTTTGTCAGCACCAGGATGGATAGAATATCGAGACTTATGAGATTCGTTCATCACTAAAGTGCGAAGATCATTTTGTTTTGGAATCCACAAACGATTCTTAAAATAGAATAAACCATCGTCCTTCGTTTCGAGTTTGAGCTCTAGTTGACGTGGTAATTCCTTACCCATCAAGTCTAGTGTAACACAAGTTCGTTTTGAGAGACACGAGTCTGAATATCAGATAGAGTGCGAACAAAATTAAGCTTGGCTCGTTCCTTTCGACTTAGCGCATCGGCTAAGACATTCGCCTTACCAGGATGGTAGCGAATTTTGCAATCGTAATCGTTCAAGAGTTCAACCCAGCGTCGTTGCCTCATGTTCAGCTCCTTCTGATTGAAAATATGTTGGAGACTTTTGTGGTCTGTGAAAACCACACATTCCGTGCCATAGAGATAGTGTCTCCAGATTTTTAGAGCAAAAACCACAGCTCCTAACTCGAGATCATGAGTCGTGTAGTTTTTCTCATGAACTTTCAGCTGTCTTGATGCATACGCAATAACTTTACCTCGTTGCATAAGAACACAACCAAGGCGTAGATTCGACGCGTCACAATAGACAACAAAATCATCGTTTCCATCGGGCAAAGACAAAACAGGAGCATCACAGAGTTTTTGTTTCAGCGTTTGGAACGCTTCTTCTTGTTTAGGTCCCCACTCAAAAGGCTTATTCTTCTGAGTCAAAGCAGCGAGAGGAACCGCAATCTTCAAGAAGTTTGAAATGAATCGACGATAATAACCAGCAAGACCAAGAAAAGAACGAACTTCTGTAGGTGTCGTAGGTGTGTTCCAATCCTTAATTGCAGCAATTTTGGAAGGTTCTACATGAATACCCTGCTCGTTAACAATATGACCCAAGAATTAAACTTCCTTAAGCCAGAATTCGCACTTTGAGAATTTAGAAAAAAGTTCCTTCTTCAAAAGTTCCATTGTCAGACGAAGGTGTTGTTCGTGATCGGCTCGAGACTTCGAATAAATAAGAATGTTGTCGATAAACACAATGATGAACTTGTCTAAATAAGGTTTACAAACCCTATTCATTAAGTCCATAAAGATAGCTGGGGCATTTGTCAAACCAAACGGCATGACAGTGAACTCGAAATGACCATATCTCGTGCGGAATGCAGTTTTGGGAATATCTTCTTCAAGTACACGAAGCTGATGATACCCAGAATGCAGATCGATCTTGGAAAAACATGTTGCACCTTGCAGCTGATTGAAGAGATCATTGATTCGTGGTAGGGGATATCGATTCTTGATGGTAAGCTTGTTAAGCTCACGATAATCGATACACATTCGAAAAGACCCATCTTTCTTTTTCACAAACAGGACAGGAGCGCCCCAAGGTGAATAACTCGGTCGGATGAATCCTTTATCAGATAACTCTTGAAGATGTTTCGATAACTCTTGCATCTCAGACGGTGCAAGTCGATAAGGTGCTTTCACAATTGGGTTGGCATTGGGTACAAGATCAATATGAAACTCGACTTGACAAACTGGAGGCAAACCAGGCAGTTCATCAGGAAACAGCTTTGGATGATCTCGAACAATCGGAATATCTTGAATACACTTGCTCTTGCCTTTCTCTTCGGTGACATGTGCCAGAAATGACACATATCCTTTTCATAAATAACTTTGGGCTTTCGTACATGACATGAGTTTCAATCCACCAGATGGTTTCTCGCCACGAACCTCTAAAACTTCACCAGATGAAAGAGGAATACGAACAATCTTATCGAAACAAACCCCCTCAGCATGAAACTTAGTTAACCAATCCATCCCAATGATAATATCAAAGCTCCCAAGTTGCATCGGTGTGAGGTCAATAGGAAAAAGATGGTTAAAACAAGGTGGGGAGGATGTAACATACCCAAAATTTTTATTTACATAAAATATATAAAAACTTATGTTATTAAGAGGATGCAACATGGGTAAGTTGACCAATGGAAATATGAGGTATTTTGGGCAAGCGTAGGAACCATTTAATAATTAAATTATAAAAATACATTATATTTGAACCTACTCTGTTTTTAATGAAACTTGGTTCAAAATGTAGATAAAATTATTCTCGTTCTAATGGCATATTTATTATTTTATAAAACGTCATATTTTAGAAGTTATAAGCGCCAAATGAGTGAAGCAGTTAAATTAATTATAATATATATAATAAATAAAATAATATTAATATCTAAAAATTGAATGCATGTAATGTACGTGTATTACAAAAGTCAAATTTTTAATTAAAATAGTGTACACGTGCATGCATGAGAACAATTGAAGTTGATGTTAAGATTTATATGGCCAACATTGGCGTGCAGTCCAAGTGTGCCATCCAACTATAAATAAGACATCAACATTCTCATTTTCATGTCCGTTCCTTGTCTCGATCTCCTCTCTCTCTCTCTAGAAATCTATCTTTTATTTTCACCCCATAATAATAATAGAGCTCTACCCTGTTTTAAGTATTGTAGCCACTGATCACTGATACCCTGTCCAAGTGACGTAGGGCCCCGTAACGTATGTCAAGGCTCTGCCTAAATTCGTTGGGGTTCTGTCTCGTGACGTAGGGATATAGTGGAATTGGGTTACTATACTTAAGTGTGAGTGCACTATATATTCTATTAAATAATCCAAGAGTTATACCAAGATATATCCACCCTCCAAAATATTTCTGACACCCCTAATATATTTAGAATACCCCTATATGTTTTTAAATACACCCCGTATGTGAAAACCGAGCCCGAAATACAATATAGCATTAAAAATAAATGAAAAATAAGAAAAGTTAAGTTGAGGCGGGTCGCGTAAGGTACCCCATAACCCTTATGCGGGCCGCGAGAGGCTAAAAAGGTGGCGCAGCCCGGTGCGGCCACGTGGCCCAACACCCGGCTAAGCTAGTTGTCGACTCAGCCAAGCTATACGTTGACTGGAGGTCAACGCGGGCCGCTTAAGCCCTGCCTCTATGTTACGCGGGCCGCGACAAATCCAAACTCAGCACCTATAAATAGAACGCATCGGATCTCAGTTGAATTCGTTCATTTCTTTCTTTCTTAAGCAAATTTCTGAATAGACGGCATAATACTCGGGTATTATACCCCCTAATTAGCGAAGCTCTGCCTCGTTGTAAGTATCATAACCCCTGGATACGTATTAGATACTCTGCCCAGTTGATCGAAGATTCCGTAACGGCTGTCGTGGTTCTGCCTGACGTAGTCGTTGGAATGCCATCTCGGGGAGGGTATTACTAATGTTAAAATAGGTTATTATACTAACACGTGTGCATTGTTTATTTAATTAGATTATAACCAGGAAGTCACAAAGGAAAGCCCTATAATAGCAATGTGAGTTTATCCTTTTTTTGTTAATCTTTTTGTAATATTTTACAAAACCTTAAATGTTTTACAATGCGATTAAGCAGTGATTGAGTCTTTGTAGTTCTTCAATTACTGCCGGTATGTTGGGGTTTTGTATACAAAATTTACTACCTTGTGAGTAGTAAGTCGGGACGACAATACGTTACCATTGGACAACGAGTTAGCCAATGTGTAATATGACCCACAAGTCAGGGTTGACAGTATTGAATGAGTAATTGTGTAGAAATAAACAATGTGATCGCTCTTAATACTGTGTTAATTGATAAAATGTTTCTTGATTAAATTGGGATTCGCTCACCAGTATTTCCCACTGACAAATGTTTTTAAAACGCGTTTCATGTAACACAATGTGACATCCAATTAGTAAAAAGCCAGCTGGAGAGCACTGACGGCTTGGAAAAATGTGTCTATAAAAGTTACCTAAAATACGATGTTTTAAATTCAATAAAGTAGGGTTTATCCCTGTAAACATGTTGTAATAAGAAACTTGGGTCTTACTCATGCGATTATTAAAAATAAAATATGGTGGTTTTACTCTGATAAACATTTCCTAACTACGGTCCTGATGAAATTTCCGCTGCCAAAATAATTAATAAACTGATACCACCACAACGAATGTTCACGGCCGCCCGTTCCCGGGACAGATAAGGGGGCGGGGGCTGTGACAGAAGGTGGTATCAGAGCCTAGCCACTGGTTCAAGCAAAAGAAGTGTTCTGCTGACACTTAAATTTTAAATTCTGTGTTAGGAAATAACTTATGTGATTATGTGTTTTATGTTATTTGACTATTTGTTAGTCTACAGTATGGGTAAGCAAAGAATTTCGGACATCTATCGTCAATTAGATAGTTCACCAAAAGATAAGGGAACCTCGTTTCAACCAAATCCCTCAGGATATTCAGCAGATACTGAAGAAGGACTATTTATTCGTAAGACACAATCTAAGAAACCATTTACCTCTAAGAAGAGAAGTTGGATTATTAGAAAAGGTCGAGAGAAAATAAAGAAGTCACAACCGAAGGGAGTGATAATCAATAAGGAAATAAATACTCAAACTTAGGAAACAGGCTATAACCTACCAAGGGTAGATGAATTAGATGAACAATGGATAAATCTCCATATGTTAGCCACTACAGCAGTAAATGCTAACTTATATTAAATAGTCGAACGGCCAAACTAGTACCAGCACCCACGCCACCTATGAGCTGGAAACTTTAAAAGAACTTTGCCCATTAGATAACAACTTAGTAGAGACAGGAGATAGAATAAACCTTACATAAAAGCATGTTGAGCATAATACTTCTATAACTTAGATAGACTAAAATAAGTTATGGATGTATAATCACTAGTATATTTTGAGTTTCAGTTGTAGCTTGTAATAAATACATATATATATATATATAAGTCGCAAGGTTCGCCGTTTTTAATCAATCTATTTTTATGATTGTACCCAAATGTTTATACTAGAAATTGTCTATGATAAATAATACCACCTACTCAAATAATATTATAATATACATCAAACTAAGTTAGTTGTTAACAAAACAATCATATTCATGACTTTCTTTTGAAACCAATTATTTACTTTGGTTTAAAATATATATTGAAATATAGGGTATAAAGCTTTAAACCTTCGTGATTTTAATAATATTATAATAAATAAAACCAAAGCTATTGAATTAACCAAAAGGATTTTTAAGAATTAATGAAAATTTAAAAGATTGCTTTAGTGGATCTAGCCAAAGTAAGTTTTGAAACCCAGGTGTACCAATTTCCCACTTCATTTTATCCCTTCTGGTTTATAACTAGTTGGCCATAAGACTTCATACTTTCATAGTTTTATGAAATAACTTATGTTAGGATTACTTATAAAGATTTCTATTAAAATACTTAGCGATAAAATAAATGGTTAAATGAATATGATGGGTATTCATGATTAAATAAAATCATTTAAAATTTTTTGGGTTGGTTGGACTAC
The DNA here is from genome assembly GCA_030545235.1 of Helianthus tuberosus. NCBI lineage: Eukaryota > Viridiplantae > Streptophyta > Magnoliopsida > Asterales > Asteraceae > Helianthus > Helianthus tuberosus. The sequence goes on from CM060426.1 coordinate 6,321,037, forward strand.
GTAGAAAGGCCTAACTAAACGTTGAAAACATTTCTACAGATCTTTAATATTAAGGCATGTCCAGAATAGGTCTTATGCATAGAGATAGTTAATATAAGATTAGTTATAGGATTGTGTATCTTAAAGAAAAGTATTCGAGTCAGCTGGCTAATGTATAATAGTTAAATAATACAATTCTGTTATATTTGAAATGTATATATATATATATATATACACTATAATACATTTAAATAATATATACGTGTATATAACATAAATATATATATATATATATATATATTAGGATACTTGTAAAATTTATACATTTAAAACTATAAAGAGAGGGTATGCTCAAAAGGGTCATTGTATATATCATGATAATCATATATAAATAATCAGATTTTCATTCTCTATCATTTAGAATATTATATTTAAAAAGAAGTAATAAAATTTTTATGATATATTATAAAAAGAGAGAAAAGATGGGTTTAATGGTTTGAACAATCGATACATATAAAAGAGATTAGATAATTAAATTTTTAAAAAAAATAAAGATATTGTAACAGTGAAAACATCTTTTCACACTTAAATCAATGATTTAGTATCTATTTATCTATTTTACCTGGCACGTTAAAATATTCCTAAACATTCATTTTTCAAACTAGAATTAAAATAGATGCCCCACATAAAAATAGTTGAATTAAATGTGTGTTTAGTACGTTTGTCCTTTATATAACTTTATTTAAAATTCAGATTACAATCTTAATATTGTAGTATCTTTAAATAAATTACTATTACTATTGCATGGATATACATACATATTCTAATACATGTATATTACTCAAATATATTTAGAATCAATTTTTAGAAACGTCAAACTTACTTACCATAAGTACTTCTTTGAATAAATGATATAATATACAATAAACTGAGAGCTAAGTTTTGATATTTTAAAACCATATGGTTCAACCCACTAGTTAAAAATAAATTTATTCCTATGAGTTCAGAAAGTTTATATTTTGATTAATTTATTTCTTTAAACTTTTAATTCCAAAATATTATATTTGACATAAATTTATTTCAATATACTACTCTTATGAAAGGGTAAAATAAAGTCATGAAAATAAGCTTGATGATTGGTATAATCGGATGTATAGTTATTATTTTATATATGTGTGTATATATTACGTAAGTTTAATATTAACTAGAGATTTGAAATTTTATACATATATATGCATATACCCAATAGAATTTCTTGATGGTATACCCAATATAATATCTTCTGTAAGATAAACATAAGAGAAAATATTATTGGTAATTCATATGAAAACATGAAGTTATTATAAGAATAAAACCATGAAACCTACTATGTTTTAAAATACCATCTGTCTCAATAAAATATTCTTTGTGACAGAATCTAATAAAGTTAGCCGTAAGCATACTTATTACATTGAACCTTGCTATAGTATCAATGGAGACAATGATATATTTGAAACTCCATTCTCCAACCAAAAGAAAACCACAACCATAATAATACCTATGCTTAAATGAAAGAGTTGAGATATTGATATTCACTGGTAACAACCAGGACAGTATTTAGACTTGAACCTAAGAAGAATGCCTTAGTATAAAGCTTTGAGATAAGCCAATTATTTGCATAGATAAAGTGTGATGGTTATTGGTATCCCGTGAGGATGATGACTAGAACAGTGCATGTATGATAAATAAGCAATAACACTTGGCCACTGTTATTTCTTGTTTATTGATACTACTCGGTTCTAGAATATGATCCATCATGAGAATACTGATTTCCTTATTTCTTGATGCAAACTATAATAAACAATGTACTTTCAAAATCCTGATTTGAGAAAAGTCTATTTATGGGAAATATCATGATAATTACCTCTCCGGTAAAACTGGGTATGGTGCGGTAGACTCTCCAGCTTGTCCGGGTGAGATGGGGTTACCTCTCCGGCAAGACCGGGTGAGATGGGGTATATGTTATGATAATGGAATTCCCTAAATAGTACCATGACCTGATGTCTGGCTTGTGAATCTGTTAAATACATTGACATTATGAATGGTGTGCATATTACAGTATATGAAATATTATATAGATATGTATGTCTATAAGGAAATCCAAAGACCATACTGATTGACAATTAGGAATAAATCACGAACAAGTGTGTCAATGATAATTTTAGACTTATTTATTAGGAATCTCTCGTATACGTCTATAATTCTGATATCAAACACTCTTTCGTTTGATCATCCGTCTCGTAGTTCGTGCGACCAGATAAACGACAGGAACTCTATAAGTTGGAACGCCATCGAAAATATAAGAATTCCCTTTGCGTTACCTTAGATTATTAACGCATTAGGAAACCTGTAACTAAAAGCCATGCTAAACCACAAAACATCTAAAAACTTATAATAAATTTATTTTCATTAAGAACTCTTGAAAGGATAAGAGTCTCAAAACATAGAGAATAGTTCTGGTCAAAGTAAAGTGAATTTCAAAGCAAAGACCAGAATTATACCTACAAACTAGACTAACTAAAAGTATTCATATTTTAGGAAATCTCGAGGACGAGATTTAAAACAAGGTGGGGAGGATGTAACATTCCCAAAAATTTTATTTACATAAAATATATAAAAACTTATGTTATTAAAAGGATGCATCATGGGTAAGTTAACCAATGGAAATATGAGGTATTTTGGGCAAGCCTAGGAACCATTTAATAATTAAATTATAAAAATACATTATATTTGAACCTACTCTGTTTTTAATGAAACTTGGTTCAAAATGTAGATAAAATTATTCTCGTTCTAATGGCATATTTATTATTTTATAAAACGTCATATTTTAGAAGTTATAAGCGCCAAATGAGTGAAGCAGTTAAATTAGTTATAATATATATAATAAATAAAATAATATTAATATCTAAAAATTGAATGCATGTAATGTACGTGTATTACAAAAGTCAAATTTTTAATTAAAATAGTGTACACGTGCATGCATGAGAACAATTGAAGTTGATGTTAAGATTTATATGGCCAACATTGGCGTGCAGTCCAAGTGTGCCATCCAACTATAAATAAGACATCAACATTCTCATTTTCATGTCCGTTCCTTGTCTCGATCTCCTCTTTCTCTCTCTAGAAATCTATCTTTTATTTTCACCCCATAATAAGAATAGAGCTCTACCCTGTTTTAAGTATTGTAGCCCCTGATCACTGATACCCTGTCCAAGTGACGTAGGGCCCCATAACGTATGTCAAGGCTCTGCCTAAATTCGTTGGGGTTCTGTCTCGTGACGTAGGGATATAGTGGAATTGGGTTACTATACTTAAGTGTGAGTGTACTATATATTCTATTAAATAATCCAAAAGTTATACCAAGATATATCCACCCTCCAAAATATTTCTGACACCCCTAATATATTTAGAATACCCCTATATGTTTTTAAATACACCTCGTATGTGAAAACCGAGCCCGAAATACAATATAGCATTAAAAATAAATGAAAAACAAGAAAAGTTAAGTTGAGGCGGGCCGCGTAAGGTACCCCATAACCCTTACGTGGGCCGCGAGAGGCTAAAAAGGTGGCGCAGCCCGGTGCGGCCACGTGGCCCAACACCCGGCTAAGCTAGTTGTCGACTCAGCCAAGCTATACGTTGACTGGAGGTCAACGCGGGCTGCGTAAGCCCTGCCTCTATGTTACGCGGGCCGCGATAAATCCAAACTCAGCACCTATAAATAGAACGCATCGGATCTCAGTTGAATTCATTCATTTCTTTCTTTCTTAAGCAAATTTCTGAATAGAAGGCATAATACTCGGGTATTATACCCCCCTAATTAGCGAAGCTCTGCCTCGTTAAGTATCATAACCCCTGGATACGTATTAGATACTCTGCCCGATTGATCTAAGATTCCGTAACGGCTGTCGTGGTTCTGCCCGACGTAGTCGTTGGAATGCCATCTCGGGGAGGGTATTACTAATGTTAAAATGAGTTATTATACTAACACGTGTGCATTGTTTATTTAATTAGATTATAACCAGGAAGTCACAAAGGAAAGCCCTATAATAGCAATGTGAGTTTATCCTCTTTTTGTTAATCTTTTTGTAATATTTTACAAAACCTTAAATGTTTTACAATGCGATTAAGCAGTGATTGAGTCTTTGTAGTTCTTCAATTACTGCCGGTATGTTGGGGTTTTGTATACAAAATTTACTACCTTGTGAGTAGTAAGTTGGGACGACAATTCGTTACCATTGGACAACGAGTTAGCCAATGTGTAATATGACCCAAAAGTCAGGGTTGACAGCACTGAATGAGTAATTGTGTAGAAATAAACAATGTGATCGTTCTCAATACTGAGTTAATTGATAAAATGTTTCTTGATTAAATTGGGATTCACTCACCAGTATTTCCCACTGACAAATGTTTTTAAAACGCATTTCAGGTAACACAATGTGACAGTGTAAGATCTTTAAAACTATTCACTAATTTATATGCTAGGATTTACGTTCAAAGCGCCGTTTTTACAAAATTTTAACCAACCGGTAATTACATGAACACTTTAAAACATTTAAACGTAACTATTACACATAAGTTTGGTAACAAAAGAAACTATTTTATTAACGGAAGCTTCTATAAGTTTCGTGTTCGGTCATCGCGCTAGCTTGATCAACATCCGCCAAATCCATAAGCAACCTAGCACCAAAGCATTCAAATTCATTAATTATGAATGTTAAAGTATGTATAAATAAGTTTATATAAACAAATTTGCCATCAACAATAAAAATCCAAAGCTGGTAACCCGTCGCGTAGCGCGATGGGATGTGGGCTCGGGCGTCGCGTGGCGCGACGAGCGTCGCGTAGCGCTACTTCTTCGACCGTTCATGGTCGCGTAGCGCGAGCAAGCAGTTTCGACAGAATAGTTGTTAAAAAATCCTGCACATTCCCAGCTTTACTTATATGTACTAAAACGGACATAACTTGTCCGTTATTGATCCGAATGTGGTCCCGTTTCTTCCTACGTGACCGTAATTCAATATACTATAACATAGAATAAATATCCTACATTCACATGAACAATTTTCCTTCATTTGAGCCTTCGGAATATTGATATTCCCATAATTATTCGACCCGTTTCAATCTATGAACCATAGACTTCAATTATGAGCTCCAAAACCTCTATAGGACCTTACCTATCAACATACTTATATTTTTATGACACTTTTTTATAAAAACTCAAGTGTCGTTTAACGAATTATATACGTATTAATCAACCCGTTTGTTCAACTTAGCTATACTCATCGATTAAGCTTATCCAAGCTTAAGACCTTGGTGACTTTTGACCCATTTGATTTCTCTAGCGAATTTCATTGCCTTCTTGAAATCAAACAGGTAGTATTCGAGTCAACTTGACCCGTTTAAACCTTCATGTGGAATCCACCACTTGCATTATTTTCATAGTATCAAAATTTCTTCTACTTATTCGTGTTGAATACTACAAACGAAATCCATCGTTTTAGTATTATCCAACATTACAACAAAGCAATTATCTTTCAAATACTCAACTTCAAATACTAAACAAGATATTACGAAGTGAATAGCCACGTACCTTTTAGAGCTTTCCTTTTAAGCGGTTATCCGATCCGCCTTGTCCACTCGAAGATCCACCCAACTCACCTATACAATTTGATTCGAGTATATTACTTAGAACTCATGGTTTAATATTCCATATCTCATACTCTTGTTTAGTGACTTAAGCGATTAATTCATACTTTTCAAGTATTTCATTTCATTAAAGCATTTTATCAAACATCTAGTGTGCATACTTAGTATTCTAACATATCATGTTCATGATTAATACCTTTAACCATGTTTAAGCCTAGTTATTCCAATTTATACTTCAAGAATACTATAATCACAGTAGAAATTGCATTATAATCATCAATCAACATCCAATATCTCAAGACTACATGAATTCTTCATAAACCCATATACCCTTATATAACAAGTAATGAAACTCATGAATTATAACATGAATGAATGAATTTATAGTCAATTTCTCATTCCTAGATTTGGATTCATCATAATTCACCCATAACATCCATTAATTTAACACTAATTTCTGTTATGAGAAATTAAAATCATCACTACATCTTCACTTATCAAGAATTAAGCATACCTTTGAATATACTAAAGAGGGGAATCACTTATATAGCCATGAATCTCCTTGAATTCAGTTTTGATTTCTTGATTTTAAGCAATTTTGTAGAACTAGGGTTTGGAAAGAACTGGGGATCGCTCATGGAGTGCTTGATCGAACAGGATATACATAAAAGTGGATATCCTGATGTTTATACAGGTTTTAGAAAATTGAGTTTCAGAATTTACATCTTTGACCCCTCAATTTCCAGTTTTTATAAAAATAGCTAGAACACTTTAATTTCCCCATCTTTTCTATTAGTATTGTAACTAGGTTTATTATCCCAAGTTTCATCTCTCATTATTTTTTTATTATTATTTTAACTTATACATGTATAACAACATATATTGATTTATAAGTTTAGGGGTGTTACAAGTCTACCCCCCCCCCCCTTAAAAGGATTTCGTCCTCGAAATCGGAATACATACCGAATAAGGAAGGGTATAAGTGTCTCATTTCTTCTTCGAACTCCCAAGTGGTGTCCGATCCCTTCCGGTGTTCCCATTTGACTTTAACTTGATTAATCTCTTTATGCCTTAAACTTTTGACCTTACGATCAAGAATTTCGATAGGCTTTACGACATAATTCAATTTATCATCAACTTCAATGTCGTCATAACTTATATAAGCGGTTTCATCAGCTAAACACTTTCGTAGATGTGAAACATGGAAAGTGCTATGAATACCGCTCAACTCTTCGGGCAGTTCCAGGCGGTATGCTACCTTGCCTACACGCTCTATGATTTTGAATGGCCCAATAAATCTCGGACACAGTTTTCCCCGTTTTCGAAATCGAATAACCCCTTTCCACGGAGATACTTTAAACATAACCTTATCGCCAACTTGGAATTCGATTGGTCTTCGTCTTTTGTCCGCGTAGGATTTCTGCCGATCTTGAGCAGCTTTTAGATGAGCCCGGATTACTTCAATATTTTCATTAGTGATCCTGACTATATCTTTGTGAGCTATTTCTCGCGGACCTACCTCGCCCCAACATACCGGGGTTCGACACCTTCTGCCATAAAGCATTTCATACGGGGCCATTCCAATACTGGAATGGTAGCTGTTATTATATGAAAATTCAGCTAGTGGTAGATAGATATCCCAGCTACCGCCAAAATCGATAATGCATGCCCGTAGCATATCTTCGAGTGTCTGAATAGTTCTTTCGCTCTGCCCATCGGTTTGCGGATGATATGCGGTGCTAATGAATAGTACCCATCCTTTCTTGAAAATCGCGCCAAAAGCTGGAAGTAAAGCGTGTATCTCTATCCGATACGATAGACACTGGTACTCCATGGCGGGAGATAATTTCATTTGTATATACTTCCGACATCTTCTCAGAAGTGTAGGTTTCCTGAATTGGAATAAAATGAGCACGCTTGGTCAATCTGTCAACTACTACCCATATAGCATCAAATCCACGTGATGTTCTTGGTAGTTTAGTTAAGAGATCCATAGTAATGTGCTCCCATTTCCACACCGGTATGTCTAACGGCTGAAGTTTACCATAAGGCTTCTGATGTTTGGCTTTCACTTGTAAACAAGTTAAGCATTTTTCCACATACTTAGTGATGTCTCGCTTCATTCCGGGCCACCAGTAATTTTGTTTCAAATCTTTGTACATTTTGGTAGCTCCCGGATGAATAGAATAGCGGGACTTGTGAGCTTCATCAAGAAGAAGAGTTTTAACATTACAAGTGTTTGGAACCCAGATTCGATCGAAACGGGTTTTTAATCCATTACTATTATCTTGCAAATCTTTGAGTTGACCCACTATTCTTTCTTTTTTCACATTTTCTTCTTTCACAGCTTCGGTTTGAGACTCTTGATTTGTTCAAGTAACCCTGAGGTCACTACTAATTGCATCAACTGCACCTGAATAGGTGAATATTCTTCTTTCCTACACAGTGCATCTGCAACTATGTTGGCTTTTCCGGGATGATAATGAATTTCACAGTCATAAACCTTCACCGTCTCTAACCAACGTCGTTGTCTCATATTTAACTCCTTTTGATCAAAGAAGTACTTGAGACTTTTATGGTAAGTGAAAATGGTACATTTCACACCATATAAATAATGTCTCCATATTTTTAAAGCAAAGACTACTGCTGCCAATTCCAGATCATGTGTTAGATATTTCTTTTCATGACTCTTTAATTGTCTGGAAGCATACGCGATCACCTTTCCTCGCTGCATATGTACACACCCAAGACCAAGCTGAGACGCGTTTGAATAAATAACCATGTCTTCTGTCCCGTCCGGTAACGTCAATACCGGGGCACTGGTCAATCTTTCTTTAAGGATACGGAAGGCATCTTCTTGTGCACTACCCCAGTCAAACTTCTCCTCTTTACGAGTTAATTTAGTTAATGGAGTTGCGATCTTGGAGAAGTCTTGTATAAATCTCCGATAATAACCCGCAAGACCTAGAAAACTCCTAATCTCCGATGGATTCTTTGGAGGTTTCCATTTCGACACAACTTCTATTTTGGACGGATCTACCGAAACTCCTTCGGCACTAATAACATGCCCTAGAAACTGCACTTCAGGTAGCCAAAAGGCACATTTTGAAAATTTTGCATAAAGTCTTTCACGCCTAAGCGTTTCAAGTACTTCACGCAAATGACATTCATGATCCACTTCACTTTTTGAATACACCAAAATGTCGTCGATGAAAACAATCACCGACTTATCTAGCATTGGTTTGCAGACACGGTTCATAAGATCCATGAAAGCCACCGGTGCATTGGTTAATCCAAAAGACATTACTAAAAACTCATAATGTCCATAACGCGTTCGGAATGCTGTTTTGGGTGTATCTTCGTCTTTACTTTTAACTGATGATAACCCGATCTTAAGTCGATCTTCGAAAACCAACTCGCGCCTTGTAACTGATCGAACAAGTCGTCGATCCTAGGAAGCGGATATCGATTCTTTATCGTGAGTTTATTCAACTCCTGGTAATCAATGCACATCCTCATACTTCCGTCTTTCTTCTTTACAAATAATACTGGAGCTCCCCACGGAGAAACGCTCGGTCGAATAAATCCTTTATCTAAAAGGTCTTGTAATTGCGACAGCAATTCTTGTAGTTCCGAAGGCGCTAATCTATATGGAGCCTTGGCTACCGGTTTCGCGCCCGGAATTAATTCAATACTAAACTCCACCTCACGCTCTGGTGGTAACCCCGATAAATCTTCCGGAAAAACATCTTCGTATTCTCGTACTACTGGTACATTTTTTATTTCTGGAATCTCTTGATTCGAATCATGTATGTAGGCCATATATGCTTTACATCCATGTCGAATCAACTTGCAAGCTTTGAGGAAAGTACAGATTATGGGACTACAGCTTTTCTCTCCATAAATAGTAACATGTTTCCCGCTTGGAGACATTAGTTGTATCTCTTTACGGTTACATATTACCTTCGTGTGATATCGAGCTAGCCAATCCATCCCGATTACCACTTGAAATTCTCCCATTGACATGGGAATTAAATCAACAAAGTATTCTTCATCGCCAATGCTCAGTTTGCAATTTCAACACATATCACAAAAAATAAAACTTTTATTATCACCTATTTCTACTTCTAGTGGTATAGGTAATTTTGTTAGCTTGAATGTAGGGTGTTGAATAAATCGATGTGCTATAAAAGATCTATTTGCACCCGAATCAAATAAAATTCGTGCTGGAATTGAATTTACAAGAAATATACCTGAAACGACATCAGGTTCGGCCTTAGCCTCAGCAGTTGTCATGTGGAAAGATCTAGCCCTTGCTTTCTGGGCATCAGGCTTTACATCAGTGGTGTCTTTGGTCCCAAGTAACTCCGGGAACTTAGACTTTCTGTGTCCCGGTTTATAACATTTATAGCATACCGACACCTTTGCTGGGCAATTTGCAACCACATGTCCCACTTTACCGCAAGTAGGACATGGTTTGTTCTTAAAATAACATTCACCCTGATGATTCTTTCCACAAATTTTGCATGGAGGTATTCCCCCCTTTTCTACTCCTTTCTTCGGAGCTTCATTCAGCTTTTGTTTCTTCACAGGGGTTGGGTTTTTATCAAACACCCTTCGCTCACCCCTTTCAATCTGCTTTTTCAGCTCAATTTCCCTTTCACGTGCGGCATTCACTATCTCCGTAAGATGCCCGTATTTTGAAGGAGTCATAAACTCTCGATATTCCGCGCCTAGCATGTTATAATAGTAATATATTTTCTGTTCTTCATTCTGAACCAGCTCATCACAAAACCTGAGCTTATCAAGAAAGATTCCCGTAATCTTCTCAATCGACTCACCACTATGCCTTAGCTGAATAAACTCTTCTTTGATCCTGTTAATCACAGCTTTCGGACTATGGTGCCTAAGGAACGGAGTTTTGAATTCTTCCCACGTCATAGTTCTCGTGGCCTCAATTCCCTGTTCCTTCTTCAGATTATCCCACCAATCCTTAGCTTGGCCTCTCAATTGACCGGTTCCGTATGCCACGAAATCAGTCTCATCACAATGGGTCCTTTCGAATACCCCTTCGATGTCACTAATCCATCGTTGACAAACGATCAGATCAACTTCACCATGGTAGAACGGGGGTTTACATGCCATAAATTTATTATATGGACACATTTTCGATTTAGCCGCATCTTTCTTTTCATTTATCTTATCGTCTATTACTGCTAAAAGCGTTGTTTGTAGTCTATCGATGAACTGCGGTAGACTAGCTTCTAAAGCTTTTCCGACTTCCTCGGAAATAGTAGCTTTCATCTCTTCAGTTACCTGAGATGTTAATTCCTTTCCGGTTTCCCCGGCCATTTCTTTGACTGAAATATTCACAATAGTTAATCAATAACTATTTAATTTATTTCCACCTTGTTACATGGAAATTTATATTACACATACTTAATCACAAGTAATGTGTATTTCTTTTTAGGTTTGGTCAAGTACATATCTTGCCTTACCTTTCTTACTTAGTGTATTTCCCGGGTTCGAGTATAATAATACACTCCTCCCATACACCTTTCACATATTTCACATCATATAATTATTTAATTCTAGACTTATTTATAAGTATTCTTACCGGATGTCTTGATCAAGCCTTGAACCGAACACGCTTTGTCTTAACGAGGCTCTAATTACCAACTTGTAAGTTCTTTAAAACTATTCACTAATTTATATGCTAGGATTTACGTCCAAAGCGCCGCTTTTACAAAATTTTAACCAACCGGTAATTACATGAACACTTTAAAACATTTAAACGTAACTATTACACATAAGTTTGGTAACAAAAGAAACTATTTTATTAGCCGAAGCTTCTATAAGTTTCGTGTTCGGTCATCGCGCAAGCTTGATCCACATCCGCCAAATCCATAAGCAACCTAGCACCAAAACATTCAAATTCATTAATTATGAATGTTAAAGTGTGTATATATAAGTTTATATAAACAAATTTGCCATCAACAACAAAAATCCAAAGCTGGTAACCCGTCGCGTAGCGCGACGGGATGTGGGCTCGGGCGTCGCGTGGCGCGACGAGCGTCGCGTAGCGCGACTTCTTCGACCGTTGATGGTCGCGTAGGGCGAGCAAGCAGTTTCGACAGAATAGTTGTTAAAAATCTTGCACATTCCCAGCTTTACTAATATATACTAAAACGGACATAACTTGTCCGTTATTGATCCGAATGAGGTCCCGTTTCTTCCTACGTGACCGTAATTCAATATACTATAACATAGAATAAATATCCTACATTCACATGAACAATTTTCCTTCATTTGAGCCTTCGGAATATTGATATTCCTATAATTATTCGACCCGTTTCAATCTATGAACCATAGACTTCAATTATGAGCTCCAAAATCTCTATAGGACCTTACCTATCAACATACTTATATTTTTATGACACTTTTTTTATAAAAACTCAAGTGTCATTTAACGAAATATATACGTATTAATCAACCCGTTTGTTCAACTTAGCTATACTCATCGATTAAGCTTATCCAAGCTTAAGACCTTGGTGACTTTTGACCCATTTGATTTCTCTAGCGAATTTCATCGCCTTCTTGAAATCAAACATGTAGTATTCGAGTCAACTTGACCCGTTTAAACCTTCATGTGGAATCCACCACTTGCATTATTTTCATAGTATCAAAATTTCTTCTACTTATTCGTGTTGAATACTACAAACGAAATCCATCGTTTTAGTATTATCCAACATTACAACAAAGCAATTATCTTTCAAATACTCAACTTCAAATACTAAACAAGATATTAAGAAGCGAATAGCCACGTACCTTTTAGAGCTTTCCTTTTAAGCGGTTATCCGATCCGCCTTGTCCACTCGAAGATCCACCCAACTCACCTATACAATTTGATTCGAGTATATTACTTAGAACTCATGCTTTAATATTCCATATCTCATACTCTTGTTTAGTGGCTTAAGCAATTAATTCATACTTTTCAAGTATTTCGTTTCATTAAAGCATTTTATCAAACATCTAGTGTGCATACTTAGTATTCTAACATATCATGTTCATGATTAATACCTTTAACCATGTTTAAGCCTAGTTATTCCAATTTATACTTCAAGAATACTATAATCACACTAGAAATTGCATCATAATCATCAATCAACATCCAATATCTCAAGACTACATGAATTCTTCATAAACCCATATACCCTTATATAACAAGTAATGAAACTCATGAATTATAACATGAATGAATGAATTTATAGTCAATTTCTCATTCCTAGATTTGGATTCATCATAATTTACCCATAACATCCATTAATTTAACACTAATTTCTGTTATGAGAAATTAAAATCATCACTACATCTTCACTTATCAAGAATTAAGCATACCTTTGAATATACTAAAGAGGGGAATCACTTATATAGCCATGAATCTCCTTGAATTCAGTTTTGATTTCTTGATTTTAAGCAATTTTGTAGAACTAGGGTTTGGAAAGAACTGGGGATCGCTCCTGGAGTGCTTGATTGAACAGGATATACACAAAAGGGGATATCCTGTTGTTTATCCAGGTTTTAGAAAATTGAGTTTCAGAATTTACATATTTGACCCCTCAATTTCCAGTTTTTATAAAAATAGTTAGAACACTTTAATTTCCCCATCTTTTCTATTAGTATTGTAACTAGGTTTATTATCCCTAGTTTCATCTCTCATTATTTTATGATTATTATTTTAACTTATACATGTATAACAACATATATTGATTTATAAGTTTAGGGGTGTTACAGACAGCCAATTAGTAAAAAGCCAGCTGGAGAGCACTGACGGCTTGGAAAAATGTGGCTATAAAAGTTACCTAAAATACGATGTTTTAAATTCAATAAAGTAGGGTTTATCCCTGTAAACATGTTGTAATAAGAAACTTGGGTCTTACCCATGCGATTATTAAAAATAAAATATGGTGGTTTTACTCTGATAAACATTTCCTAACTACGGTCCTGATGAAATTTCCGCTGCCAAAATAATTAATAAACTGATACCACCACAACGAATGTTCGCGGCCGCCCGTTCCCGGGACAGATAAGGGGGCGGGGGCTGTGACATAAAAAAATCATCCAAGAATAGATGATTGATTTTCAAAGCGGATTTGTTATTGTGTTCTCGTTGTGGTTATCACCTAAAGATAGGTGACGGTATTGTTTTAAAAATAGTTATAGTCTAGGTCAAAGCATTACTAATAACCTAATTCCCTATAACCATTGGCTCTGATACCAACTCTTCTGTCACACCCCAACCGCGTTAAAACAACGAAACCGCGACGGAAACGTCGGGGAGTGGAGCAACAGAATTATTGTTTCACAACCATGGATTCAAAAGTTTCGTTTTATTAAATATTAAACATTAACATAGTCTTAAAGTTAAAAGAAACAAGTTCACATCTCGTCTATCATTGTTATTATGTCACTAAGGCCTTGTCCAATCCTAAGTGAGCATGCATCCTACTTATAATCAACATCATTCGACACCACCTGAAACATATGTAAAAATAAAGTCAGCAAAGGAATGCCGGTGAGCACATAGGTTTTGTGTGAGTGTCAGATTCATGGCTCGTATACACATTGAAATAACTGGTATAACTTTGTTAATCGATATTAGAAAACTTGTTTTGTAAAAAAATTGTATTGTAAAATGAATAACCAAGTCAAAACTGGTTGGTTATACTTTATAAAACCTTGATGCCATGAATCTTAACCCAAAACATTTGTATATCGTAACCCAAATCGTAAATCGTTTTCGTAATAAAACTTGTATGGTTTATATTGTTTCGTAAACATCGTTTGCGTGACATCGTTTAAAATCGTTCGTCCAAGTGAGCTAAATAACGCCACAGAATATAATATGATAAAAACACTTATATATAAGAAGTACCAGCGGCGTATCTACCATGTTTTTATCATATTACACCCATCCCGTTATCTAAACACTAACCAAAAACCAATCGTTCGTTCAATTCATTTAACTTGTTTAAATCGTTCAAATCGTTCAATCGTTACAATCGTTCAAAATCGTTCAATCGTTCTCGTTCAAATCGTTCTTGTTTAAATCGTTCTCGTTTTAATTATGAAAACTACTTTTGGTCTTCTCGTGGAATACATTCAAACCTTCGTAACTCGTCCATCGTTCAACTCGTATTAACAAACCACCATAGGGTAAGTTAACAATTAACAGGTTCAATCGTTATCCACATAACCCCCATATATAACCACGGGTGTAGTCCGATAACGGGATTTGTCAGATCCTATGATACCATAACCTAATACTGGTCGGCTTGGCCAAAGCTAATGAATGTCATTCGTTATGTAAATACGTCTAACAAGTTCGTTCACATTATCGAAATCGTTATTGTTTAATATAAACATAGTATTCGTTTTGAAATCGTCGTTAAAAGTTTTTCGAAATCGTTTAACACATATGAATCACCCCAAAACAATTTAAAACAGTAAAATAGGGGAACTATGTACTCACATTGATTTGGAAAGTATCCTCGATCAAATGAACTTAAGAAGCTCAGGCAAACCAAGGAAATCAAGTAGTACCTAGTAATCGGATCGCTAGTTATTAAATCGACACCTAAATCGGAAGATCGGGTAGAATGAGGTCTCGTAAACCAAATGAGTATTGGAACTCATTGGATATGGTTTAACGAAGCCTATATTCTAAATCGGAACCTATCTTAAGTGCTTACGACCCGTTACGACTCATTAAAGTATCTTACGCTACTTTAACATGTCGTTCGCGTGAATGCGCGTTCGAGACGCCTAACTAGTCCTATGACAAGTATTATATGCCTAAACATGTTTAAATATGTTGCATAATCAGTTTAAGTGAAAAAAGTTAAGTTACACATGCTTAAATACCAATTATGCAAGAAAAGGGCATTTTGGTCATTTTCCTAAGGCATATAATCTACCTATCATACAACTAATTAAACTAAGTGACCATAAGGTATAACCTCGGAAGGTTATTCCCTATACAACTATGGTCTCATGATATGCTTGGTCGGATCCTAACGATCGACCAAACGTGTCAGGTTCGAAAGTCTAAGCGGTTGTCAAGACCGCTTGACTTACGACCCTATACAAGCATTAGAAAAAAAAAGTGACGAGCTAAACATGTTAAAACATGTTTAACTAAGTTAGAAAACAAGTTTGATATCAAAACAAAGTGTTTTGATACCCAAAAATAGCTTCGTCTCAAAATACGCATAAACACGTACTTTGACCGAAACTTTGACTCGTCGCTTCGACTAATCGACGTGGTAATCAGTAGGTATAGTCACATGGGACTATAACCATCGTGATTACCCTCACGTTGCAAAGTTCAAACGAACTTTTTGTTGACCAACTCATGGTCAAAGCAGAAAGTCAAACACTGTTTGACTTTCACGCTTAAAAAGCAATAACAAGCATGAAAGAAACTTACAAAAGGTCCAAGCAAGGAAGATTTGATTCAAATTACTCAGGTATGAAGTATAAAACTCCAACTTAGAGCAGATTGAATCAAAGTGTGAGTTGAATGAATGAAATCAAGTGGGTATTTATATAATTTCAAGAACCGTTAGGATCGTTTCTCATAATTCCAGCTTTAATCTGGACCTTACAAGTGTTGCCCATGGTTTACAATACAAGGGGACATCAAAAACCATTAAATGGTATTCCAAATCAGTGATCAAAACCAGCTCAAATGACCAGATTCAATGCTTCTATCTGACAATAGGTCATGCCCCGAATAGAAGCCATACAAGGCTTATGCGGCCCGCCTAGACAAGTTTGGCAGAATGACAGTTTTAGTCCCTGCAAGTCCGAAACTCAGTTTTTGATGTATTTTTGACACGTTTAAGCCCTGTTAACCCCATTTCAAGGCTCTACAATGAAGTTAAAGTATAGGGAACATGAAATATGCTCAAAAAAATCTCGGATGTCGGTTCCTTTGGTCGTACGGTTGCGTTATTCGGTTAATTACGATGAAAACTCGAACGGACGTAAAAACGATCCAAATTACACGACAAATGGTATTTTGCATTCCAATCACTAAAATAAAATATTTTAATGATTACAAAATTTTTGGATGTCCGAATATGTTCAGAACGTAAGATATGCGTGAAAATGCAAACTTATGCACTTTTTGACGTTTTTAGTCCCTATTGATCAAATAAGTTTATTTTCGCATACCGAACCCCTCAAAGCCTATTTATAAGCTATGTAAAGGATATTTAAGGTATGTTTAACTTATGATCAAGTTCCAGAATGTTCGTTTCCATACGAATCGGTATAGTTTCGCAGTTTGACGCAAATAGTCCCTACGATCGAATAAACTTGTTTTCGACACACCAAACCATCCAAAACTTATTTCTAAGTTATGTAAAGGTTATTTAAAGTATGTTAAGCCTATGTCACTATTCTGGAGTGTTTGTAGCATTAAACTGATTACGTTTACGCATCAGTTTGCGTATAACTTTCCAGAAAGCGATTTAAAGCTTGAAATCGAACTTGAATCAAATCGTAAAATCATCAAACACAAACACACACATATTAACACCAAAACACATTGTTTTATTGATAAATGATATTGTTTTACATCATACATCATTTACAGATCACAGTTGTCACAATTCTTTCCCCGATTCATTTGCGTATATCATAAACGCTCTACATCCGTGCCTCATAAGCTTGTGAGCTTTTAACATTGAGCATATCACAGGATTACCTCCTTTCTCGCCATAGATAGTAACATGCCTTCTGTTCGTAGATGTTAGTTTTATCTCCTTACGGAAACACACGACTTTCGCATGATGTCGGGATAACCATTCCATCCCGACAACCACTTGAAATTCTCCCATCGACATTGGGATTAAGTCAATTGAGTATTCTTCTACATCGATACTCAAGTTGCAGTTTTGACATACATCACATACTATAAAGCTCTTGTTATTTCCTATTTCGAGTTCTAAAGGCATAGGTAATTTTGTTAATAGAAATGAAGGATGTCGAATAAATCCATGTGAAATAAAGGATTTATTCGCACCCGTATCAAATAACACATGTGCAGGAATTGTGTTTATTATGAATATACCTAAGACCACATCGGGTTCTATCTTTGCCTCGGCCGCAGTTAGCTGGAAAGATCTGGCCTTTGCCATTTGAGTTTCTACTTGTGAACCCTTGCCATCTTTCTTTTCGACAAAGTCTGGGCATTCAGATTTCTTGTGGCCCGGCTGGTAACATTTATAACAAACTGAAACTTTTCCCGGGCATAGCGAAGCCGTATGCCCCGTCTTCCCGCATATAGGGCATGGTTTATCTTTGAACCGACACTCGCCCTTGTGCCCCTTCCCGCACACCTTACAACTCGGCGACCCGCCTTTCACTTCATGTTTCTTAGACTATTCCGTCATTCATACCTTCTTCGTAGGGCTTGGATTAACAATCTGTGCCCTCCGTTCACCCCTCTCGACTTGCTTTCTCAGCTCTATCTCTCTTTCCCGAGCAGTGTTTATGATCTCGGTGAGAGTCTCGTATTTTGAGGGAGTCATGAACTCCCGATATTCGACACTCAGCATGTTGTAGTAGTAATATATTTTCTGCTCTTCGGTCGTCACTAACTCGTCACAGAATCTCAATTTGTCAAGAAAGATACCCGTGATCTTGTCAATTGATTCCCCCTTTTGCCTTAACTGGATAAATTCCTCCTTGATTCTGTTGATGACCGCCTTGGGACTGTGGTGTTTAAGGAATGGTACCTTAAACTCGTCCCATGTCATCGCCTTCGCTGCTTCATTCCCAATCTCCTTTTTCTTATTGTCCCACCAATCTTTCGCTTGGCCTCTTAACTGACCCGTACTGTAAGCTACGAAGTCATTCGTGTCACAGTGGGTCCTTTCGAACATTCCCTCTGTAACACCCGTGTCACTGAGACCATCAAACAAATGCCCAACCAATGAAATATTGTATTTCATACTTTGGACTTGTATAAATATGTGTATCTTTTGCACATATCAACTCTTGTTCGATTTCAAGCTCTAAATCGCTTTCTGGAAGGTTATACGCGCACTGATGCGTAAATATAACCAGTTTAATGCAACGAACACTCCGGAATAGTGAAATAGGCTTAACGTACCTTAAATAACCTTGACATAACTTAGATATAAGTTTTGGAAGGTTTGGTGTGGTGAAATCAAAGTTTAATCGCTTACAGGGACTAAAGTTGACAATCCGCGAAAGTATGCCAATTTGAATTGTAACAGACATTCCGGAACATGACCATAAGTCAAACACACCCTAAATATCCTTTACATAGCTTAGAAATAGGCTTTAAGGTGTTCGGTGTGCTAAAATAAACTTTTGGGTCATTCAGGGACTAAAAGTGTCAAAAAGTGCACAAGTTTGCATTTTCGCGCATAACTTACGTTCTGAATACATCCGGACATCCAAAAATTTATGTGAGCATGAATATATTATATTTTAGTGTTCTCCTTGAGAAAAATCTATTCGTTTCGTCATTTGGATCGTTTTTCGCGCTTGTGCGCATTCCGTCGTAATTAAGCGAACATCGCGTTCGTACGACCAAACGAACCAACATCCGACATATTTTTGAGCATGTTTTGAGTTCCCTATACTTTAACTTCGTTTTAGAGCCTTGAAATGAGGTTAACGGGGTTCAAACGCATCGAAAATCGCTTAAACACGTGCAGGGACCATTCCTGCCACTTTTGAAAGATTTCTGAAACTGGGAGGCAGTGGCGTAGCGCGACGCCTAAAGCCTTACCAGTTGCGCTACGCGACTGCATGATCTGGACCAGATTCATTGTTCTTGTTGCAAGTTGCAGCTGGTTGATTCGTGTCCACACATTTCCTATCGTCTAGTCAGCGGATAAGAACCATTTTTAGCTACCATGAGTTTCCGACAAGTGTACGGGTTGGATCATGGCACGTTTTCCATGAAACGATCTTAACGGTTCACCTAAAACTATAAATACCCCATTCCTTTCATTGTTTCAATCACTAGAATTTTGATTTTAGAAACTCTAAGTTGAAACCATTGTTTCATACCTGAGATTCTTGAATCGAGATTAGCATTCGGGGACCCTTCGTAAGTGTTCTTTCGTTCTTTTCCTTATTTTATTGCTTTTCGAGTCAGAAAGTCAAACTTTGTTTGACTTTCAGCGTTGACCAGTAATGGTCAATGCGAAGTTCGTTTGAACTTCGCAACGTGAGTGTAATCACGTTGGTCATAGTCCCTTGGGACTATGCCCACTGATTACCACGTTGTCTAGGGTCGTAGGGTAGGCGATCTAATAAATTGCCTATACCTTCGAACCCGACCCAGTTTGGTCGATCATTAGGATCCGACCAAATACATTAGGTGACCTTAGTATAGGGCATAACCTTCCGAGGTTATACCCTATGGTCACATCGTTTAAGTAGTTGTATGATAGGTAGTTTATATGCCTTAGGTAAATTACCAGAATACCCTTTTCATGTATAATTGGTAATTAAGCATATGTAACCTAAACCTTTGTCACATAACTGATTATGTAACATGTTTAGGCATATAACACTTGTCATAGGGCTAGTTAGACGGTCCGAACGCGTTTCACGCGCACGACACGTTAAAGTAGCATAAGCTTCCTAAACGGGTCGTAATGGGTCGTAAACATTTAGGTTAAGTTTCAGTTAGTATGTAGGCTTTGTTAAACCATATGACACGAGTCTCTATACTCGTTTGGTTTACGAACCCTCATTCTATCAGATCTTCCGATTTAGGTCCGGTTTATTAACATAGTTACCTATAGTAGGTGCCGTTTGATTCCGTGATCTCTATCTTTGCTTGGTGGTTATCCTAGGACTTCTGAGCAATCTCAAGTGAGTACATAGACCCCTCTTTTACTGTTTTCCAAACTGTTTTGGGGTGGAACACATGTGCCTACTTGTTACTTTCATGCTTTCCTGTTTTCACATCATATACCTGCTATGTTCTTTAGTACATTATAGTACATGATTTCAATACATTTTATGCTATGTATGTCCATTATGTGCATACTTAGTACATTGTTTTACATTACTTTTCTGTTGCATATGCTTATCCAGCATATGAACACATTATACTACATATTGAACCGTTGTAATCATTTGACTATGTGATCCGTTGATATCTGTGAACCGTTGTATCTGTAATCCGTTGATATCTGTGAACCGTTGTATCTGTAATCCGTTGATATCTGTGAACCGTTGTATCTGTAATCCGTTGATATCTGTGAACCGTTGTATCTGTAATCCGTTGATATCTGTAATCCGTTGATATCTGTGAACCGTTTGTATCTGTGAACCGTTTGTATCTGTGAACCGTTAGTATCTGTGAAGCGTTTGTATCTAGGAACCGTGTGAACCGTCTTTGACCATACATAAACATTTCTACAACTGTTAGACATTACTTTGGTGTTTTGGTTTGATTAAGTGATTAAGTAACGATGCGTGTGTAATATGATACAAGCATGGTGGATACGCCGCTGGTACTTCCTATATATAAGTGTTTGTATGGTATTACATGTCGTAACGTTATTTGAATCATTTCAGTTTGAGACATATAACATTTTATACAAATAACATACTTTTCACAAGACATTGTTTTACAAACAACTTATCTTATACAAATCCATTTTACTATGGTTATTCATTTAACCATACATTATTCACTTATTTATACATATCATCTGAACTCATTGTTTTTCAAATGATTTACAAAACAAAGCAAATTACAAGGTTCATGACTAAACATTTTCTCAAACATAAGTCATGGAACCTATTTTCACAAAACCTATGTATCTCACAGGCATTTTTATGCTGACGTACCTATTTTCACATGTGTTTTTCAGGAGCTGTTGCATAAGGTGATCAAGATATACATAGGCAGACTTGGGCTTTAGTGACAATAAAAGATGCAAGACTAGTTAATTATGTTGTGTTTCTTGTTTGTTAAGACATTGTAACACCTTTAATCAATAAAACAAAACTTCATTTGCCATGGATTTGAGACAATTAATTCTGTTACAACACTCCCCGACATTTCCGCCACGTTTTGTATGTTCTACGTGGTCGGGGTGTGACAGAAAAGATGGTATCAGAGCCAATGGTTATAGGGAATTAGGTTATTAGTAATGCTTTGACCTAGTCTATAACTTTCTTAGGACCCTAACGCGAGTTTACTTGCGTTTAGTCATAAAACAATACCGTCACCTATCCTTAGGCGACGACCACAACAAGAACATAATTTTCAAAACCGCTTTGAAAACTAATCATCTGTTCTAGGATGATTAATTACTAGGTTTTGAACCCTCTGTTATAAGGTTTTGAACCCCTTTGAGTTTTCAAAAATCTCGTCAAGGTTTTGGGTTTTAAATAATGTGAACACGTGCAAACTGGAAGGGTGAATGCCTGTATTCTGAGTTTTCTGTCTAGGCAAGCACTTCGTATACATCTCAACCAGACGCGAGACCAGTTGTGCTTACCTGGGAATTCTTGGGATGAGTGTTCACTTATAGGCGAGCATGTCTTCGCGATACATTATTTTTGACCCATTTACTTTGATTAGTCACTGTGTGTCGTTTGTTGCTTTGTAGTAACAAACAAATGACCACTATCCTTGCTTTCATCAGATTTGTTTCATCTCATTCTTTTCGTCTAATTCTCTCACTCGTTTCCTTTCATGTTTCCTCTTTTAGAATGCCTCCTCGACGCGAGAACCAGATAGCAACTGCCGAACTGGCAGAAATCATTGCGCAGCAAATGGCTGCTCAATTCCCAAACCTCTTTGCTCAATGGAATCAAGCCAACAACAACAACAATGGTCCATGCAACTTCAAGAGTTTTAACTCGGCGAAACCACTCAAGTTTAGTGGTTCTGAGGGAGCGACTGGGCTTCTTCAATGGTTCGAGAGCATTGAGAATACTTTCCGCCATGTGCAGTGTCCTGACAATCGCAAGGTCGAGTTTGCTTCGAGTGTGTTCCAGAAGAGAGCCCTTACGTGGTGGAACGGGGTTATGAGAGATCGTGGTGCAGAAGTTGCTCTAGCACAGACATGGGCTGAACTTAGAGCCCTTATGATGAAGGAATTCTGTCCTCGACACGAGATCAGGGCTTTGGAAAGGGAATTCGACAATCTTGAGCAAGACAGCGGTGAGCATCGAGCCTACACGGACCGTTATGAGGAGTTGAGTCTGTTATGCCCAAACATGGTCACGCCTTTGGATAAGGCAATCGAAAAGTACATTGATGGCCTCCCTGATTCAATACAAGACATTTTGACTGGTAGCAACCCTACTACAGTTAGACAGGCCATTGAGCTATCTGCAACCTTGACTGAATCAAAGATCAGGAAAGGTAAACTTTTCCGAAAAGGTGACAAGAAGCCGGTCGAAGAATCGAAACCAATCGAGGAATCAAAGATCATGGATGAACAGACTGGATCCCCTAAGAGGTCAAAGAAGCGAAAGGCTTCTCAGAACTACGCTATGGTCGCTCACAATGATCAAGCCGTCCTCAACCAACCAGCTAAACCCCCTGCCAGGAAACCCTACAACGGAACTGCACCCTTGTGCAACCAATGTGGCCTACATCATCATGCTGGGGTGAAGTGCCGCACATGCCAAGTTTGCGGACTTATAGGTCATACAGCTAGGGTTTGCCCAACCGCAGCTGCACCAAATCAAGCTGGCAACTATCCTGCTCAAGCTCGTTTTCCACCGGGATCTTGCTACAACTGTGGCGAGATGGGCCATTTTCGTAGGAATTGCCCAAGGCTTGCTAATGCAAATCCAGCGCAGGGATGAGCATATGATCAACCAGAAGACAACATCGTTTAGAAATAATTACGTCTTTTGTATTATTTTCTTTTGTTGTCACGATCCATGAAACAGTTATCATCGTTGTTTATAAATAAATCTTTTACATTGCAATGTATTTATGTGATTGTATGTATAAACAACATATCCCCTACAATACCGACAATCAAGGAACCACATTCCTTGAAGAACAGACTACTCCCAAATTTCTTCCATTGTTTGATCTCTTGCGTTTTTCACGAAGACCCTAAGTACCCGTTTCTTCCAAGAGAAACGAAGTACGAGGTGCCAAGTTAATTGCAATCAATAACAAGATAATAACAATTAAACAGCTATGTGATTATGTGCTTATGAACATTACAAGACAAACTGTGCGGACTATGCAAGGAATTGCGTAATTATGGATGCATACATAATTATGGAATTTAGTGCACAGAAACCACTGCGAGCTTTGTCATGTACCTAGAAGTTAACCCTATTCATTTCCAATTCTGATGAAGTATCCGTTGAGGAAAAATGAATTAGCTATTCATTTTTCACTTCTGAAGAATATCCGTTGAGGAAATGAATATCCGTTTATCCTTCATTTCCAATTCTGAAGAATACCCGTTGAGGAAAATGACTCCGTTTGTGCATTTTCGTTCTGAAGAGTATCCGTCGAGGGAAATGAATATCCGTTTGTTTAATCCTTCATTTCTGAACCTGAGGAAACAACCGTTGAAAATGACTCCGTTAGTTCATTTTCGTTTCTGAAGATTATCCGTTGAGGAAATGAATATCCGTTGTTTAATCCTTCATTTCCGAACCTGAGGAAACAACCGTTGAAAATGACTCCGTTAGTTCATTTTCGTTTCTGAAGATTATCCGTTGAGGAAATGAATATCCGTTTGTCTATCATTTTCATTTCCGAACCTGAGGAAACAACCGTTGAAAATGACTCCGTTAGTTCATTTTCGTTTCTAAAGATTATCCGTTGAGGAAATGAATATCCGTTGTCTATCATTTTCATTTCTGTTTCTGAGGAAGCAACCGTTGAAAATGACTCTGTTGTTCATTTTCGTTTCTGAAGAATTGTCCGTTGAGGAAATGAATATCCGTTTGTCTATCATTTTCATTTCCGTTTCTGAGGAAGCACCCGTTGAAAATGACTCCGTTTGTTCATTTTCGTTTCTGAAGATTGTCCGTTAAGGAAATGAATCCCCGTTTGTTTATTCCTTCATTTCCGCTTCTGCAGAATACATGTTGAGGAAAATGACTCCGTCTGTTCATTTTCGTTCTGAAGAATGTCCGTTAAGGAAATGACAGGATTATGCCTTACATATCTCTGGTGGTTATCTGACACAAAGTCACAAATAGACTCCTACGAATTAATTTCGGGACGAAATTTCCTAAAGTAGGGGAGACTGTAATACCCGTGTCACTGAGACCATCAAACAAATGCCCAACCAATGAAATATTGTATTTCATACTTTGGACTTGTATAAATATGTGTATCTTTTGCACATATCAACTCTTGTTCGATTTCAAGCTCTAAATCGCTTTCTGGAAGGTTATACGCGCACTGATGCGTAAATATAACCAGTTTAATGCAACGAACACTCCGGAATAGTGAAATAGGCTTAACGTACCTTAAATAACCTTGACATAACTTAGATATAAGTTTTGGAAGGTTTGGTGTGGTGAAATCAAAGTTTAATCGCTTACAGGGACTAAAGTTGACAATCCGCGAAAGTATGCCAATTTGAACTGTAACAGACATTCCGGAACATGAACATAAGTCAAACACACCCTAAATATCCTTTACATAGCTTAGAAATAGGCTTTAAGGTGTTCGGTGTGCTAAAATAAACTTTTGGGTCATTCAGGGACTAAAAGTGTCAAAAAGTGCACAAGTTTGCATTTTCGCGCATAACTTACGTTCTGAATACATCCGGACATCCAAAAATTTATGTGAGCATGACTATATTATATTTTAGTGTTCGCCTTGAGAAAAATCTATTCGTTTCGTCATTTGGATCGTTTTTCGCGCTTGTGCGCATTCCGTCGTAATTAAGCGAACATCGCGTTCGTACGACCAAACGAACCAACATCCGACATATTTTTGAGCATGTTTTGAGTTCCCTATACTTTAACTTCGTTTTAGAGCCTTGAAATGAGGTTAACGGGGTTCAAACGCATCGAAAATCGCTTAAACACGTGCAGGGACCATTCCTGCCACTTTTGAAAGATTTCTGAAACTGGGAGGCAGTGGCGTAGCGCGACGCCTAAAGCCTTACCAGTCGCGCTACGCGACTGCATGATCTAGACCAGATTCATTGTTCTTGTTGCAAGTTGCAGCTGGTTGATTCGTGTCCACACATTTCCTATCGTCTAGTCAGCGGATAAGAACCATTTTTAGCTACCATGAGTTTCCGACAAGTGTACGGGTTGGATCATGGCACGTTTTCCATGAAACGATCTTAACGGTTCACCTAAAACTATAAATACCCCATTCCTTTCATTGTTTCAATCACTAGAATTTTGATTTTAGAAACTCTAAGTTGAAACCATTGTTTCATACCTGAGATTCTTGAATCGAGATTAGCATTCGGGGACCCTTCGTAAGTATTCTTTCGTTCTTTTCCTTATTTTATTGCTTTTCGAGTCAGAAAGTCAAACTTTGTTTGACTTTCAGCGTTGACCAGTAATGGTCAATGCGAAGTTCGTTTGAACTTCGCAACGTGAGTGTAATCACGTTGGTCATAGTCCCTTGGGACTATGCCCACTGATTACCACGTTGTCTAGGGTCGTAGGGTAGGCGATCTAATAAATCGCCTATACCTTCGAACCCGACCCAGTTTGGTCGATCATTAGGATCCGACCAAATACATTAGGTGACCCTAGTATAGGGCATAACCTTCCGAGGTTATACCCTATGGTCACATCGTTTAAGTAGTTGTATGATAGGTAGTTTATATGCCTTAGGTAAATTACCAGAATACCCTTTTCATGTATAATTGGTAATTAAGCATATGTAACCTAAACCTTTGTCACATAACTGATTATGTAACATGTTTAGGCATATAACACTTGTCATAGGGCTAGTTAGACGGTCCGAACGCGTTTCACGCGCACGACACGTTAAAGTAGCATAAGCTTCCTAAACGGGTCGTAATGGGTCGTAAACATTTAGGTTAAGTTTCAGTTAGTATGTAGGCTTTGTTAAACCATATGACACGAGTCTCTATACTCGTTTGGTTTACGAACCCTCATTCTATCAGATCTTCCGATTTAGGTCCGGTTTATTAACATAGTTACCTATAGTAGGTGTCGTTTGATTCCGTGATCTCTATCTTTGCTTGGTGGTTATCCTAGGACTTCTGAGCAATCTCAAGTGAGTACATAGACCCCTCTTTTACTGTTTTCCAAACTGTTTTGGGGTGGAACACATGTGCCTACTTGTTACTTTCATGCTTTCATGTTTTCACATCATATACCTGCTATGTTCTTTAGTACATTATAGTACATGATTTCAATACATTTTATGCTATGTATGTCCATTATGTGCATACTTAGTACATTGTTTTACATTACTTTTCTGTTGCATATGCTTATCCAGCATATGAACACATTATACTACATATTGAACCGTTGTAATCATTTGACTATGTGATCCGTTGATATCTGTGAACCGTTGTATCTGTAATCCGTTGATATCTGTGAACCGTTGTATCTGTAATCCGTTGATATCTGTGAACCGTTGTATCTGTAATCCGTTGATATCTGTGAACCGTTGTATCTGTAATCCGTTGATATCTGTAATCCGTTGATATCTGTGAACCGTTTGTATCTGTGAACCGTTTGTATCTGTGAACCGTTAGTATCTGTGAACCGTTTGTATCTATGAACCGTGTGAACCGTCTTTGACCATACATAAACATTTCTACAACTGTTAGACATTACTTTGGTGTTTTGGTTTGATTAAGTGATTAAGTAACGATGCGTGTGTAATATGATACAAGCATGGTGGATACGCCGCTGGTACTTCCTATATATAAGTGTTTGTATGGTATTACATGTCGTAACGTTATTTGAATCATTTCAGTTTGAGACATATAACATTTTATACAAATAACATACTTTTCACAAGACATTGTTTTACAAACAACTTATCTTATACAAATCCATTTTACTATGGTTATTCATTTAACCATACATTATTCACTTATTTATACATATCATCTGAACTCATTGTTTTTCAAATGATTTACAAAACAAAGCAAATTACAAGGTTCATGACTAAACATTTTCTCAAACATAAGTCATGGAACCTATTTTCACAAAACCTATGTATCTCACAGGCATTTTTATGCTGACGTACCTATTTTCACATGTGTTTTTCAGGAGCTGTTGCATAAGGTGATCAAGATATACATAGGCAGACTTGGGCTTTAGTGACAATAAAAGATGCAAGACTAGTTAATTATGTTGTGTTTCTTGTTTGTTAAGACATTGTAACACCTTTAATCAATAAAACAAAACTTCATTTGCCATGGATTTGAGACAATTAATTCTGTTACAACACTCCCCGACATTTCCGCCACGTTTTGTATGTTCTACGTGGTCGGGGTGTGACACCCTCGATGTCGCTTAGTCATCGTTGGCATATTATCGGATCGACCTCCCCATTATAAATTGGCGGTTTGCAAGCCATGAACTCTTTGTATGAGCAAGCCTTCCGTTCTTCGGACTTTTCCTTCACTAGGTTGGCATCATCTTCCAACTTTTTGATCCGTTCTTCAACTATTGAAAGCACAGTACCTTGGATCTTGTCTATAAAACGAATAGACTATTCTCGATTGCCTTTCCTACCTCTTCGGCAATCACTTCTTTCATTTGTTCGGTGACTATCGGCACCGCATCATTGTTACCTTTTTCCGTCATCTTGAAACTGAAATGTTTATACCAATTGTTAAACATTTCATTCTATAACATATGCTTTATTCACTTTGGTTTAGCCAAGTTCATAACTTGCTTTAACCATTTTCATTTAGTGCACTTTCCGGGTTCGAGTGTGTTAACACGCTCTTCCCGTGCACGTCAATTCACATTTCTTTTTCTAACATTTAATAAAATCTACTAAAGTAACTAATTCTTACCGGATGTTTGATCAAGCTTGAACCGAACACACCTTGTTAACAACCTTGAGCTCTGATTACCAACTTGTAAGACCCATCACATTTTATCAATATAATTCTACTAAATACACATTTAGTTTAAGGAAAAATACGGATTTACAAAACTTTTTCCGTTACGTTATAAGTGCTTACAAAAATAGTATCTAGGATTCTACATCCTTACTAATATAAACAACATATTGTAGCATTAGGTGTTACATAATCCATATTAAAAACATAAACAAAAGACATTGTTTGCGGAAGCCTCAAAAGTTTGGTGTTCGGTTCATGCTATACGCTTGATCGGCATCCGGGATATCATCCACATCACCTAATATCAAAACCAACAATAAGATTAGTTATGATGATTAAATAATCTGTTTAAACTAGTCCGAAATGCAAAAACGAACAAAACAAACAAAAATCCAAATTCTGTATTCTGTCGCGGGGCAGGACAGACTAAGTGTGAGCTTTCGCGGGCCGCCAGAAGATGTGGCAGGGCGCGACCGATTGAACCTAATTTGTTGTGGGGCGCTAGAGTCCCTTTTTCACAGAATGTTTCCAGCTTTATAAGCTGAAAACGCCCAGCACCAATTTTTTATCAAAGACTAACTTAAAACCGCCATAACTTTTGATTCGTAAGTCCGTTTTACATGATTCTTTTTCCTGCGCGTCCGTAGTGAAAATACGGATCTATTCATCCTATTTATTTGCATCGAAACCTGTTTTATAAACGAATAGTTCATAAATCCGTATTTCAATTAATTGACCCGTTTGTTATATGACATATTTTACATCATTCAATTATATTGATTTTCTAAACTTAATTACTCGTTCCCCTGGCTTGTCAACCTTGGCGTATCATTACCATTACATGGTTTTACGCACGCCATAGAATTCGTGCTTGTTTTTCCATATTTCAAGCATGCCACTTTATGCAAATTTTGCAAGAAATATTTAATCGTTTGAACCAACATCAAGGGTTCTTAAAATCAAACTTGGTGTATCCAATTTCCTTGGCATTTCGCATTCTATCACCAGCCTATTTTGTGGCTTTCAAGTCTCTACATACATTGTCGTTTTAAAAGCATAATTTTTGACCCGTTTGGTTGTCGAGTGAGGACTTTCACTTCCTTAACAACTAAACATATTCCAAACATTGTTTTAACCCATTTTCTATGATATACCAAACGATTCTAATCGTTCTTTTAAAACGCGTAATTACTTAAACCAATTATACTTTAACCGTTTATCTCGACCCGTTGGTCTAGCCGAGTGAACTTCGTCACTTCTATGGCTTACCAAAATACTCTAATCACTCAGATTTACTTGTTTGATCTATCGAGTGAACTCCGTCACTTATATGACAAATCAAACGCCTTTATCACCCTACGGCATTATTATCAAACTATAACTAGACATTTTGTACAATTGACGAAACTAATAGTTACGTACCTTCAAAGTGCTCCTTTCAAACGTGTATCACCACCGGCTTGTCCGCTTGACGATCCGGATTCCTTGCCTACAGAGTTCAACCAAATATTGTTTAGAACTCTTTTCACAACATATCACGAATAATTTGCTATATCATTCAAACATGCTTTTTATCCCAAACTTACTATGTTAGCTTTCTCCTAGGCATTTTAACAGACACCTTAAGGACATCGTTTTTACATAATCAGTTATCAAGTGCATGACTTAACTATTTAGCCGAATTCGTATACTTTTTGCAAGTTCATTACTTCTAACATGCGTATTAACATCAGATTCGCTTCATGCAAACCATTAATACCAGTTTTCTGATTACATTACTAGGGTTATTATTATTCACAAAACCCGTTTAACACTTAGATGGGTGAACATGAATATTCATAATTTGAGCATCAATTTTGCAATTTATTAGCTAGGGTTTACTTCTAAACATGTTTCCAACACTAAATTCATCTAAACATCAACATATCAAGTTTAGATTTCAATTTCACAAATTATCAAGAATTTGAGATCGGAACTAAATGATGAAACTTAGAATACCTTATGATCACTTCACTGAGATGATCACTAATTTATGCTTGGAAATCGATTTGGAATAGATTTGAGCTTTCAATTTGATCAAATTGCTAGAACTAGGGTTTGAAGGAGAGTTGGTCGCTCCCCCTGTGTTTTGATCGATCCAGACACACACACAAGTGTGTGTTTGGGATTTTTAATTTTGTTTTAATAAAACTAGTTTAATTTTAACACCTTTGGCCCCTTAACTATTTATCAAGCTTTGTTTTAGGTGTTTTTTTTATTTTTTTAATTAACTCCCATATTACTACAAGATTTTTAACTAATTAGGTTATTTTTATTCCTAGTTAGTTTATTTTGTTTATTGCCAACATTGAATTTTATAATCACATGTTTATATTTTTGGGGTGTTACATAAAAGCTCGGAAAGATGTCCGAATAGAGATCTGAATATCCCTTTGGTAGTTGTTACCACATGACACATGATAAAAGCGCTTCTTTAGACAATCTGGGATTAAGTTCCGCAAATTGGGAACCACATATTCGTGTGTAAAAGCTCGGAAAGATAACCGAATAGAGATCTGAATATCCCCTTGGTAGTTGTTACCACATGACAAATGATAAAAGCGCTTCTTTAGATAATCTGGGATTATGTTCCGTTTTAGGGTTTCTTCATCACCTATAACAATGTCGATAAACGTTGATCGGAACACGCCGCTTAAATCTCAGTTATGTCTCATTGCATTATGACAATAGTGACAGGGGTGCTGGTCTTTTCTCCCACTGTGCAAACTTGCAAAATCTCACCATAACACATTGTAGACTGGTGGGCTTGAATGGTTTTAATATGTTTTATCTTGGACTATCTAGTCTAATACTTGAAAATGGATATGATCGTGTCAAGATCTTTATCTGTCATGTCATCAACCAACTGCTCGAAATCCATTCCGTTTCTCGGGTCCACATTCGACACAAGACACCAAAAAATAAACTTCAAAAAAATCAGTGCCTTGATACGCATCATATAGGCCTATACGATGCGTATCAAGCCCGCCGCCAGACATAACCTGCATCTGTCAGTCTGTCATGTCTTTTACTTTATTTCAATACGCATCGTATAGGCCTATGAGATGCGTATTGAATTGGAAAAGTGTGTGGATAGACAGGGGGTGTGCCATTAGAAAACCCCCGTATAATATAACTAAACTCCCCCACATATTTTTTAGGTCTTCATTGTGAATGCTCTAAATATATAAAAAAACATTGTTCACCCCTTATAATATTTTTTTATTTTTTTTAAAGGCGGTTGTGAGTGGAGGAATGAGAAAAGATGATAATAAAGGTACAAAAAATATTATTTAATTGAAAAGCAGGGACGAAGTATAATGGGTGCCCGGGTGTGCACCCGCCCACCCCAATGTTTCGGTTAGAAGTGTATATGGTCCGATTTTTTATCCGAAATTTTTAAAATTATATAGGATCCCCCCCCCCCCCCCCGATTATTTTTCCTAAATGATGGATAGTTTGGTAGATATATTTTAACTCTTATTTTATTTGTTTAACCCTAGATTACCCACCACACAATAAACTTAATATCTCACAAATAGCTTGATGATTTACATAGAAAAAGAAATTGTTGATAAGTTTGATTCGGAAGACATAATTGATGAATTCAAAAATCTTAAAGGTCGATGGGCTGAGTTGTAATTCTTCGTCCAGGTTCCATTTATCTCGTATCATTATATATATATATATATATGTGTGTGTGTGTGTGTGTGTGTGTGTTTGTGTGTGTGTCTTTTGTTTATTATACAATATTTAGTTTTTCTATGTGCAAGAACAGTTCATTTGAATAAATGAATTTTTTAGTTTTTTTTGAAACTATTATTATTTTACCCGACCTGAATCAAATAGCTAACCCGACCCGAAACATAACGATAGGAAAAAAAATTTGGGTCCCATCACTTTACGACCCCTCGAAACTTTTGGTTAAGCTCCGCCACTGCTGAAAAGAATAGAGAAAAGGTAGTGATTTTTAGCGTAATTACATGGATAGGGATAAAGTATCCAATGTGAATAAGAAAAATTATTAACTAGTTCATTGAATGGGGGCTAACCCACTTGGTAGAGACACATGCCTCTTAAAGCAAGATCAAAAGTTCAAACCCAGACATTATGAGTTATTTAATCTATTGGTGTAACTTAAAGTAGGAGCAAACTTTATTGTTAAACTTTATTGCCTCTTAAAGTAGACTAGGGTGGTTCACGAGCCGAGCCGAACCGAACTGAGCGGACATTTGCTCATGCTTGGCTCGTTTACAAACCGAACTGAGAGGAGCGACTCACTTAAAACGAGCCTCAAATCAAGCGAGCATTTTCAAAGTAGTAAATATTTCGAGCGTGCGTCGAGCGAAGTTCGAGCGATTTGGACAACCGTGTCGTCCGATTTAAATTTGCTGAGAGAGATAGTGACAATGTTGGGTCTCAAATTTTATGTCTTTAAAAAATAGACACATTTCATGGCATAATATTTTTCTTATGAATAACAACGTTGTGGCTGACGAGGCGATGATCATATTGCACGAACAATGACGTTGGGAGCAGGAGTCGATCGACTTAGGGTAACGACATGAAACATTGAGGCAATGAGCGGACTGTCGTTTATCGGTTTAGGGTTTAACTTTTAGATTTGATATTAATTTTTTATTGTCGTGATTGGGCTAGTACGTATAGGTGCCGTTTTAAATTTGTATATAGTCGACCAAAATTTAATAGAGTTGTATATATAAAACTATAAATTTAATTTATATTTAAGTATATATGTATGTCTGTGTATATATATAGGTGTGTGTGTGTATATATATAATTTATATTTGTGTATATATATGTGTGTATATACATGTTTATATATGTATATAGTGGAGGGTTCAAATGAGGAGAGATTTTGTGTAAAAAGAAATTGCAACCAATAAAAATGTTTCATTTTACTTCATTTAATATTTGCATTTAATTTAATATAACTGTATATTTGTAAATTACATAGAGCATTAATTTCTAGTCTTTCTTTTTAATAACTAACTACATTAAATTTATAACTTATTTTCAAAATATTTTTTTTCAGAAAAAAAAAATTAATTTAGAGTGTAGGACAAATTACTAGGTGCTTACTATAAACTACGAGTTGTATAGGATATATTTAAATATGTGTAGGATAAATTTCGAAATGTGTATGATAACTTTTTATGTGGGCAAGCAAAAATATTAGTGTAGAAAATGATAGTTTTTATGAGTAATTAATTAGTTAAAGATAGTAATAAATGAGATGAAAAAACTATTTAATATTTTACAATTGTACCATTTGTTCTTTTTATTCTCAATTAAATTTTCTTCTCAAATAAATCTCCCCCTATGTATATATATACTAATTAAAAATAATAATTCGAGCCGAACCGAATCGAGCGGACCTTTGCTCATGCTTGGCTCGCTTACAAACCGAACCGAGCAGCGCGGTTCGTTTACAACCGAGCGTCAAATCGAGCGAGTATTTTCCTAGCAATTTCCGAACGAGCGTTGAGCAAGCGGCGAGCAGTTTGAATGCTCTAAATATATGAAAAACACTGTTCACCGCTTATAATATTTTTAAAGGTGGTTGTGAGTGGTGGAAGGAGAAAATATAATAATAAACGTACAAAAATATTATTAAATTGAAAACAATAAAGAAAAAAATAGTGATTTTTAGCGTAATTACATGGATATGAATAAAGTATCGGATGTGAATATAAAAAATGAGTTAATTGCCCGGATAGTCCCCGTGGTTTCACGTTTTTTCACGTTTAGTCCCCAACTTTTCAAAATAGCATGTAATGTCCCTGTGGTTTAATCGTTTGTTACTCGGATAGTCCCCAGATTGGATGACAGTTAGTTTGCTCAGTTAAGTTTGTATGAAATGTCTAAACAACCCTTTATACATGTATTAAAAAAACAAAAAAGTAATTAATAAATAGTGTGGGGCCCACCCCTCTTCTTCCCCACTCAAACCCAAACCAGCAACCCCTCTTCTTCACCACCTTCCACCTCCACCGCAATGGAGGTGAATTCCGACAACATTCTGTTCGAAATCAAAGTTGTAGGTTCGAAATAGAGAACACAGAAACGATGGTTGCAGGTTTCGACAACATTCCGTTCGATTCTTCACGTGAAGAAGACTCAATCGATCACTGGCGATCTCTCTCTCACCATCGTCAACGGTACTCAATCGATCTGACAAGACTAAAACCAGGTGACGGATTTAAGGACCCTGCAGGTAACAGATCTACATTAATCACCGTTCTTTTCGTCGCCGGAAAGCGCACCTAAATTATTTAGTCGTCGGAAAAACGGGTTTCTTCCTCAATTCGTGATTTCCGTTCACCCCTAAAAAAAATCAACCTTCACCATCTTGTTCTTCAATATTCACATCCAAAAGAATACTTTTCATATGCTATCTTAAATGATGGTTTGGTGGATATGTATGGAGCTTTAAATACAGTTTCTAATCTGAATTTGGAAGTCTACGATTAGAATGAATATCAAGTCAAAAAGGGAAAAAGGTTGGTACAAAAGAAAAATAGAGAAATTTAGAAGCAACATACCAGACATCTCAAAAGTCAAGGCTGTTAATCGAAGAAACAACCAAGTACACACATTAATTTGTTTCAAGGGGCAATGTAATTAATTGAAAAAATTGAGGATTGATGGTGGTTGTATGGTGGAGACAAGGTGTAGGGGGTGGTTTGTGATGGAGACTGCCTCTGCTGCTCAAGAGAAAGAGAGAAAAAGGGGTGAGTTTGTTTAAACTGGGCAAGAAGAAAGAAAGAGAGAACGGGGTGGGGGTGGGGGTGTTTGTTTGTTTTTTTATGTTTTATTTATTAGTAAGGGCATTTTGGTTATTTCATACCCACTTAACATCAAAAGTTAACCCTCATCTAATGTAGGGACTATTCGAGTAACAATTTGTTAAACCACAGGGAGCATACATGCTATTTTGAAAAGTTGGGGACTAAACTTGAAAAAATGGCAAACCACAAGGACTATCCAGGCAATTAACTCAAAAAAAATTATTAACTAGTTCATTAAATGAGGGCTAAACCACTTTAAAAAGTTGTGGACTAAACGTGAAAAAATGGCAAACCACAAGGACTATCGAGGCAGTTAACTCAAAAAAAATTATTAACTAGTTCATTAAATGGGGGCTAAACCACTTAAAGTGAGAGACATGTCTGTTGAAACAGAGATCATGTTCAAATCTAGACATTATGAAGTGTAAGTTAAAGTAGGAGCAAACTATATACTGTTAAACTTTATTGCCTCTTAAAGTAGACTTGTTACTCCATACACTCGTCCGATCATCATCCAACGGTCAAAATTTAGAGAAACAAAACTCGTTATTTCAAATATTATTATTTCTCTCTCACATATCGAAACACCACACCGCATTCTCCCAACACACACACTCTTTTTCCCCTGCATCAATGGCGGTGCTTCCATGGCTTCTTCTCACCTTCACCTTCTTCCTCACCACCACCACCACCACCACCCAGTCTACCCCCTCCCACGACGTCGTTTTACTCCTCACCAAGATCAAATCCTCACTCCAAGGCCCGACCCAAAACCTCATCTTATCCTCATGGAACACCTCTGTTCCACTCTGCCAATGGCAAGGCCTCAAATGGGTTTTCACAGACGGAACCCAACTCATCTGCACACCTATTTCATCCCCAAATTGGTCAAACCTTTCTCTCTCTAAAAACCCATCTCTCCACCTTCTCTCTATTCAACTCCCGTCGGCGAATCTCTCCGGCAATCTCCCGCCGGAGCTCGGAGACCTCTCAAACCTCCAAAGTCTGTATCTTTCTTTCAATTCAATCATGGGTTCTATACCTCTTGAACTTGGGTACAGTTCTTCTCTTCAAGATATTGAATTTAGTTACAATTTGTTAAACGGGTCGGTTCCGGTATCCGTTTGGAATTTGTGTGATAATAATAAACTTGTTTCTTTTCGGGTTCATGGTAATTTGTTATCCGGGTCCATTCCTAAACCCGGGTTACCTAATGCTAGTTGTGCTAAATTAACTGCTCTTGATTTTGGGCGTAATCTTTTTACTGGGGTTGTTCCTGATTTTATTACTGGGTTTACTGGGTTAAAAGAGTTTGATGTTAGTGATAATAAGTTGTTTGGGTTGGTTCCTGAGGGGTTAAGTAGATTAGGGTTGGAAAAATTGAATCTTTCTCATAATAATTTTAGTGGGGTGTTACCTGATTTTGGTGGGTCAAGATTTGGGGTGGATGTGTTTGAAGGGAATGATGATAGTTTATGTGGGCCCCCTTTGAAGAGGTGTGAAGGAAGGAGGTCTGGTTTGAGGGCTGGTGTGGTTGCTGGTGTTGTGATTAGTTTGATGACTGGGGTGGTGGTTGTTGCGTCGTTATTGATCGGGTATTTTCAAGGGAAGAAAAAGAATGATTTCGAGGAGGGGTATGACGAGTTTGAAGACGTAGAAGATGGTGACGATGGTGGTGGTGAAGGGAAGTTGGTTTTGTTTCAAGGGGGTGAGCATTTGACGTCGGAGGATGTGTTGAATGCGACAGGTCAGGTTATGGAGAAAACGAGCTATGGGACGGTGTACAAAGCAAAGCTTTCGGATGGAGGGACGATTGCTTTGAGGTTGATAAGGGAAGGGAGTTGTAGCGATTTGGGTTCGTGTATGTTGGTGATCAAACAATTGGGGAGAGTTAGGCATGATAATTTGATTCCATTGAGAGCTTTTTATCAAGGGAAAAGAGGGGAAAAGCTTCTTATTTATGATTATCTTCCAAATAAAACTCTCCATGAACTTTTACATGGTATGCACATTGGTATTTCAATTTCTATTTCTTTTTTTATTGGATATTTATTAGGGTGTCTGCAATGTTAAAGGTGGTTGATTGGTTGAACAACAACACGGATGGTTTATATATTTGTTTCAAAAACATCGAGCCCGAACCCAGACACACTTAAAATCGTGTTGTGTTTTGGGCCGGCCATTGTTCATTTGCGTGTATGAATAGTACCTTGTGACTTGGTAACAATTTAAACAACTAAGGACTTCAGCGCAACTGAATTTATTTGTAATCGGTGTCTTTTTTATTATGGTTATATTAGCCAACCCCAAAACCTAACTATTACGGTGTCATGTTCGTCTTTTGGGTCATGTCCAAAATTTACGCCCCTAATATATATAAACTGTTCTCGTATACCAGTTTAATTGATTGATCCGTTATAATCGTTTACAGAATCAAGACAAGGGAAACCCGTCTTGAATTGGGCAAAGCGACACAAGATTGCATTGGCTATAGCCAAGGGACTTGCACATCTGCACACAGGTATCGAACCACCCATTACACATGGCAACATACGGTCAAGAAACGTGCTAGTGGACGACTTTTTTGTGGCTCGCCTCACTGACTTCGGACTCTACAAACTAATGATCCCATCAGTAGCTGATGAAATAGTTTCACTCGCAAAAGTTGACGGCTACAAGGCTCCGGATCTCCATAAGATGAAGAACTGCAATTCAAGAACCGACGTGTACGCTTTTGGGATCTTGTTGTTGGAGATTTTGTTAGGAAAGAAACCTGGGAAGAATGAGGGTAGGGGCGATTATGTCGATTTGCCTTCGGTGGTAAAAGCAGCTGTTTTAGAGGAAACAACCATGGAGGTTTTCGATGTGGAGTTGTTGAAGGGGATCAGGAGTCCAATGGAAGAAGGTGTGGTGCAAGCATTGAAACTTGCAATGGGGTGTTGTGCACCGGTTGCATCGGTTAGACCTTCGATGGATGAGGTTGTGAAGCAGTTGGAAGAAAATAGACCGCGTAACAGGTCAGCTTTGTATAGCCCTACTGAAACAAGAAGTGGGATTGATACACCCTTTTGAATTTTTCCCTTTTTACTTCATATATTTGTACCGGTTTCTATTTGTTTGGAAATGATAATGATAATGATAATATTGGATTAAAATGGTTTTTATCTTTAAACTTGACATAGTTTGTGATAATCTGTATTCTGATTTAGGGGCATGAATTTATGACACGACCTGAATACACGACCCGAACTTAACACGAAATTTGCGGGTTTGGGTTTAGTCTAAACATGTTCGGGTCAGTTTCAGGTTGAGCCTGCGAACCCATGTAGCTAAACGCGTCATATTATATTATATTTTTTACATGTTTTATGTTATAAATTACATGGGTTGTGTATTTTTGCCATAATTATAACTTAAAAAGAGAATTTGACATAAGATTTTATAATTTAAATGTAATTGTATTATATTAATTTGTGGTAAATTTAAATTTTATCATATTAATTTGTGGAAAAAATAAAAACCCAATTCGGTTCATGTTCGGGTTCATATGTATGACACGATTTTTGGGTTCGAAAGTGTTCAAGTCTGTCTAAGCTTTTAGACGTAAATCCACCGGAATTTGTCAAACAACACTAACACGTCCAAACACTATCGCGTGCTTACTGTCACATCAAATAATCGCTTTATGAAATAATTATTCCCGCTAAACAATCTTAAATGCTGATTACCTGCTGTCTATCAAGAGAATTACATGTAAACTACATAAATGTACAGACTCGTGATAGGCTTTATCGTAACGAATACGATTTTAAGTGAGAACAACGCTTCTGGCCTTGCTCCAGTAGAGCAACACCGAGGTTGAACTTCTAGCAATGGGACCAACAATTGTATAAAAATTAAAGATTATTTCCTTTCGTGTTTCATTTCAAAATAATCAATTTAACACTGCCTTCCTCGGCGGCAAGGAAGTGCACCGGCACCGGAGGTAAGAGTGGCCACTACAGAAGACGATTGTGCACTAAGGCTCGAAGCCTTTGCATAGCTGGCTCCTGCGCCTGCACCCGTTGGTGTGAAGTAAGCACCGTTCAACATCAGGTCTCCTTCCGATCTCCAATTCCAATGCTTCCAATTCCCGGTTGTTATCACTCTCTTTGTCACCTACCGAACCCATGATGGTTGATTAGTAAGATATAGAGAAAAGATTGCGGGTTTTGTGTATAACTACCTCTTTTGCGTTCGGGTTAGATGGTGCAAGGTATCTGTTGCCTTCGCTGTTAATAGTCGGGTTTGCACTGCCACCGATAGCGTACATTTCCCAGTGCGTGTAGTCATTATTTACAACATGGAAATACCCGTGCCTACACCTGAAGATACAAGCAAGATCACAACATAAGCAGGCCAGGTCAGGTCGGGTTGGGTTGGGTTGGTATCGAATCGGATCGTAATGGGCTTTGTTATACGTACCTTGGCATTCGCTGAACAAGACCCTCTCCGAAATGGTTGTAAGCAACAGTCACTTGCATAACCTTGTCTCGCTTGTACGAATCGCTATGACCTAATAACATCACCTATGAACCCAAACAGAAGTCATTAACTTATGTGATTTCAATTTCAGTTCATGCAAACAGGTAGAATTGGTTAAATTTAATACCTCATTATGATGGGTGAATAAGTTATTCGAAATGGTAATAGCGGTCGAACCCATAATGGCATCAATCAGACCATCAGCGCAGTTCGATAAAGAATTATGATCAATCCAAATATGGCTTCCTCCGAAGATCGAAATTCCATCACCATCCGCCATGGTTCTCCAACCAAAGTGCGTAGGCGAGCTTCGAACCATGGCATTACCGGTCTGCTTGCAGTCGTGAATATGCAACCCATGTATGATAATGTTTGTAACGTATTGGATTGTGATGCAAGCCCCGTTTGCGATATGAACGTTCACCCCGCGAGCATCAATTGTTTTGAAACTGTTCATGATCAGTTCTTGTTTTAAGGTAATGACCATGTCACGTTTAAAGACGATCCACAAAGGTTTGTCTTGGATGACAGCGTGTCTTAGGGTTCCGGGTTTAGGGTTTACAGCATCGTCATCGTTGGGGTTGGTTACAACATAGTACTGACCATCACGGCCACCAACTGCGCTCCGTCCAAACCCGATTGCACATTCTGCCAGGCGCTTGCGGTGGCGTTGCCAATTTTTGTCGCACCGCCAACAATCATCAATCGGGTTTCCTGTGCCGCATGAAAAGAAACCTAGTTTTCTTCTCTCTGTGCTGTTACGAATGCTCCTGTATGTTATTCAAAACACCACCGTTTTTTATTTATTTCATTCTTACGTATAGGAACAATTATTCAAGTTTTTAATCGAGGTGCCAGAAAACTATTGTCAAAATTAATCGGTTTTAAAATCAGTCATGGCTAAACCAGTGTGAACTAAAGATCGATTCGTTAAAAGTTTGAATCGCGTCAATCATATATAGGTTCGGGCTCAAGCTCGAGCCTAAATTGAAGCCTGAGTCTTCATATAATGAGGTTGACTAGACTTATGAGCCTAAACGATCTTATTTACGGGATAAATATAATAATTTTCATTTAATATATGTAACACATATAATTACATAAAAAGTATTAAGAGTAAAGTGTCATTTTGGTCTCTAGTTTAGGCAGTTTTGCCAGTATAGTCCAAATGTATCACTTATAGCCTGTGGGTCCAAAAACTTTTCACCATTGCCATTTTGGTCCAACTGACTTAACCCCATCCATGAACTCCGTTAAATCAGGGGCATTTTCGTCTTTGAGCGCTTATCACACACCATATCAAACGGGGCAGATTTTGATCAAACTTGCTGTACAAACCATATTCAAGACCATTTGATATGGTGTGTGCACAACAAGAAACAAACTTTTGGGGAATTTACATTATCATCATCATGATCGTTCAAGTGCCCACAGGCCCTTATGGATCGATTAAATTGGATCAAATATGGATGAACATGATGATTTGATTGCACATGTATGTGCAGTGACTCGGTGGAACAGGGAGAGAAAAGTCAAAATAAACAAACACTATTTTTTTTATTCCACACATATACAAACACAAGTTTGATCAAAATCTACCCCGTTTGATATGGTGTGTGATAAGCTCTCAAAGACGAAATTTCCTCCGACTTAACGGAGTTCATGGATGGAGTTAAGTCAGTTGGACTAAAATGGCAATGCTGAAAAGTTTTTGGATCCACATACTATAAATGAAACCTTTGAATTATATTGTCAAATTGCTCAAGCAATACGGACCAAAATGGCACTTTACTCAAGTATTAATATGTATATTATGGTAAATAACTAAATAGTATTGATTATTAGTATATAAAACTATAATCATAAATTCGTATGAGAATAAATATATATGTTTGATAAAAAATCAAATAAATAATAAATGAGCCGATCATGAGCTAATCTCTAGTTTGAAAAATTAATGAGTCGAGTTTGAGCTTTAGAAATAGAGAATGAGTTTAAACTCTCTTAAGTTAAACGAGCCAAGCTTTCCGGCTCTACTCGAATCATTTACGCCCCAACCTCAAGTGAAATTTATTTTTGTGTGTTCCTCATAACAAAAAAATCTAATCAATCTCTCCAAAAAAAATCTATTAATGTCATTCAAAGAAAATGTAAATTTCGAAGAATTTAAAAGGAAAAAGATCTACCATCTAAAGAAGAAAAATGGAGTGTCTTTTTTGTTGTATACTAGCTAACTCAAACTACTTCTAAATCTACATAATGATTCATTATGTGACTTAAACCCTTAATGTTAGGTTTAATCTCGTTAACTCCATCTAACCCTATTTTTAGTGGTTTTTTGTTTAAAAAATAAATGAAATAATTAATTCAATCTCCTAATATCCGGTTAACATGTTAACAAATAACCCCCTTTAACGCCTCTTAACACGTGCAATGTTGGTTACCATGTCATATCACTGTTAACACACCAAATGTTAGGATATACCCGATGAAGACGTTATAGGCGAGACACCTTTCCATGCCACTAGGCTTACA
The DNA here is from genome assembly GCA_030545235.1 of Helianthus tuberosus. Taxonomy (NCBI): domain Eukaryota; kingdom Viridiplantae; phylum Streptophyta; class Magnoliopsida; order Asterales; family Asteraceae; genus Helianthus; species Helianthus tuberosus. The sequence goes on from CM060426.1 coordinate 6,363,707, forward strand.
AGCCCTTTGCGAAAATGAGATCATAAAAAAGTCAACAATATTGGCGGTGGGTCAAAATCAGGGTCTTATAAAAATACTCATACGGCCTATACGGAAACTACATGAATTTCTTGACAAGGAAATAAATGCTTAATAATTGAGCGATCTAAATTCTAGCGTCGGTGAGGTGAAATGTTTATACTTAAATCGGAAAGGTCATTAAATGTGAACATGATTTTGTGTAACTTGTTAGTAATAAAAATTTTCCCACGAGACTTTGCAGGCCAGATCTGGGCCAGGCTGGAGACCAAAAGGCCCATTTTGTGGGGCCAGTCAAACTGTTGAGAGTGTGGCGTTTTGCAATCGAATTTAATGTACATGCATGCAGAATTCGAACATTGTTTGGGTAAATATGGTAACACGTGAAGATTATATCGGTTCTTCTGCCACTAGGGATTCAAAGTTTGGTTGAACATGAAAGCAAACCCCACTAGATTACTATTTTTATTATTATTCTCTAGACATGAATCATGGGAATAAAAAAAAAGTTTTGAAAAAACGAGGAAAATTATTAAAAGGATGATGAAAAGTATAAAACATGTGGAGTAGAACATTTTAAAGAATCATTCTTTTTTACATGTGTTTTGGTTATAATTAGAGATATATAATTTGATTTTAAGCAGGGTCTGTTACCTGTCGGTTGATAAAGAAAAGGGTATCGAGTATCGTTGTTTTCTTATAGTTTGAGTACACGTTGTCATATTCATTATCAAGCTACAAATTTGAATGTTGCAATAAGTCACATAAACCCAAAACAAGTGAATTGTAATTGAATATTTACATGATCTCTGAATAGACCACCTAAAAGGATTATGTGGGTGCGTCTACACATAGGTATATCTCGATATCAAACTATTAGAAAATTAAGTTGGAACACAATGTTGTTATATGCAACAAGGTTTTTAAGGAGTGAAGGTGGGGAATACGATGCTAAGGAGACCCTAAGACCACCCGCAAGGCCGCAATGGGCAAAGGTGACACTTGTAAGCTATGAAGCACAGGGACAGCAAGTATCATCGAGTACCTGTCCTGGGGACGTTTTGGGGACGGAAACGCCATGGGGACGTTCCCCAAACGATTCCGGGAAAGTGGGGACGGCGGTATGACGTTTCGGGGACGTTTCCTATTATATCCGGCGAAAAATCCGACTCCGGTGATGCTTTCTGCCGGAAACCATGAAGAAGAAGATAATAGAAGAAGATGATGAAGATAGAGGCTGGGTTTCAACATGTTTTAGGCTTTAGGGTTATATAACATTATGTATATCGACATTTAGCTCCTCTATCTTTTACTAGTTTTCATTTATTCCTAAACCTTGTAAAATTTACATAAAAGTGTAAAATTAATTTGTACATGTTAACATTTAACCCCCATTATTTTTACTAGTTTACATTTGGTCCTTAAGTTTATAAATTTATACATAAAAATATTTTTTTTATATTTTTTGCCGTACTTTCGCCGTACCCGTATCTTGAATTTTTGAGTTTTGTCGTTCCTCATACCCGTATCGTCCCTATACCCCAGTCCCATACCCGTTTCCGAGCTACATAACTTGTAAGATCACCCGATTAAGTATTTATGTCCTTGATGAGTCTAGGGGACTTCCATTCATACCAACTGGATTGGTGAGTCACCCACTTTCAATACCCCATTTAAATTATAGAAAAAAAAAAGTATTACCTAACTAAAAAATATACAGGACAATTGTATGGACAAAATGAGTTACATGAATTGTTTGTTAAAACAAAAAGTGATGTTAGAAACTGACGTGACATTGTTATTTACAATACTTTTTCCGTAACATTACATAAACTCTAATCTTGTATGGTGGTAACGTACGATCATGTGATTTTTTTATAAAAACTAGCGTCTCACTAGTTGCATCTAAAGCTTAATAGGTGCTAACACAAACAAGGTGCATTATCATGGATTGTAAGCAGCACATCACTTGATATGAAGATAACAATATAGTATATACTTACATGTGAACCATGGAAGCCACCATTTCCGGATCATCAACAACACTCTCATTCCTTTCCATTGCAAATCTATTATTCGCAGTCGTCGAGTTGGTTACTAAGCTCTTCAACTCAGGAATATCTTCTCCACTAAAAACACAAACAAAAAAACATGAAAGTATCAATAAGCATATCATGTATTCAATGAAACAAACCCATAACCAATGCAACCAAACATATATAATTAAACCTGGAAACAGCATTGACGGAAACGCCAATCGCAAGAACGATTAGTGAACAGATTGTGAGAAATGTTAGAGAATTCGACATTGTTGCTTGCTACAATTCAGAAGCAAATTCACACACACTCTCTCTCTAAGCTTATGTATCTTTTGTCTCTCTTTAGAAAGAAGTGGTAGAATGAAAGAGGGAGGAGAATGAATTGTTAAAGAGATTGGTAGATAGAGGAGTCTTATAAATACGAAGAGGGAGAGTGTGGTTAATTTCCTACCCTGGTTAGGTGTTCTCACACTCACCCCTAGTCAGTCAAGTGGGATTTATTTAAGTCATTCACGAAATTGTTTAATTGAAAAAGATATTACGTTAACACCCTTTCTTAGTCGTGAATAAAATAATAACCATCTAGTTGAATTAATACAAACTAGTGGGATTCACTCGCGTTTTGTGACGGATTTCCGATCAGTATTGGTTTGGTTTAATAGAGTATCAGCACCAGACCGGCACTCGACATAGCAATTGACACGTGTTTATATCCATTGAAAACCGTAAAAACGAATATCCGTACCCATACCAGTGTTGTTCGGTTGGCATAGGTTACGTTACCGAATTATCGGTATGACACCGACACTCGATGCAACTTACGATATTGAAAAATACTTTATAGCGAATACAAATATGTGTTCAACGAATTTTATAGCGCCACGTCGAGAAAAACCATAAAGGCGAATACCGTACCGGTACCAATGGTGTTTGGTTGGTATAAGTTCGGTTTGTGACTATAAAAAATCAACTATTTTAACTTTTTCAAATAAAACTTTTATCGAATCATAGGTAATAATAAGCACATTGCGATAGTATATTCAAAATATTACAAAACTGTATATCATATTAATAAATAAACGAAAAGGACAATCGAGAGAAAACCACAAAAACAAATACAATTTCAGTACCGATGTTTTGTTAGTATACGTAGAAAGCCATAAAAACGAATATGGTACCGATATCAATTTTATTTGATTGTTATATGTTTGATTTGTAACTATAAAAGTCAAGTAATAAAAATACTAAAAGAAACTATACCATTAAAAAAATTCACTACTATACCTTAAGTGAATAAAAGGAAAACAAAATAGAAATTGTTCATCTTTCCTGGTAATAATCAACTAACGGCCGTTCAATCGTTGACGTTAGTTCACTATTCATTAGTTCACTATTCATCAGTCATGTTATAGATTATATATATTATATATATAGATTTTGAGGGACGATAAATAGTAAATTTATTTTTATAATAATATATAGCTTTTTATTATTTTATTATTTAATTATTTAATATACTATAATAGTTTATTGTTATTATATTTATTTTCAATAAAATATTTTTCTTTTTTTTAAACATCTATTTCCTTTACCTTTTTTAATAATTTTCTTTTTTTAACATATATTAATTTGATACTTCTTTAATAAGTTACGTTTATAACTTTTTTTCTAAAAACTTAAGCACGTAGTTGTACTTGATTTCTTCCCCTGACATTCCGTTATAAGTTTTGTTAAAACAAGGTTATACTCAAAATAAATTATTTATTTGGTATCATAAAACGGTACGATGATAAACTAAATCGTTCTAATGGTTTGACTTTCTAAACAACATGTTTTATTTTCAAATCAAGTTTGTTTTACATTATCATTTGCTCGGTTTCGCCGTAACGCGCGATATAAAACAACTAGTTAATATAGTTATACAATTTGTAGTCCTCGTCTAATTGATGTTTTTTTTTTCTTTTGAAACAGCATTCCCATCGGCCCTTATGCTTTATAGGATTTGATAGAGCTAGTTAGAAGATACGGCTCATTGGAACAACACAAGGTTCGGACCCAGTGGCGGATCTTGACCTAAAACTCAGCATGGGCTGATGATTTTTTGAGATAGAATCAGCCTGAGTCGAACCAATACACATTTAAAAAAATTCTCGAAAACCTGAAATTTAACACTACTGGGCGAAAAAACCGCACGGGCCGAGGCCCGGTCCGGCCTCCTCTAAGATGCGCCACTGTCCGGGCCTATCCAATGGATACTTAATTATAGTCTCCACTTGAGTTTAACCAACTTTGACAGGCATTAGTTGTATCATTATCGCCATGGGTTCGATTCCTATAATGAGGTTTTTCCAGATGTATTGGGTTTCCTCCTGAATTGGTGTATGGGTATTATAGCTGCTTAGTGGGGACGGATATGATCGGGTAGCTCCGCCGGTGGCACGATGATACTATAGTGATGGCACGATGACACTATAGTGATCCGTTAGTGATCTAAAATTTGCCGTTAAAAAAATATATATTATATGTATCAAATGGATTTTACCTTAGGTTATCTCCCACTCGATATTTTATGATTGCTACTGTACAACACATGATCAATATGTCTTTTTTCAAATTAATGAGCTGCAATATAATTGTAGAGGTCAGTAAGTACTTCTCTTGAGAAGAGAATGAACTCTTTTATTAGGGTGAGCGGAGTGGGGCGGTAACTTCACTCAACATCGCTCGGTAACCACCGTCAACACATTTACCGATCACATGTTACCGAATAGATGGCCAATTTCGGTGAAGGTTTACCGATGGAAAAGAGAGGGAGGGAAGGGAGAAGAGAGATGGGTGTGTAGTGGGGTCCATTCCTTCTTAATCAATCACACATTTTTTTTTAAAATAGTTTACCTAAACCACATTAGGTAAACCACCGCCACCGTTTTTGAGCATTAGGTAAACAATTGACATGGCGCTATGTGATTGGGTGAATTGGGAGTTTACCTATTCCATTAGGTAACCACTCCCTTCACCCTAAGGCGTTTATATATATATAAAAAATGAAGGGTTTAAATACAAAAGACAAAAGGCTCTTAACGTGTGTAAGTATGCAAAGCTAATTACTATTGTGTCACCGCGTTCAATTGAAGGCCTGGATTAGATAAGCTGTGTGGTTAAGATGCTTGTTTACGCATCGCACGATAAGGTGATCTTGAACGTTAACGGGCAACGAAACATAACATGGTGACAAGACTAATATTTCAGGAAACCAGATCTTTAACATAAGCTCTAGTCTTTTAGACAAGACACCAGGGATGTTCATCGAATCGAATAACGAATTTTCGAATTAATCGTTTCGAAACTTTCAAATTTATATTTTTTTTACCTGAATTCTTGTTCAATTCGATTCGATTTGTATTTGAAACTCGAATTCGAATAAATGCAATTTAATTCAAATTCATCCTAAACTATAAATTATTTTACTTTCATTTTTTTAAAACTACTACAAACTAATTATATTTAACATAAAATATAATAAGCTGCAAATTAATTAACTATCAATATGTTAAAACACCAAAATTTAAAAGATAGGTTGGTTACTAGTAGCGATTTAAGTTAGGTAAAAATTTAGAAATAAGTAGTATAAGCTATTTGTCATTAGCTTTGATAATGTTATGAATAATAAACTTATCACTTATAGATGTGATTCATACTTTGGCCAAGTTTAGAAGTTATATGTGTGTATGTATTAAAAAATATATATAAATTAAATTCAAAATTTGAATCGAATTGAAATTCATAAATTCGTATTCGATTACTGGACTCGAATACGAATCAACTCAAATTCGAACCTTGATAATCGAATTTGAATCGAGTCGAATTTCGAATTCTTTGAATTCGAATCGAATTCTGAACACCCCTACAAGACACTACTTCACATCTTTTATATCAATAACAATCAACATTATGAAGATCTCATATGCATAAAAATCAATAATCAAGCCTTTGTTGACATCAAAGCTAACAGTCGTTTGGCTGATCGATTTTTTAAGGAATTGAACATTGTTAAATGAATTTAGAATTGACATTTTTGTCAAATAAATTGAATTTTGTCAAATTTAATTGGAATTTTAATTGGAATTTGCGGCACTAACAGTTATAAGAGAGTGGATGTCTAATTCCAATTCTTAGTATCCTAAATTATTTAAAATGTATTTTGAACTAGCTTATCCTGTCAATACTCACGGGGTTAGATCATTTAAATTATATATACAAGTATACAACAAATGTAAAATATAAAAACTATCTATAGTTACTCATACATAATACAAAAATAATCATTTAATTAAAGTTGTTATATGGTAGAATACAAGAATTATCTCAAATATGATATTTTTTATTGTCTAACTAAGAACATATCATCCATAAATTCTAATAAATAAACTGGATCGATTGAAAAATAAAATTTGGATTCTAATTTCTAATGAAGCAACTACTTCTCAAAAATCCTAAGTGGCTCCTAAATAATGGATTTTGGAAGAAAGTCTTACGTGTTGAGTATGTCGACAGGTCACGTGCCGTATGGCCTACAATTTTCAGGTACGTTCAACGATTTTTTAACGAGTCCCGATCTCATTTATCATTTCACGCGAGGTCCTTCTTCTTGTCAGTGGCTACTGTTTCTCTCTCGACAAAATAGTAACTAACTAGTTAATGTCCCGCCAGCGTTACGGGGCGATGGCCGAATAATTCTCAATCAATTAAAAAAACACTATTATAGTTTTGTTAGAAAAAAAAAACTAAAACAATGACAAGACCGTAGTTCTGAGCTCAGGACAAAACTGTAGTTTGTCAGGATTAATGAGCGAGTGTTAGGCAGCTCCTTGACATGGAAAAAAATTGAATCCAGTCAACTAATAAAAAAAAAAACACTTTTATAGTTTTGCTAAAAAAACTAAAACGATAGCAATACTATAATTTGAACTGAGGGCAAAGTTGTATTTGTTGACTTTGGTAAAATCGTAATTTTCCCAAAAGTTAAAGTGATGGCAATACTATAAATTTGAACCAGAGACAAAATCGTAATATAACTTTGCACTAAGGACAAAATCATAATTTTAAGCTGTGGATAAAACTATATTTTTAATTTGAACTGGGGCAAAATCAAAATTTTAAACTGAGGGCAAAATCGTAATTTTGAGTTGGTGGGGTGGGGAGGGGGGGAGGGGAAAGCATACTATTATTTTGAACCGGGCAAAAACATAATTTTAAACTGAGGGCGAAATCATAATTTTTGAAACGGGGCGAAAATGCAAAATCCTCATTTTTAGTTTGGGGCAAAAGCAAAAATTTATTTTGAACTGGGGCAAAAAATGTAATTGTAATCTGGGGATAAAATCATAATTTGGAACCGATGGCAAAATCGTAATTTTGAGCGGGGGACAAAAACATAATTTAATTTTGAAGTGGGGGCACAAACGTAATTTTATTTTAAATTAAGGACGAAACCGTAATTTTAAAACGAATATAAAACAATAAAATGGTTGGTCGAAGAATGTAACTGTAATCTGGAGATAAAATCATAATTTTGAACCGAGGGCAAAATTGTAATTTTAAGCGAAAGGCAAAAACATAATTTTATTTTGAAGTGGGGGCAAAAACATGGGGGGGGGGGGGGGGGGGGGAAAGCATACTATTATTTTGAACCGGGCAAAAACATAATTTTAAACTGAAGGCGAAATCATAATTTTTGAAACGGGGCGAAAATGCAAAATCCTCATTTTTAGTTTGGGGCAAAAGCAAAAATTTATTTTGAACTGGGGCCAAAAATGTAATTGTAATCTGGGGATAAAATCATAATTTGGAACCGATGGCAAAATCGTAATTTTGAGCGGGGGACAAAAACATAATTTAATTTTGAAGTGGGGGCACAAACGTAATTTTATTTTAAATTAAGGACGAAACCGTAATTTTAAAACGAATATAAAACAATAAAATGGTTGGTCGAAGAATGTAACTGTAATCTGGAGATAAAATCATAATTTTGAACCGAGGGCAAAATTGTAATTTTAAGCGAGAGGCAAAAACATAATTTTATTTTGAAGTGGGGGCAAAAACATAATTATATTTTAAATGAAGGACGAAATTGTAATTTTAAAACGAATATAAAACAATAAAATGGTTGGTCGAATGTGGCACTATTCCCTCAAACTTCCTTTTGTATATGTAGGTAATGTAAATAAGATTTTTTTAAACAGCGACTTTCTTGTATCAGGCTACAGCACTTCTTAAATTGGAAAGTCTCGTTGCCTCACTCCAGCCCAACTATGTTGTCTTAACTGAGCCCACGTTGGCTTCAAAGTTTGGCTTGGGCGTTCCCTAGGAAACCATACCGCCGGTTGCCACTTGACAATCGTTGTGCCACCACAAGAGCAGAACTCTTTGGCATAACACACGGTGGGACGAAAACCCGGATGGACTCTATCTATCATTGCCTAATCCACCAAACTAACACTAGTGATAATTAATTTTAGGTCTCTATTAGAGAACCCAAGTCTCCATACACTCGACCACAAGTACTGGATATTAACTTATGTGAATATATAACCGTTATCCTCTATATTATAATAAAATTATTCATTGCTTTTGGAACGGCAATATAATTACAAATGTAGTATGTATAATATTTGTATTCATATTATTCTAGCTATTTGATATATGATAAATACTTAAACTTTACATTTTAGATATATGATAAATACTTACAGTTTACATTTTAAATAAACGTGTCTGATTATATAACATCATTTTTTGTAATTCTAGTACCTTCTTTCATCTAATTGTATCAAGGTAACATAATACAATAATAAAATTATATGATTTATCGTGTATCATTGATAACTTATCATTTGGGTAGAGCGGGTACTTCTAACTGAATCCCCCCCCCCCCCCCCCCCCCCACCCCCACCACCAACACCAATTTTATTTTTTAAAGTTATATTGAAATCTATAGGCTCAAGTCTTTTTACGATGGGAACAAAAGGACTATCGTCATGGTTGCAAGAGCACTTGTCATTCTCTGATCATGCCACACCAAGTTGTGAACAATCTCAAATCTTGACCCAATTTTCACCCAGATCATCACAACCTCGTGTTTGATGGTAGGGTTTGGTGAAGTGTAGATCCAACAATGGATCTAGAAGATAATTGAAGTCATCGGCGGAGAGAGGCAACAACCACCCTCAGATCCCTAGTTCCTCTCTTTGCCTGATTTCGTAGATCCAAAACGTTTTACAATACTCTTTCCCGGGATGTAAAACTCAAAAAATCAACCACTCCCTAAACTCGAATAGGTTGTGGCAATGTACCCAACCCGCTTACTTTTGAGTTCTGAGTAATAAGCCCCCTCTACCCTTATATAGAATTATAATAATTAATTAAAAAAATGATATCTTTAACTATACAAAGATCATTAAAAATATATCTTATATACACAACAAAACATAGTTAATATATCATATCAAATTAAATTATAACTAACGCATTCTATCGAATATTTCCTGCATTTGACACATAAGAAGAATGAATGCTCCAACAAGAGTAAAAAACAATGAAGACGTCGACATAAAAGGTGTCACACCCCAACCGATGGCGGAAACATCAGGATGAGACGAAAATGAGATTGCAAGAGAGTTCATAACACTATGTGACAATAATAATTTAATTCAAATTTCATTTCAAAACTAGATTGTCATACAAGATTCAAATAAAAGGAACAACATTGTCTCAAAAACATATATAACATTAAAATAGATAAATTAATCTAGGTGTGTATTTAAGTCCACCTAAATCTTGTTTCATCTTGTAACATCATCTCAACAATCAACCTGCAACATGTATTAAAATATATCAACAAAAAGTTAGCGAGTATACAAGTTTTGTTACATAGCATAATATAGAATAAAATAGTTTAAGTGCTCATATCCAACATGAATTATAATAAGCAAGTTTACTAGCATGCCGAAACGGTGTACTTATATGTTCAAACCCAAGTTTCCAACGCGTTAAAATAGCCTATCCCAAATAGAGTAATGGGAGGTTAACATGTTTAACTTAACAATACCCCAAGTTTTGTGGGCGGTGCGTTAATCCTATAGCGCTATAATTGTTGAGGTAGGCTAGCAAAGTTAATGAAGCATACAATCGACATGGATAGTTTACATTAGCATACAAGTCTAAACAAGCATCATATAGTTTCATGTTAAGCATGGATAGAGTTTAAAAATAGTTTCATGTGAAGTGTAATTTTGTATTCATACATGTTGCACCCAAAAGTGATAAAAGGAAAACGGGAACGAGTATACCCACGGTTTTGTAAGCTTTCCTACTTGGTAATCCCGCGAGAGTTGTTTGGTTGATGGATTAGTTTGGAGCACCTTGTCCTTCTACACGAAGAAAACATAGGTGTGTGAGTTTGGGGAATCGGAAGATTATAGATTCGGAATGAAAATAAACATATGAAAATAATCATCTTGTACACATAGCACATGTTCTTGACACTATTGAAACTCAAAAGAGTTTGTATGTTTTCATGGATTAAATTCCATTAGAATCGTAACATGTGTATGCTCATAGGTGATGTAACATATTCTTGACAAGTAACTATTTAGTTATCATCAAGTCTAGCTACTTAGATTTATATAGATTATACAGATAACATATGAATATTTTATAAATATTACAAGTCTTATAGATCAAGCATGAGGTAGGAGATTAAAGTCTCCATTTAGGCACCTCTTAGTGTCATATAATTCATACATGAGGTAGGAAGAACCAAGTCTTCCATTTAGGTACCTCTATTGTTCACCACTACACTTGTTGTTATGAACAAAAAGGAGGGTCATGAACTTATAAGTAAATAGAGAAATAAGAACAACTAATCTATGAAAAACATCAAGAAGTGAGTGGATTCTTATGAAAGATAGCCCAAGCTAGTCTAACAATCACACATACATCAAGCTTCAAGCTTGGACACTTCTTGTGGGTAAAACCCTTTCTAAAACAGAATGTTTATGAGGTTTTAACCTCTGATTTAACTTGTCTCAACCTTGTTTTTAAGCCCAACTAACCATTCAATTGATTATGAGCATTAGGATATAGGTTTGAGATGAGAGGACTCAAGTTTAGCTACGTTTAACAAAGTTTAAGTGAAAACAGAAAGTAACAGTCCACTTTGGAGCCTTTTTGGTGACATTCCAGAGCTTGGTCTTCCATGGAAAACCTGTGGAAATGTTCCTAAGGTTGTTCCAAGCAAGTGGGAAAAAGAATCAAGTGAAAAGACTAAGTATTGAGTGAGTTGTGCTCACTTGAAGAACTTGGTATGAATCTGGTCGAAATTCTGATTAACTGCTGATTAGAGGAAGATTTGAGAGTGTTGTGGATGATTTGCAAAGTGTAAAATGCTTAGAAAGCACCTGGGTTTTATAGGGGAGGATTAGGTTAGGTTGTAGTTGTGTATTAAATGCTAAAAATTAGTTTAAAACTCAACTAAACACAAAATCCCGCTAAAAAACGAAGCTGGTCAAAACTTTATGCGCACTGATGGCCGTCGCGGGGCGCGACATAGGTTGAGGAGTCTGTTGCGGCCCGCCAGGGATGATCAGACGCGAACTAACTTGATTTTTTGACATTTTTCACCCCTAGACTATCATATAATGCTGTTTTGAGTTATTTCCAAGGTATTTTAAGTACGAGGACCATTCTTAAGGGTATGTAATGTATTCCACTCATAAAATTAATTTAAAACGAGTATAAACATGTATATTTGTCGAGATTAAGTGTCGAATTAGCGTAAATTTAGCATATGAATCACAAGTTTGACATATTTTGCACAATTTGAGGATAAAGTATCACATGAATAATATTTTTGTACGTATGAACATGTATGGAGCGTATATGACATAAACGCAACGAAAATGCGAATTTCATTATGGTCCAAGTATTGGATTTTACATCGATTACAACGAAAGAACGAATACTAGAGCACAAGACTTCCAAAAATAGAATTACAAGCAATGTTTTCCAAATATAGAAAGTACGAAATAGCAAGGCGTTACAAAAGGGGTTAATAGGTTTTAAAAAAAAATAAAAAAGAAGCCATAAAACTTAAGCAGTAAAAAGCTTTATTGCAATAAACGGTAGTAATATATCCCTGACAATAGTGTTGAAAAGTTGTGGTAACAAGAACTATGATTGTAATGGCAAAAGCTACAATTATAGTGACATGATGACTATAATAAGATAACAAGAAAATCTTGATATATGTGTTTATGTGTTCTTAAAACAGAACAAAATGTAGAATACATGAAAAAAGATTGTCATATACAGGAGGTGATCAAGATAAAATGCAATGCCGGCAAACCTTTGTCTAATGAGAGAGAGATCTTAATAATCTGAAGTAAAAGATAAGTCGAATTTAATACCATTCTCGATAATGAAAACTTGGTAATGTATTGTGTATTATTAATAACTATTTTATTATGTACATATTGGTAACGATTAAAGAGCACGAAGTACCTGATCGATGAAGAAACCCTAGATCTCAACTTTGATAGGGGCTATGGATTCCAAATATGAAACCAAATCATGATGCTTATGAATCTATATACTTTGAAATCAACACATATCATGCTTCCATCTACCTTTAACTTGTTTAAACCGGAATCAAGCTTTAAGCTAATAAACCCACAGAAACCGATCCTCGACACCCCTTCTTACTTAAAATTGGATCATGAATGATCCTTTGATGTTTGTAGGGGTGTAAACAAACCGAACATTCAGCAAACCGTTCGTAAACTATTCGGTGGGAAGTTCGTTTAATAAATGAACGAACATGAACAAAAAATTTTGTTCGATTAGTTAAATGAACGAATATGAACAGAGGTCTCGTCCGTTTAATTGTGTACGTGAACGTTCGGTAGTGTGTTCGTGAACATTCGTTCATTTGCGTAAGTTTATATTTTTTCATGTTTGTTTGTTTGTGTTTTACTTAAATATTTTTGTACTTTCATATATTTTATCTAAACTTTGTATATTCTTTTATTTTTATTTATTTTATTACCCTAACAATTAAACTAGGAAACCCTAATTCCACCTTGTTTATACACTTTTAACTTTTCCTTTCTGTCACACCCCGACCACGTAAAACAACTAGACGTGGCGGAAACGTCGGGGAGTGTTGTAACAGAATTATTGTTTCATAACCATGGAATAAATAAATTTTGTTTTATTGAATAAATGAACTCATTGTTTTAATACAATCAAATAAGTACTACTATGATCTTCCAAGTTTTAAAGTTGTTAAGGCACGAGTCCATCCTAAGTGTAGTGTGTATCAACAATCATCTCAAAACAGCACCTGAAACATGTGTAAAAATAGGTACGTCAGCATAAAAATGCCTGTGAGATACATAGGTTTTATGAAAGTAGGATTCATGACTTATAAGTTTAAAGAAAAAGAATGTTTTAAGAAAAGTAGTCATGATCCTTGTAAATTGTTTTGTTTTGTAAATCATTTGAAAAGTGATAAACAAAAAAATGATATATATTTATAAAAGAAAAATGTATGGTTAAGTGAATAACCATGTAAAATGAGTTTGTATTGAGTGTATTGTTCGAACAACAATATTTTGATAAAAAGGCTTATAGTATATATGAAAATATACTTTGGATTTTAAGAGAATCGAATGAGTAATATATTAAAATATATTTCAGTTCCAATATCGTTAACCCAAGTGTACTAAATAACGCCACGGTATGTAATGCAATGAAAACACTTATATATAAGAAGTACCAGCGGCGTATCTACCATGTTTTCATCACATTACACCCGTCCCGTTATCTAAACACTAACCAAAACCCCTTCGTTAGATAGATAGTACATTAAATATACTTTAGTTGTTTAAAATAATAGTTTTCAGTGGTATATTACAAGTATACTTCGGATTTATAAATAACATATTAAACTATGTTTTGGTTTCATAAATAACATATCAAAATATGCTTTGGATGTGATAAATAACATATTAAACTATGTTTTGGTTTTGTAAATAACATATCAAAATATGCTTTGGATGATTAACAAATTATATGTTGGTTTTGTACAATATCGCATATGGGAGCATATCAAACTATACTTTTGGGAGTATAACTAAATATACAAAAATAATGTGATTTAAGAATTCATTCAGACCTAGTGCATCAAAATACACCTTTGAGACTATAGGGATACCACAAAGGCAATCCCTATTTGGATGGAGAAACAAATTGGTTTCAGACATTCCATGACAACAGGAATGGGGTGTCTAATCCTATAGCGCTATATCATACTACCAATCGGTCTGGTGAACATAAAATAAGTATAATTCAACATTTTATTTTATGTTCTTTGAGAAATCAGTGTTTAAACCATAGATAGTCATTTAGTTTGTCAAATGATAAGTAATAACATGTATAATCAATTAAACTTTGAAATCATGAAAATAACATATAGGTACACATGCTTCACCCCAAAACAGTTGAAAACAGTAAAAGAGGGGTCTATGTACTCACCTGAGATTGCTTAGATATCCTAGGATAACCACCAAGCAATGCTAGAGATCACGGAAATCAAACGGCACCTAATATAGGTAACTATGTTAATAAACCGGACCTATGTCGGAGGATCGGATAGAATGAGGGCTCGTAAACCTAATGAGTGTGGGAGCTCATGTAATATGGTTTAACAGAGCCTACATACTATAATGAAACCTAACCTAAGTGCTTACGACCCATTACGACCCGTTTAGGTAGCTTATGCTACTTTAACGCGTCGTTCGCGTGAAACGCGTTCGGACCGCCTAACTAGTCCTATGACAAGTAAAATATGCCTTAACATGTCTAATATTGTTGCATAATCAGTTAAGTGACAAAAGTTTGGGTTACATATGCTTAAACATCAATTATGCATAAAAAGGGCATTTTGGTAATTTACCTAAGGCATATAAACTACCTATCATACAACTAACTAAACGTCGTGACCATAAGGTATAACCTCGGAAGGTTATTCCCTACACAACTATGGTCACCTAATGTGTTTGGTCGTATCATAAAGATCGACCAAACGGTTCGGGTTCGAAAGTATAAGCGATTGATTAGATCGCTTACCTTTACGACCCTAGACAAGCACAAAACTAAAAGTGACGAGCTAAGCATGTTAAAACATGCTTAACCAAGTTAGAAAACAAGTTTGGTATCAAAACAAACGGTTTTGATACCCACAAGTAGTTTGGTTACAAAATACGCAAGAATACGTATTATGGCCAAAACTACGACTCGTCACTGAGCCTGGATAACGTGGTAATCAGTAGGTATAGTCACTAGGGACTATAACCATCGTGATTACGCTCACGTTATGAAGTTCAATCGAACTTCGCGTTGACCATACACTGGTCAATGCAGAAAGTCAAACATAGTTTGACTTTCGGACTCGAAAAGCGATAAAAGAACGAAGGAACACTTACAAAGGGTCCCCGCAAGCAATCTCGATCCAAATAGCTCAGGTATGAAGCAAAGGCTTCAACTTAGAGCACTTTAGATCAGATTTTGTAAGGAAGAAGTGAAACATAAGGTGGGTATTTATAGGAAATGGACCACCGTTAGGATCGTTTCTCAAAAACTGGGCTTTAATCTCATCCCTACACTTGTTGAAATGCTAAGGTATGTCAATTGGCCCCCCAACATCAGAGAACAACATGTGGAAATGAGATTAGGAGTGGGTAACAGCTGTTAACAGCTGGTTTAGAAGCTTCTGATGAGCTGGGAGGTCCTTACGGACCGTATGGATAAGAGCCTTACGGTCCGTAAGCTTGTGCAGACCATCAAAGTTTCTGAATTGGCAGAGCAGGCCCCTGTGCATCCAAACTTGCTATTTGATGCATTTTTGACACGTTTAAGCCCCGTTAACCCCATTTCAAAGCTCTAAAATGAAGTTAAAGTATAGGGAACTTAAAATGTGCTCAAAAACATCTCGGATGTCGGTTCTTTTGGCCGTACGGTTGCGTTGTTCGGTTAATTACGACGGAAGTCGTAACGGACGCAAAAACGGTCCAAATTGCACGACGAATGGGTTTTTCTTATGCCAAAAACTAAAATAAAATATTTTAGTGCTTACATAAATTTTTGGATGTCCGGATGTATTCAGAACATAAGTTATGCGCGAAAATGCAAACTTATGCACTTTTTGACGCTTTTAGTCCCTGAATGACCCAAAAGTTTATTTTAGGACACCGAACCCCTCAAAGCCTATTTCTAAGCTATGTAAAGGATATTTAGGGTATGTTTAACTTATGGTCATGTTCCAGAATGTCTGTTACAGTTCAAATTGGCATACTTTCGTAGTTTGTCAAATTTAGTCCCTGTAAGCGATTTAACTTGATTTCGGCATACCAAACCATCCAAAACTTATTTCTAAGTTATGCAAAGCTTATTCAAGATATGTTAAGCCTATTTCACTATTCCGGAGTGTTCGTTGCATTAAACTGGTTATATTTACGCATCAGTGCGCGTATAACCTTCCAGAAAGCGATTTAAGGCTTGAATTTGAACAAGAATTGATATGTGCAAATGATACATATATTTATACAAATCCCAAGTATGAAATATAATATTTTATTGGTTTGGTATTTGTTTGATGGTTGAAGTGACACAGGTGTCACACTTTCTCTTTATTTATATCAACGAATAAGATCAACCTGTGTTCCACGATTTGGGTGTAACGCCTCGCTTTTCGCAGCTTTCCGTTTTTAGAAAGTTCATCTTGTAATTCTATTTTCGGAAACTCCTTTCCTTTGTAATCGTACTTCATTTCAAACCATTGTAAATCCGAGACTTCAATTGTAATAAAATTGATCTTTTATGTGAAATTCACATTGTTTATACTTAATTATACATTGATACATACATTTGTTTAATGCGTGATTCAGGATTCTCGTAAACATAAGTTAAGCTCGTTAACAATCATCGTGAATTTGTAATTCATAAACGTTCCGTACATTCAAACACTTGACTATTTGGTTATGAGACCTATACATATTTGCCACTTCATTATATGTTACATGTACTTGGTTTATCATTTCATTACTTCTTTCATTCTACCACACCAAATTCATGTTGATTAAACACTTGATTTCATGTTTACATACTTGTAAACCCCTAATTCCATGTCCCATATACATGTTAGGCCTTGTTTTATGTTAGCAATATATTAATACAACGTTATTATACAACATATATCACTAATGTATAAGTTATTATGTCACAAAAAAATATATAAAATGAATGAAGCTGCCCAGTCCGATCGCAGCTCTTGGGGGCTGTTTAAGTTGTTTTTTTTAATTATCCAACCTCCAACTACTTGTAATATCATAAATACATAATATACTTCACTAATATACATCAATTAAATGTAAAAAAAAAAGTTGAATGGTTGTTACAGCCTTCCGATCGCGGATCTTCCAAGGCAGATTTAATTGTCTTTTTTTAAATTTTTAACCACCAACAACTTGTATTTAATGCCAACTAACTAAACCCTAAACCCTTACCTATAAATACAACTCTTTTCCCAGCCATTTTCCCACTTTTACAACCCTTAAACACTCTCAAAATCCCTCTAAACTCAGTTGAGTTTTCAGCAACTAAATCAGAAAATTCCAGCCTTTAAAAGTGAGTTTTAATTCACTTCTTCTTCCATTTCTACCTTGTTCTTTCTTCTAAAACACTTGGATAACCTCTAGGAAGGTTTTCACAAGTTTTCTTGGGCAAACTAAGGTGAAACCTCACCATTTTTTAGGCCCAAAGTGTAGTAAACTTTCTGCTCGTTATTATTTCTTTGTATGTTCATTTTTATGTTGATAACTTGATGGAATCTTGTTCCCATCAAGCTCACAATCAAGTCTATGATTGTGGGTTTGTATTTGGGTGATTACCATCCAAGTTATGAGTTCAAACACTCACTTATTTTCTGTTTAAACTTGATAATCGAATGATGAAAACAAGCACAAGTCATCATCTTCCATATGATGAACTTGTGACTTGTGAAGTGTGAACAAATGGAAGCTTTGGCTTTCCAAACTAACTTTCACTCCTTCATTTGAACACTCTTATAACTTGTTAAATTAGACTTACTTTATTGTTATTCATGACCCTCCCACCATCTTCATGATGGTGTGTGTAATGGTGAATCATATAATGAGGTTTATAATCTCCATGCTTGACATACATGATGCTATATGATAATACTTGATTGGACTTAGTTTTAGGATGTATTAATACTATATAAACTATAAGTAAATAAATAAAAACATGGCTGAGTTGTGATGTTAATCAAGCTATGATTAATCGTCATAAACCTAAGCTATCATATCAAAGATTCTAGAGTTCTTGTTATGATTCCAATGGGCAATTTGGGACCCATAAAACCACTTGATATGGTGTCATAAACAAACTCTTAGAACTTAGATATTACTTTCATATATTCATACTTTTACTACTTTAATTCCAAGTCCGATTCTTCCATTCTTAATCCATGAAACTTACACATCTATGTTTACCCTTGTAGGGTGACTCAGTGTTCCCTCCTCAACAATCAACTCTTCACGGAATTACCAAGTGAAAGTCTGCAAAATCGTGAGTACACTTGACCCATTTTTATTTTTACACAATTTGGGTTGTAACATGTTAACTTACCAAAATACATAATCACACACGATCATACTTTATTCTCTCAATCCGTTATACATGCTATTTGAATGCTTAGGTTCATGCTAGATACATACATGCTACTTTTCATTAACTTAGCTAGCCCATCTTAACATATATAGCACTATAGGAGTAGCACGCTGCCCGTCGGGGTAATGTTAAGCTTATTATACATAAACGGTCTCGTTCACTTTTGTGGCGAGGGATGCACATAATTCTCGTGGACACTCGGTTTTGACTTTTAGTTATGCATGCTAGTTAACCTTGTATACAAATTTGCCATGTTGGATTCGAGTAATTCTTTTTATACTTATGCTATGTATCTTAAAACTTGTGTACTCGCCAATGTTTTGGCGTTGAATTCTATTTTTACCATGTTACGTGTTGATGATGATGCTCATGACGAATCTAGTAGGGACAACTTAGAAACACACTTGAAATACTAGATTTGAATATTTTTACTATGTTAAACTTTGTTGTATTTGTCTTTTGATGTTGTAATTTGAATTTCTTGTAATGTACTTGACAATTTATGATTGCAATGAAATCGGTTTTGAATTAATTTATCGTCACATAATGTTATGAAGTCTTTGAGCAATCTCGTTCGTCTCGCTCTGATGTTTCCGGCATCGGTTGGGGTGTGACATAGGGCTTCAAGTTCTAGCACAACTCTCCACACCATCCACCTTTTTTGTCGTGTTCGCAAATTTATTTGTACTCGTGAACACGATCATTTCCTTAGTGAACGAACACGAACATAAAATCTTGTTCATTAAGTGTTCATGAACACATTTATTTCCTTAATGAATGAACACGAACAAGGCCTTGTTTGTGTTCGTTCGGTTCGTTTACAGCCTTAGATGTTTACCTTCGATCCTCTTGTTATTTCAGCTTGAAAACCACTCGGAATGAACTTTATCTCTATCTCTCTCCCTCACTCCCCCCTCTCTCTCTAGACACAAAGATGGAAATGATGAGAATGAGATTATGATGACTACTTCAAACTTTCCATAATAGGGTTGCGGTGGATTTTACCAAAATGCCCCCTCCTTAGGCCTTTACATAATCCATAACCAACAGGCCTAGTTTTTTTAATCAAATATAATACTACGTTTTTATATAAATCTTGTTTGGAAACGAGTCGGGTCAAATATAATACGTTATCATGCTTATTTTATGTGCTTTTCAGTTGTTCTACGTTTTGACGTAAATTTTATTCAAAACGAATCGGATTAAATATATTTCATTCGACGATATAAATTCAAGTTATTGTACGTTTTACCCCACCAAAACACGTGGCAAGGAAAATTTATAGTTAAACATAATATTACTATGAATTAACATTTTCTTTATAATATACAAATTTCTTGTTGCATCTTGTGAGGGTAAACCATAGTTATATATACATTACTATATCTACATAAACCATGAGGGAGAATAGTGTGAGGCAGCTGCCTGACACCCTCTCATTGCTCGATTGTTTTTATAGTTAACTTTCAAATCTTCATGTTTGTTGATATACGTGTTTAGCCTGTCTGTTTAAGAAAAATCTTTTTATTGGTTAACTTTGTTTATATGCTGTGTTTAGTCCCTATGCTTTAAATTTGGTAGTGTACATGTTTAGTCCCTCAACTTTTATTTCTTTTAGTATTTCATCTTTTAGCCTTTTTCCCTTGCTGTCGTAATGAATCAACCCAGGAGAATAGTCACCGTTTGCTACTGTTGGACACCGCTACTACTCTTGGACTTTAATAAAGTTACTTTATAATTCCTAAACTTTATTAAACAAAAATTATTTGACACATGTATTTTTATCGATGTATCGATGTAATTTTTATTGAGATCGTTTTATGAGTTGTATGTCCAAGTAACCGAAACACAGACCTGCATGTTATTAAACTGAGAAATACTTTGTTTACCGCCCCGTGACACGGGTGAGGCATAAACTAGTTACATATACATACTATATTATAATATTATAAAATATCACATAAAATAAGTCGTCATATCCTAAGAGGACATCCATAGGTTACTCTAAGGCTGGAGGGTGTGGGGGCGCCACCCAACCTAGCTGGCCACCTATAGCGCCCCACGGCGCCATCGTCCCACACCCCCGGCGATATGTCGGGGCGCCATTGAGTCATCGCGAGCATGGTAACGGGCTTCATTGCGCTTGGATCGAGGAACATTAAAAGTTTTGACCGTTGAAAACGGTCATAATTTAAAAAAAAATTACTTTTTTTATTTACAAATTAACAAAATAAATACCCACTATTCTTTAACATTTTCACATCATTCCTCTCACTTTCTCCCTCACTTTTTATACAATTCTCTTCATATTTTTAAAAACTTCGCAATAATGTTTCCCAACAACCCATGGGACCCGACCAATCCGTTTTGGCAAATAATATTTTTTTATGCTTTTGTAAATAATTTTTTTTATGAGACCACCAAGACATAAAGGTATTTTGGGGTCATATACGTGAGAAGTTTTTCGCCGCAATGGGTCGTGGCGTGTATCGAACCGCCGACTCTTTTTCGGGAAAGTGGGGTGCTATGAGGACGAAGGTTAGCAACTTCAACAACATATACAATAACCTCGTCAATAACACTCGAAGGAGAAGTGGTGCGAGCGACGTCGATGTCTTGACAGAAGCCCACAACGACTATAGAATGCACCATGGGCATATGTTTACGTTGGTAACCACATTGGAGCTTCTTCGCAAATCTCCAAAGTGACATCTTGTGCCACCGTTCGACCCAACCCGCCCTAGATCCGAAAGGTCCAAATCGACATTGTAACAACCCGCACGTTCGTGCGTTATTACTACTCACTATACTCGTTACTCCTAGCACCAGAGATTCGGATCATAATGTAGCTATATCGCATACATCGCTACTTCTCAGTATTTTCGCATATTACGCATACATTATCGCTATAACACATCGCATCACACACACAAACTCTCACGATGATGTTGAGTGAGGACCTATTCTACCCTCCTCAATAGCCCTGATGCGTTGCAGAGAACGCATATTCAAAACGAAACCTGGTTATTGTATCGCAACTTTGAAATATGGATATTTATACGACCCTATGTGACTAATTATAATAAATATATGAATATGGGTATGAAAATGTGTAACCAAACAATCACGATGCTTAACGAACAAAACGAAACATCAAAACGCCATTCGCCGGAGACCACCGATCGAGTGACCACCGATCGAGTGACCACTCGATCGGGTGGCCATCCGATCGGATTACCATCCGATCGGGTTGCCACCCAATCGGACAGCCACCCGATCGAACAGCCATCCGATCCGATGCACTTCTTCCCCTTCACTCCACTTCACCTATAAATAGCACTTGTCACATCACTTGAACAGTGATGTGACAGATCTCACTCGACCAGCACGCTTTTGGGGCTTTTCCTCTCGATTCCTCGCGATTCTTGTAAGTTTTCAACCTAAATCTTGTACTTCTTTGATCTACACACACTTCTTCATCCTTTTCACCCGCGAATCTTAACTTTTAACCATGAAATCAATGGATTTGAGGCATTCTAGGATGATATCATCATGGAATTCTTGTGAACTTCAAATGTTGGCCTCATTCCACCAAGAATAACTCAGATCTGAAGGATTTCCACATGATTTCACTACGATTTCGCATAGATCTAAACACCTTCAATGATAAAAGGATTGAAAAAAACTTTTTCAACTTTCTTTCAACTCTTTTACACTCAATGCACTCAAAACCGATGGAATCAGAGCTCGTTCTGATCTTCTACTCATTCTAAGTGAAGTGTTGGTTCCAGATCTGATTCTGTCTAAAGAGACAACCGCTTTCAGGTTAAGCATGAACAACCGTTGCAGACATTTAACTGATCCGATCAGGGTGATTCCTGTTCAATCGGATGACTTGGTTCATGATGGAGTTTCTGTTGTTTATCACGTTGTCACACCGCCTCGAGAAAACCGCAAAACTTTCAATCGAACAACGGTTAAGACGATCTAGGCCGCCGGGACGGATTGCCGTCCGATCAGATTGCCATCCGATCGGACAACCGTCCGATCGGCTTGCACTTGGTTCTTCACTTAAGCTATTATTTCAACTTTTCAAGGTCTTGAACGTCGAACGGATTGCCGTCCGATCGGATTGCCACCCGATCGAACGACCATCCGACCATGTGATGTTTGGGACTTCGACACTTAAACAATTTTCAGCATGATCAGTACATAGTCAGTTTCCAAACGGGCTGCCACCCAATCGAATTGCAATCCGATCGAGTGACAAAGTGCTATGAACTTGTTCTCACTAAGTGTCCTACTAATCGGATCATCACCCGATCAGACCGCTCTCCGATCGATCGACCTGAAGGGTAGAGATACTTCATTGCTTTCAAAATGCAACAATGAAAACTTCAAAAGGCAAACCATCATACACAAACACATCTGTACCAAACGAGGTGACAATCCAATCGAGTGGCCATCTGATCGGATGACCATCCGAACGGATTGCCACCCGATCGACTGGCCATCTGATCGGATTGCCATCCGATCAGATTGCCATCCGATCGGATTACCATCCGACACTTGGTTCGCTGCCACCGATTAACACACTATCCGACGCTTACGCTATCAATCTGTAATCAGGCGAATCTCAGACGCGCTCCTTTCAATCCAACGAAGTTGTGTTTACTTGCTGAACACCGACGGTGAGTATACTCGAACCCTTTTTATCGCATTTTGGGTGTAACATACGTTCTTATCAATCAAAGTATCAAAACGAATTATTCAATCAACTGTTTAACAATTGCGAATAACTGTTATGCATATTTACACGTGATGCTAGTTACATATGTGTTAGGACTTATACTCGCGAGGTCCCGCCTTAACTAGTATAATACTATAGCACCCGACGGGGTCTAGTTAGGATGAATAGCAATCGCAATCGCAGCTCGAGTGACTTAGCTGGTAGTATCGATCTTATATGCATGTATGTTGAGGTATCCCGTTTATGTATTTGGTAATTCGCATCACTTTTTATCTATTTTACGCTACTTTATCAAAACTTGTATACTCGCCAATACCTTCGTATTGACATTGTTTTAACGTATGTTGGAGGTTTAGTCACAGTCTACATCAAATCAAGCTAGGAAGTCTAGAAACTCACCTAAAATCTAGGTTGTCGGATTTGTATTGTTCGAAAGGACAAGAAATCTGTGATAACTTATGTGATTGTATTGTTTGTTAGTATGAGATAACAAATGTAATCAATATTGTCGCTTTATAGTTGTTATGGATTCTCTTGAGCAATCTGATTTGCCTAGTGCCGCGCCCCGATAATTCCGCCATCGGTTGGGGTGTGACAGATTGGTATCAGAGCCATAACTATAGGGAATTAGGCCAGACTTGACCTAGTCCGGGTCAATGTCTTAGAAACGACCTAGTCTATAGTCTAAGTACCGACGGGCCGACTCGTGCAAAACCCAGTAGGATTTGCACGGGCCTACTTGATACTCTCGTTCGAATCCGCTAAAACTACAACTTCGCGCGAACACCGTATACTACAATTGCACGCGAAGGGCCTTTCTTAAGGCTAGAATATTACTTAGCCTTCCCTAAGGCCGACACAATACACACGTTTTTGAAAATACTCGCACAACACAACCGAGCGGTCCAATCGAGATCAGGTGTAAAAACAAAGAACTCTCGATAAGATCGCTCACTCAGCGCATTTTTCTAGCACGAGAACTTTCCGATTGAGCTAGGAGTGACATCCACAACTCAGCCGAAGTCTCCATTTCAAAATCCAGTGGAACTCCCGAATTTATTCGAAGAGCACACCCACAGTCGGGAGCGAAGTTATTAAGTCAGAGGTGAAACCCGTATCTTAATAAACCGTTCCGCTCTCTATAAAATGGTTTTCAAAAAGCTCTCACGAAGGACTCAGCTATAACAATAACTCGAGCCACGCGATGACCAGGAAGACGAATGCCATGAGCTGCATCCCAGTGGAAGCATAAGCCTTCTAGGGCAACGCGCGTGCAATAACTTGTTGGGTATAGTAGGATTACCTTGGGCAGTCGACGCCTAAACACCCTAGGCACTCTACCTATTTTCTAGCATACGACTCACCGATTTTACGCTTTATGGAACCTATTTACGCTTATGTGTTACAATTTAAAACTTTACGCTTTATCGATTTCTCAATTTATTGATTTTCGCTCCTTGCTTCTGCAACCGCACAACTCGCACCTCCATCGCAATCTAAAACGAAAACCGAATGTCCGCAACAAAACTAATCGCTAGTTACTCGTTTTCGCTCTCGCTCTCTCCCTCTTCATCGCGTCCTCGCGTATTCTACTCCGACGTGTATATGTGTAAGTATAAACTATAACTAACTATATGTACCAAAACGAATCAATTATGTGGGAATCTAGAAATTTCATGTCTCCTATGTGGCTCCTATGCGAAATCTATTATATTACTCGCTACAAGTTTGATCGCGCTCAATCGCATCGCAAGACTCAAAAATCATTATGATCGAATCTCACTCCAAATCTCTCTCTGTCTATATGTCTTCCAACGACTCTACCTCGAGACGAACAGCTAGGAGAAGAGCCAAACGAAGCGCCGAAAAGAGGATTGCCTCGCTTGTGGCCAAGGAAGTGGCCAAGGTCATTCCTCAAATTGTCGCTCAAGTGCACTCTTTCAGCAACTCTCGAACCTCGAAAGACTCTAAGACGGAAGCGCCGCAAACTCCTTTCCTCTACAAACACTTCAAAGCCTGTGACCCGATGGAGTTCACAGGTGAAGGAGGTGTGTCCCAGCTACTATAATTGTTCGATTCTATTGAAGTCAGCCTTCGTCAGAGTGGGTGTCCCGATGGTTTCCGTACCACTTGCGCAACCGAGGTATTTCAATCACGAGCACTCGACTGGTGGACAGCCGAACGTAACAAACGTGGGATCTCCGCAGCTTACGCTCTCTCTTGGGATGAGCTGAAAGAGCTTATGAAGAAAGAGTATTGCCCTCCCCACGAAGTTCAGAAGCTAGAAAACGAATTTTGGGAAATCAAGCAAGTCGAAGGTGACAATACTGGCTACACCACAAGGTTCAAACAACTTAGCATAATAAGTCCAAGACAAGTCAACAATTCAGAAAAAGCCATCACGAAGTATATTCGTGGCTTGCCTGAGTGTGTGGGCGATTTTGTTGAAGCTGCAAGACCTGCTACCCTTGAAGAAACCTACCGCTTAGCCGCAGAAATCAACGACAAACGAGTCTTGGATGGATCTTTCTCCAAGAATCCCGTCAAACAAGCTTATCAAGCAATCATCATCGATTCTTCTGACGATTCCTCCGACGATTCTACCGACGGTTCTTCAGGTGAGTCCTCGGACGAATCCTCTGACGACAACATACCAATTCAGGAAGCTCAGCCTAGCCGCAAGCGAAAGACCATGAGCCCAAACTCTTCAACAACTAAACTGTCGCAACCAGAACCTCTTCAGGCAGTTCCAGTTCACTCAAAGCGCGACTACAACGGAACTCATCCCCTGTGTCTCATGTGTACGTATCATCACCCGCCAGAAGCTAGTTGTCGCTTTTGCACAAATTGCAACTGGTATGGTAATCTTACCCAGCACTGTCGCACGGGACTGCAGACTTGAGGAATTCCAGCAGCAATCGCAGTCTCCGTAGAAGTCCTCCACAGCAACATTAGATATGCTTCCAATGTGTTGTAATGATACGATTTTGGCCATTAATTTCTTTTGCATGGTTGAACTTGTCCTATTTCTCGACGCAATGTGGACCCTATTTATCCCTCGCTCTCTCTCGCACTCGCGCACGGACTATATGACTAACACTATGTACTATATAATGCGTTTTACCCCTACTATGCATTTTTGAGATAAAGTACGATAAACGTGCAAGGATCAAATTAATCACGGGTGCACATGGGATTACTGTGATCAGTGCACGGAGATCGTAATGAGTTTCAATGATGCCATAACGTTAAAAGCATGGCTAAGCGTGGTGGATACGCTGCTGTTACTTACTATATATAAGCGTCTTAACCATGTAAACACAGTGTGACACCTATTCACGGGGCAGAGGCGTGTGGTTGAAGCATGGTGGATACGCCGCTGGTACTTCCTATATATAAGTGCTTCGCCATGCCAACCAATGTCTTGTGAAGAAAGTGCCATACAAGTTGAACGTTATTAGACCAAGTATACTATTTAATTCTATTTTTGACACACTACACTACATCGCAAGGCGTAACAATCTAAATCGCAACTCAAAGCGTGTAATCGCATTATCGCTAGAATCTACCTCGCAGTCGCTATCGCTAGACTTTTCGTAAGTCAACACGCTCGCAATCGCATTATCGCTAGAATCTACCTCGCAATCGCTATCGCTTATTATGGGTATTTCGCAGTCTCAATCGCTTATTGTGTGTTCGCTCAATCGCTTATTATGTGCATCGCGCTATCGCATATCGTGTGTATCACTCTATCGTTTGTGTATCGCTCTATCGCTTGTGTACCGCTCTGTCGCTTGTGTACCGCTCCATCGCTCATCGTGTATCGCATAACGAAATCGCTATCGCTATCGCTTACCAATATCTGTGTTGTCGGTATTAAGTTAGCACACATGACCTCACTTCACGGGGCGAAACTCATATGGTTAAAGCATGGTGGATACGCCGCTGATACGTCCTATATATAAGTGTTTTAGCCATATCAGCATAATTCCATGGAAAAAGGCCATGTGGGGTCTAATGTTAGTTAAAATTTGTGGTGTTGTCTAGTCTAATCAAATCGCATAATCCCATCGCTTGCAACGCATCGATCATCGCCTATCGCTGGTCGCTCGACGCTATCGCTCGTCGCTTATCACTTATTGCTTTTCGCTTATCGCCGCTGTCTTCGCTAATTATGTTATGTTGTGCTATCGAGTTTTCGCATACCGCTTATCGCTTGTTGCACTCGCTTGTGTCACTAAACTGAGTTCGAAAATGACTTCATCACTCAGTTCACCTTTCAAGACTTGATCCAACCCTTTTCGTTTGGATCAAGTCATCGTAAATCTGATCATACCATGTTGACGCGTATGACACTGCCTCACGAGACGGAAGCCATATGGTTAAAACGTGGTGGATATGCCGCTGGTACTTCCTATATATAAGCGTTTTAACCATATTGTCTAACTTTCGTGGAAAAGTGCCATGCGGGGCCGACCTTAAAAATTTTAATTTTTGGTATTATTAAAGAGCTCTGTTTACACAAAGTTTAAACTGACCCTCTTCTTACAAAACTTTTTCTAAAATTTGATCAAAACCTTTGTACAAAACGAGATTTTCTTGTAACGATGGTGTGACAATCGACTTAAGTTACTGCCGCGTGACAAGAAAATTTCGCAAAACGAGTTTTAAACACCATAAAATCTTTTAGTAACCTAATAAAACCCCACCCATAACGCTGATGTGAACATCGAAATAGTTTAACACCGCGCTGTGGGAAAATTTTTTTATAACAAGTTCCTTCAAAACCTTTTCAAATTAATCAACTTTTCGAGAATTCAAAACACTTTTGAATCGCTTTTTGTGTGGCCATCTTTGGTGTACGAATCGTCTTACTCACTGCCATCGCCAGTCATCGCAACACTCTCACTCGTCGAATTTCAATCGATCGCTCGCTTATTCTTGACGCTCTTAATCGCTACTCCCACTCGCATCGATCCTCGCAACCCTTCTTATGGATTAATTTCGGGACGAAATTTCCTAAAGCAGGGGAGACACTATACTCGTTACGCCTAGCACCAGAGATTCGGATCATAATGTAGCTATATCACATACATCGCTACTTCGCAGTATTTTCGCATATTACGCATACATTATCGCTATAACACATCGCATCACACACACTAACGCTCACGATGATGTTGAGTGAGGACATATTCTACCCTCCTCAATAGCCGTGATCCGTCGCAGAGAAAGCATATTCGAAACGAAACCCGGTTATTGTATCGCAACTTTGAAATATGGGTATTTATACGACCCTATGTGACTAATTATAATAAATATATGAATATGGGTATGAAAATGTGTAACCAAACAATCGCGATGCTTAACGAACAAAACGAAACATCGAAACGCCATTCGCCGAAGACCACCGATCGAGTGACCACTCGATCGGGTGGCCATCCGATCGGGTTGCCACCCGATCGGACAACCACCCGATCGGACAGCCACCCGATAGGACAGCCATCCGATCCGCTGCACTTCTTCCCCTTCACTCCACTTCACCTATAAATAGCACTTGTCACATCACTTGAACAGTGATGTGGCAGCTCTCACTCGACCAGCACGCTTTTGGGGCTTTTCCTCTCGATTCCTCGTGATTCTTGTAAGTTTTCAACCCAAATCTTGTACTTCTTTGATCGACACACACTTCTTCATCCTTTTCACCCTTGAATCTTAACTTTTAACCATGAAATCAATGGATTTGAGGCGTTCTAGGATGATGTCATCATGGAGTTCTTATGAACTTCAAATGTTGGCCTCATTCCACCAAGAATAACTCAGATCTGAAGGATTTCCACATGATTTCACTATGATTTCGCATAGATCTAAACATCTTCAATGATAAAAGGATTGAAAGAAACTTTTTCAACTTTCTTTCAACTCTTTTACACTCAATGCACTCAAAACCGATGGAATCAGAGCTCGTTCTGATCTTCTACTCATTCTAAGTGAAGTGTTGGTTCCAGATCTGATTCTGTCTAAAGAGACAACCGATTTCGGGTTAAGCATGAACAACCGTTGCGGATAGTTAACTGATCAAATCAGGGTGATTCCTGTTCAATCGGATGACTTGGTTCATGATGGAGTTTCTGTTGTTTAGCACGTTATCACACCGCCTCGAGAAAACCGCAAAACTTTCAAAATGAACAAGTGTCAAGATGATCTAGGCTGCCGGGACGGATTGCCATCCGATCGGATTGCTATCCGATCGGACAGCCGTCCGATCGGCTTGCACTTGGTTCCTCACTTAAGCTATTTTTTCAACTTTTCAAGGTCTTGAACATCGAACGGATTGGTGTCCGATCAGATTGCTACCCGATCGAACGACCATCTGACCATGTGATGTTTGGGACTTCGATACTTAAACAATTTTCAGCATGATCAGTACATTGTCAGTTTCCAAACGGGTTACCACCCGATCGGATTGCAATCCGATCGAGTGACAAACTGCTGTGAACTTGTTCTCACTAAGTGTCCTACTAATCGGATCGTCACCTGATCGGACCGCTGTCCGATCGATCGACTTGAAGGGTAGAGATACTTCATTGCTTTCAAAATGCTACAACGAAAACTTCAAAAGGCAAACCATCATACAGAAACACATCTGTACCAAACGAGGTGACAATCCAATCAAGTGGCCATCCGATCGGATTACCATCCGACACTTGGTTCACCGCCACCGATTAACGCACTATCCGACGCTTACGCTATCAATCTGTAATCAGGAGAATCTCAGACGCGCTCCCTTCAATCCAACGAAGTTGTGTTTACTTGCTGAACACCGACGGTGAGTATACTCGAACCCTTTTTATCGCATTTTGGGTGTAACATACGTTCTTATCAATCAAAGTATCAAAACGAACTATTCAATCAACTGTTTAACAATTGTGAATAACTGTTATGCATATTTACACGTGATGCTAGTTACATGTGCGTTAGGACTTATACTCGCGAGGTCCCGCCTTAACTAGTATAGTACTATAGCACCCGACGGGGTCTAGTTAGGATGAATAGCAATCGCAATCGCAGTGTGACAACCCTCACAATTACAGGTATCCGTACACTTAATTTATATTTAATTTGTTCTTAATGACTGTGCTTGATTACAACTGTTGATTTAACTGCTTACTGATTTCTGTTACATACATACACATGCATCACCTTCATACTGTCACTTCATTTATTATATACAAACATTAGTGACAAACTTGATGCACAAAGCACAGTTAGCACAGTGAGCGGATAACCCAGAAAACATGCTGACAATGCTAGCACCTAGACAGACAATGTTTTTTAGGCCAGTATGAGCCAGAGACAGGATACTACACTAGTAGGGAGTGTAGGGAAGTGAGGACCATAAAACTGCGTCACTAGGTGATAGTTATAGTGCCGGGAAGTGCCTAAAACATACTCTAAATGTAGAATTCTGCACTTAATAACAAAATTCAGCATTTAATTATGCTAGTAATGTGCAAAAACTTGACAAAATGGTCCTAGATACTTTCCAAAGTGTTGGGAATTAAATGTGTCACATAAAGTAACATAAAAGACACTTCACGGGTTAATTAAGCACTTTAACGAACAACACCCAACCGAACAACCGGACATTACCCGGAACACAAAAATATTGCCATACACATTGCTTTTATTTTTCTGAGCTAGTTAGGGTCCTCGAACACCCTAACACCCTATGTATTTAATAACACACCAAAACCCACTAACTAAAACACTTGGTTTCTAACTAAATTAGTAACCATCCAATGAAACCCAACCCTATACCCCCCCTTGGGCGACGGTCACAATGGGTGACCCACCCATTGATTTCCTTCAATATTTTATTTGTTTATGCTAGAGGATTAAGAAACATTATACACAAAGGTTAATGGTGAAGTTGGGTTATAAAATGGCACAAGGGTTATAACCTCTCATGTATTCACTCACAACTCAACAACAACATTCTCCCCTCCTTCTTCCCTTGTTCGGCCGAGAACCAAGCACACCACCATCACCATCATCAAGTTTCATTCATACAATCTACATACATCCAAAGGTGCTAGGGATCATACAAGCAAGCTTGGTGTGTTCGGAAGCTCAAGGACCTCTTTCATTCCCTTTTATCCACCACTTTTCTTCACTAGAACTCCCCTAGCCTTGTGCTAGTGGTAAGTGTCTTAGATCTTCATTCTCTTCATGATTTTGATGGTTAATAGTAAAAGAATGATGAAATGATAAGAACTCTAAAGAACCATAAACAAAGTATTGGAACATAAAGTAACTAGTGATGAGGTATGGTTAGAATGGTGATGAAATCATGTTATTCTTGTGTTATGATGTTTGTTGAATGTTGTTTGCTAGTAAAAATGATATGGATCATCATATGGACTTGCTAGATCATGACTAAGAACATGAACTAGCAAGATGGAAAAAGTAAGAATGTTGTGGATGATGGAATCATCCACACATAAACTATGAACTTGAATAAATAGGTGTTTTCTTGAAAAATAAAGATCAAAGTAAGTTATAATCTTGTAGATCTAAAGATCCATGAGTGGTTTTTCGAAAGAACCAAGTGAAAAGTATGAGTTTTGTTAAAACTTAGATCTTACACAAACTTAACATATTTTTAGTGGATAAACAAGTGTAGAAACACTTGTGTAATAAGAAAAATTTCACAAAGAAGTATTTTTAGAAAATATGACTAGAAGTTGTAAATATTCAAACTCTTTAAAAATAAAGTTTTTAAAGAACCAATCACATTTTGGAAGGTAACAAGACTTACTAAGTGTGCTAGTAAGTTACTACATGCTTTTATAAATTTTTGAGTTCATAAGTTTATGGTTTATGCTTAATTTTTGTCAAGTTAGGTAATTAGAGATCGAATGTTGATGATTGATGATTGATTGAATGATTTTACAAAAGAAAATGATATGCTAGTAAGCATGGACGCCTCCATTTACAAAGGAAACTCTGGCGAAATTTTCCTAAAAATCCAACACTTAGAAAATATTTTTCTAGTAAGTGTTTACAAATATATTTCTAAATTTATTTTCAAAATAAACTTCTCCATGATTTTTATTACAAAATACCAAGGTATCGGAGGTTGATTTTCGTAAATAAAATTTGATAAATATATATTTAGAATATATATTTTATACTAAAACTCTTGTGTGATTATTTGATTATTTTGTGAACTAGTTATATTATTTTTAGGGTAAAATAATATAACTTATATATACCATGAAATTACGACTCCAAAATAATACCAAAAATTCTTACGGAATAAATATTTAAGTTACGCATTTATTATTGCAACGCGAACGCTAAAACGTAACTTATGTAATATTTCAGAAAAATACTTTCATACGTATATTTTTGGTAAAATATTATTTTGGAAAATTTATGAAGTAAAATATAATATTTTTGGGAAAAATATATATTGTCACACCCCGATATTTCCACGTATTACCGGTAGGCCCGGTGGGGAGTATCGTGACGTAGTTGATATCATCATAGTCAAACAACAATATCTAAATGCACAGCGGAAGCAAAAGATAATTATATTATATCCGAATGGGAATATCAAAGTATTACAAATGGTATGTAAAAGTTCCACAGGCGGATCAAATAAAAGAAAACTGTTCAACAGACTTCAGGCATCTAGAACTTGCAAGATTCCTTATTAACGCCCTGAGCTCCCAGCCAATTACGTACAGTACCTGCCACTTAACCTTTTTGGAAAATACGTCAGTTTACACTGGTAAATACAATTAACTGACTCATTTTGAAAAGAGTTTGAAAATTGGTTTGAATGCACGAGGCACAAAAATTCTTTTATAACTTGGGACAATTTTATTAATAAAAATCTTGTATCTGATTTACATGTTTGTCCAACATTTAGGGCCGGTGATTTTACAAGCCGGTCAAGATTAATAAACACACCACAAATAAAATCTCACAAGAAGACACTCTTACGAGTGAGTATATCTTTTACATACGCAACAGGAGGTGTTATGCCTACACCTTGTGCTTAAGTTTTGGCCATTCACTTTTTAAATGAGCCAAGGATATCCAGGACACGGTCATTAACCCCTAATGTTATTTGTTATCAATCAATACAGATTAAAACGGGATTATGCAATTTAATCATCTCCGATTAAAAGGTTTCTACACCCGACCAAGCGGTATTTTAACAAGTAGCCAAACTCGATATAATATCAAAGTAACGCAATTCATAACACTAAATCCTAAGCCAAGGCATGGCCCATCCGTCTAATAGGCATTAGTACGTGTAGGTCATCGCGTAGCAGACCGAGTTTGGATTGACGACTATTTCAGGAGACGCACTTCTGTGAGTTCATGTCCCCCTTTTCTCTTAACTGTTTTCAGTTTATACTTCGGGGGTGGAATACATGTTACAATTATTACAGACAATTTTATACATGGTATGATTAGCTTAAGGAGGGTTTACTACTAGATCATGTGAGGGGTGGGTACAACACTTAAGGCCATCAATTCTCGTTGTTAGGACCGAGGGACACAAGAGTGATAGATCTATTTGGGTGTAGCGAGCCCACACCCGTGAGGCCGGGGCGGCCCATAGAGGTGACTGTGTCTTCCAGCCGAAGCCCGGTAACAAATTTGGTAGGTTTGAGTCTTCCTGCACCTTTTCACACATACCAGTGGCTTTGCAACCCATTGGTGATCTCTTTTTCCTTATTGCTACATACCAGGGACTTTATTCATACTTTGAAGGTTTATACATATTCACTTTTACATGAACTCGCTCAACTTTTGTTGATTTTTCAAACTACATGTATTTCAGAAAATTAATGGATCTGGCGAAGTGTGCAATTGTGTCAAGCTGCGTAGTGAATAACGATGTCATCCAGGTTTAGGAGGTGTGACCCTTACCTGGACGGGTTACACGCCTTAAACCTCGTTTTATTAAGAGTCTTTGGTTGTGTCTCATGAATATGTTTTAAACAAGTTAAGGTTTGTAACTTATTTGGGTTTATGTTTCCAAAACAACGATGTTGTAGTACTTTTTAATTTAATGCATGGATGAACATCACGTATTTTTATCATATAGTATTGTTATGATTGTTGCTATGGTATTGAGAAGTCACACCAAAATAATCCACGCTTCCGCAAAAGCCAGGGTGTGACAACTTGGTATCAGAGCCTCGATCATAGCGAACTAGGATTCTCTCTCGAGTCTAGACTATGATCACTAGGGCTCTCACGAAAACATTTTTACATTGCATACACTAAACGTCCAGATCCAGGGTACAAAACATTTTTACAAACAAAAAGGCACAAATACACCTTTCAAAGTTTATATTTCAGTCTTAGAGACTGAGGGAGTTCAGCCTTAGAGGCTGGGGAGGTTCTGTCTTAGAGACTGAGGGGTTCAATCTTAGAGATTGGGGAGGTTAGTCTTAGAGACTGGGAGGTTGGTCTTAGAGACCAGGGAGTTAGTCTGAGAGGCTAGGGAGTTCAGTTTGAGAAACTGGGAGGGATAGTTTGGGGAAGACTAGGATGATTACTTGCTTGTTGTGACTTACATGTTTACTTGATTATATGTTGATATATGGGCATATATGTGGTTGTGTTACAGACACTATGGCTTCTTCTTCCGATACGGGAGTATCAGATACATTGGACCCCATGGCGATTGTATCAGACGATGAGATACCATCCGAGAGTGAGGTTTACACGTCCGACACCACTAGCACGGATGAGGATGATTTTCAGCCGTTTGCTCTTCCTGATTTTGGAGATGATATTCCTATTGCTGATGGCCCTTTCGGTGGGGACCTACCTCTTCTTCAGGTCCCTGCTCCTCTGCCGCTTGCCGCAGCTCCTCTCGAGGATCTGCCTCATGATGAGTTCGCTGATGATGACATCGACTTGTTCCTAGAGGGTCCCCGGAGGATGACCAGAATGGTGTGGCCCTCATGGATGCCGATGTCCCTCTTGCTGATGACCCTGTTGTCGACCCCGTTCTTCCTTTGGCTAAGATTCCTGCTGATGTGCCCATTGCTGATCATGTTGCTCCAGTCGAGGCTCCCATTAAGGAGGCTCCTTTTGATCCGTTTGGTCATTACTCATTCGAGTCTGTAGCGTCCGCTTCGCTGCACGCCCAGGGCATACAGCTTCATTCCTCTGATTCCGACTCAGACATGGTGATGTCTGTTGCACTTCACGACGTTGACCCAGAGCCAGAGATTGAGTTTTTACCTGATGAGCCTGCTCCTGTTGGTCTGGAGCCGGTCGTTGCTTATGATCCCATTGAGGCCCCAGCTGTTGCACATTTGCCAGACCCTTTACCTGAGCCTGGTCATGTCGATATGCCAGACATAGCACCACCCGTCATTGTTGCGCCCGTCGAGTTACCACCTGTTTCTAATGTTCCCGCTATGGATGCACCCATTTTTGCACCACCCGTTGTCGACCATGCGCCATTCGCCACGCATGTTGACCCTCGATACGCCGACACCCTCAACGGGTGGATCGACGATGATGACTATCCACATACCAGTCACACCTCCTGTAGCACCTGTTTCCGCACCTACTGAGATTCCATTGTTCCATCCACATACCACTGACGTCCATCGCACTGATCTTCCCATCACATTCCTCCAGGACATACCGCCACCCCGTCCTGGAGAGGGTTCATCGAGGCAGCCGCCTGTTTCTGTTCCACTTGTACCGTCATCAGTACCGTTCATGTCCTAGTTCCCTCACACTGCACCGTCTTTCGTACCGTCAGGCGAGCCGTTTCTGTGGGCTTCGCCCAATGTTATGCCATTATCGGATCCGTACCACCCTTATCACGTGGGGTACACAACAGAGGACATACTCATCTCTCTTTAGCTACAGCAGGATGCACTGAGTCATCGCATTCAGGAGGTAGAGAGAGCTCCACGTCCTCCATGCCACTGTCAGACTCCTTTTGCCGCACCGCACACTCCCCTTCCACTTCCCCTTGATTCGGATGTTCGTTTCCTTACATCTGAGCAGCAGATTGCCTATTTGCTGCGCGTCATTCATGCCTTAAAGGAGGATTGGGTGCACATGCGCCGGTTGCTTTTCTCTCATCTTCCTCCTCCTCCTCCGCCATCTGCATAGATATTTTTGGTCTGTTGCAGGTAGTGTTGCTTTTGGTGAGAAGACAGTGAATGAGCCGGCTACACAGCATTTTGAAGACCGCATTTTGACATCATGACTTTTGATATTTGATTTTTGGTTGTTGCATATGACTAGATGGTTCAGACAGGGGTGATGTGGCCCCTAGTCGCTTTTGATGTACGATACTGTTATAAAATTTGTAAACATTGTATTGTGGTCTTGATTATATAATAGCTCAATCGCAGTATTCTCACTACATGCTTTGTTGAATTATTTGTTTTAAATTATAACATGGGATGTTATGTGGTTGATGGATGTTACTATATATGCATATTTATTATACTTACTATGACCTGACCAATATGATCATCTTTTAGAAGATGCCTCCAAGACGCGATGTACGCATACCTACTACCGAGGCAGAACTCCAGGGGATAATTGCCGCAACTATAGCACAGTATGCAGCCTCCCAAGCAGGAACAAGCAGGAGTATCTCGAACAACAACGGCAACAACAATCCACCCAATGGTAGTGTCCAAGTCGCTTGAGATATATTACGATACATTTGGATACTTCTAGCACGTCCGCTGATACCATCTGTAAATTCTAACGTATGTGCAGGGTGCACCTACAAACAATTCCTCGACTGTAAGCCCGTAAATTTCGACGGCACTGGAGGTGCTGTTGCATTCGTCCGGTGGGCTGAGAAGACCGATTCTGTTCTAAGAATGAGCAAGTGTGCTCCCGAGCAACAAGTCACATACATCTCAGGGCTTTTTCTGGATGGTGCCCTATCGTGGTGGAATCTGCAAGTGCAAACGTTGGGAGAAGCGGCAGCTTATGCGTTAACCTGGAAGGAGCTGAAAGAGCTAATGAGGAAGAAGTACTGCTCGCGAGCTGAAATACAGAAGCTAGAAACTGAGTTCTGGCACCTAAAAATGGAGGGTCCTAAGATTGCAGAATATGTTAAGAGGTTTCATGATTTGTCCCATGTAGTGCCATACATGGTCACGCCCGAATTTAAACGCATTGAGCGCTTCATCTGGGGATTGGCACCCCAAATCATGAGTATGGTAACCACGTCCAAGCCTGCAACGATTACTGAGGCTATTGACCTGAGCGTATCCTTAACTAAAGAAGCCATCAGGCTAAATAAGTTTTCAAATGCTGATCAGAAGAAAAAGGAGACACATGTTGAGTCGTCTGGTGAAAACAAACGGAAATTTTCCAACTTCAAACAAGGTACCAACAGTGTGTGCAAAAAGGGTGAGTCAAGCGCACCGGCTAGGGCCAAAACTGGTGTTGAAAGCAGAGGAAAAGGTTACATGGGCACTCTGCCCAAGTGTGATACATGCCAGCGCCATCATTCTGGCCAGTGCAGATTGAGAAAATGCGAGTCATGTGGGAAGGACGCCCACTCGAAGGATACATGTTGGGCTGGTTCAGGCCAGGGTGGCCAGAGGGGTTTTGGTAACAACAACCGTGGTGGTAATGGAAACCGACCACAAGGGAATAATGGAGGAAATGGTAATCGTGGGAATGTCGCAAATCAAGCTGGTAACCGGGGAGCAAACGGAAATCTAGGTGGGAATGGTCATGGGAATGGTCGAGGACCAGGATGCTTCAACTGTGGAGACGTCGGGCACTTTAAAAGGGAATGCCCA
This sequence comes from Helianthus tuberosus, assembly GCA_030545235.1. Lineage (NCBI taxonomy): Eukaryota > Viridiplantae > Streptophyta > Magnoliopsida > Asterales > Asteraceae > Helianthus > Helianthus tuberosus. The sequence goes on from CM060426.1 coordinate 6,402,160, forward strand.
AAACTGAATCAGGCGCAAGGCAGAGTCTTTAACATTGGTGCGAGGGAAGCGCGCCAGGATCCAAACGTTGTCACTGGTACGTTCCCTATAAACCAACGCTTTGCATCTGTTCTGTTTGATACTGGTGCCGATTAGAGTTTCGTATCGTTATAATTTAAGAATATACCTGGGTTGACCACTAGTAAGTTAGACGTTCCGTACTCGATTGAATTGGCAATTGGGAAACTAGTTGAAACGGGTGAAGTCATCAGATGATGCGTGATAGAACTGGGAGGACACGAATTTACGCTAGACCTACTGCCAGTCGAGTTGGGAAGCTTCGACGTGGTAGTAGGGATGGATTGGTTGTCAAGCAACAAAGCCGAGATCGTTTGTCACGAGAAGACCATTCGCATCCCAATGACGGATGAAGAAACGATCGTAGTGCACGGAGAGAAGCGTGATACGCCTCTGAGGATCATTAGCTGTCTGAAAGCTAGAAAGTGTTTACAAAAGGGATGTGTTGCATTCTTGGCACACATCGTAGATAAAGAAGCCGCGGAGCTAAAGATCGAAGACATTCTAGTCGTAAAAGAATATCCTGAAGTCTTTCCAGAAGACTTGCCAGGATTGCCGCCTCAAAGGCAAGTCGAGTTTCACATTGATTTAGTTCCAGGTGTCGCGCCTGTAGTTAAGGTACCCTATAGACTTGCACCTTCGGAGATGCAGGAGTTGTCAACACAACTCCAGGAGCTATTGGATAAAGGATTTATTAGACCAAGCTTCTCGCCTTAGGGAGCTCCAGTTCTGTTTGTTAAGAAGAAGGATGGTAGTTTTCGTATGTGTATAGACTACCGCGAGCTTAATAAGTTGACTATCAAGAACAGATATCCTTTGCCAAGGATTGATGACCTGTTCAATCAGTTGCAAGGTTCGAGCTTTTATTCAAAGATCGACCTTCGATCAGGATATCATCAGCTAAGGATACAAGAGGAAAGTATCCCAAAGACGGCCTTTAGGACTCGTTATGGACATTACGAGTTCCTGGTTATGCCGTTTGGGCTGACAAACGCACCGGCATTTTTCATGGATCTAATGAATAGAGTCTGCAAGCCGTACTTGGATAAGTTTGTGATCGTGTTTATTGATGACATTCTAATCTACTCAAAGACGAAGGACGAGCACGAACAACACTTAAGAGCTATTCTAGAGCTACTTAAAAAGGAAAAGTTATACGCTAAGTTCTCGAAGTGCGAATTTTGGCTGCGTGAAGTTCAGTTTCTTGGACATGTGGTTAATGGAAATGGAATTCATGTTGATCCCATAAAGATCGAGGCAATCAAGAATTGGGAGACTCCAAAGACGCCAACCGAGATTCGACAGTTCTTAGGTTTGGCTGGTTATTATCGAAGGTTCATTGAGGATTTCTCCAAGATCGCTCAGCCTCTGACCTCTCTTACACAGAAAGACAAGAAGTTTGATTAGGGAGACAAACAAGAAGAGGCATTTCAACTATTGAAAAACAAAATTTGCGACGCACCGATCTTATCGCTACCTGAAGGCACGGACGACTTCGTGGTGTATTGTGATGCTTCGCGTGAAGGTTTAGGCTGCGTGTTGATGCAGCGACAGAAGGTTATAGCATATGCATCTCGCCAGTTGAAGATTTATGAGAAAAATTACACCACCCATGATTTGGAATTGGGCGCGGTGGTGTTTGCATTGAAAATCTGGCGACATTACTTATACGGCACGCGATGTACAATCTTCACGGATCACAAGAGCCTGCAACACATATTCAATCAGAAAGAACTTAACATGAGGCAAAGGCGCTGGGTAGAACTGTTGAATGATTATGATTGCGAGATCAAATATCACCCAGGGAAAGCGAATGTGGTCGCCGATGCCCTGAGTCGAAAGGAAAGGATTAAGCCAATAAGGGTTAGGGCTTTGGAAATGATTGTCCAGACAGACCTCTCGTTGCGCATTCGTGCCACGCAGAGAGAAGCTCTGAAAGAAAGGAATATTGAGGACGAGTATCTCCGTGGGATGGAGAAGCAGTTGGTACCCAACAAGGAAGGAACTTTATGCTTCATGAAACGAATTTGGGTTCCTTTGTTTGGTGGTTTGAGGAAGGTTATTTTTTATGAAGCTCACAAATCTCGGTACTCGATTCATCCAGGAGCGGATAAGATGTACCAAGATCTTAAGGATTTCTATTGGTGGCCAAGAATGAAAGGCGATGTTGCGGTATATGTTGGCAAATGTTTAACTTGCGCCAAGGTTAAGGCCGAATACCAAAAGCCTTCAGGTCTTCTGCAGCAACCTGAAATACCCAAATGGAAATGGGAACAGATTTCAATGGACTTCATAACGAAATTGCCAAAGACGCCCAAGGGCCATGATACAATTTGGGTAATAGTAGACCGTCTAACAAAGTCTGCGCACTTTTTACCAATCAAGGAGAAAGACAACACGAGTAAACTTGCGAAAATATACATGAGAGAGATTGTTGCACGTCATGGAGTGCCTCTCTCAATTATCTCTGACAGAGATGGACGCTTCGTGTCAAGGATTTGGCAATCCTTTCAAGAAGCATTTGGTTCCCAGTTAAATCTGAGTATTACGTTTCACCCACAAACTGATGGACAGAGTGAACGAACAATTCAGACATTAGAAGACATGCTACGAGCTTGCGTAATGGATTTAGGTGGAAGTTGGGATACTCACCTACCATTGGTTGAATTTTCATACAATAACAATTATCATGCAAGTATCCAAGCCGCACCATTCGAAACTCTCTATGGACGCAAATGTCGATCACCGATTTGTTGGGCTGATGCGGGTGATAGGCAATTAGTTGGTCCGAAATTGGTCCAGGAAACGACAGACAAGATTGCACAGATCTGAGAACGCATCAAGGCGGCTCGTTATCGACAAAAGTGTTATGCGGACCTGAGAAGGAAACCTCTGGAATTTGAGGTTGGTGATATGGTTTTGTTGAAAGTTTCACCCTGGAAGGGTGTGGCACGCTTTGGGAAGCGTGGGAAGTTGAATCCGCGTTACATTGGCCCATTCAGAATCCTGCAAAGGATTGGGCTTGTAGCATACAAGTTGGACCTACCTGCTGAACTTAATGGCGTTTACGATACATTCCATGTGTCAAACCTGAAAAAGAGTCCAACTCAGGAGACAGTGGTCATTCCTGCCGACGAGGTTCATATTGACGACACGCTCCACTTTACTGAAGAACCCGTTGAGGTTACGGATTGGAATATTAACAAGACACGACGGAGTAGTGTCAAACTCGTCAAAGTTCGATGGAATGCACGACATGGGCCAGAATTCACGTGGGAATGTGAGGATCGTATGAAAGAGAAATACCCACATTTATTCCCCAAGACCCCTGCATCTCGTAGCAGAACTAAAATTTCGGGACGAAATTTCTCTAACGGGGGGAGAATGTGACAACCCTCACAATTACAGGTATCCGTACACTTAATTAATATTTAATTTGTGCTTAATGACTGTGCTTGATTACAACTGTTGATTTAACTGCTTACTGATTTCTGTTACATACATACACATGCATCACCTTCATACTGTCACTCCATTTATTATATACAAACATTAGTGACAAACTTGATGCACAAAGCATAGTTAGCACAGTGAGCGGATAACCCAGAAAACATGCTGACAATGCCAGCACCTAGACAGACAATGTTTTTGAGGCCAGTATGAGCCATAGACAGGATACTACACTAGTAGGGAGTGTAGGGAAGTGAGGACCATAAAACTGCGTCACTAGGTGATAGTTATAGTGCCGGGAAGTGCCTAAAACATACTCTAAATGCAGAATTCTGCACTTAATAACAAAATTCAGCATTTAATTATGCTAGTAATGTGCAAAAACTTGACAAAATGGTCCTAGATACTTTCCAAAGTGTTGGGAATTAAATGTGTCACATAAAGTAACATAAAAGACACTTTACGGATTAATTAAGCACTTTAACGAACAACACCCAACCGAACAACCGGACATTACCCGGAACACAAAAATATTGCCATACACATTGCTTTTATTTTTCTGAGCTAGTTAGGGTCCCCGAACTCCCTAACACACTATGTATTTAACAACACACCAAAACCCACTAACTAAAACACTTGGTGTCTAACCAAATTAGTAACCATCCATTGAAACCCAACCCTATACCCCCCCCCCTTGGGCGACAGTCACAATGGGTGACCCACCCATTGATTTCCTTAAATATTTTATTTGATTATGCTAGAGGATTAAGAAACATTATACACAAAGGTTAATGGTGAAGTTGGGTTATAAAATGGCACAAGGGTTATAACCTCTCATTCATTCACTCACAACTCAACAACAACATTCTCCCCTCCTTCTTCCCTTGTTCGGCCGAGAACCAAGCACACCACCATCACCATCATCAAGTTTCATTCATACAATCTACATACATCCAAAGGTGCTAGGGATCATACAAGCAAGCTTGGTGTGTTCGGAAGCTCAAGGACCTCTTTCATTCCCTTTTATCCACCACTTTTCTTCACTAGAACTCCCCTAGCCTTGTGCTAGTGGTAAGTGTCTTAGATCTTCATTCTCTTCATGATTTTGATGGCTAATAGTAAAAGAATGATGAAATGATAAGAACTCTAAAGAACCATAAACAAAGTATTGGAACATAAAGTAACTAGTGATGAGGTATGGTTAGAATGGTGATGAAATCATGTTATTCTTGTGTTATGATGTTTGTTGAATGTTGTTTGTTAGTAAAAATGATATGGATCATCATATGGACTTGCTAGATCATGACTAAGAACATGAACTAGCAAGATGGAAAAAGTAAGAATGTTGTGGATGATGGAATCATCCACACATAAACTATGAACTTGAATAAATAGGTGTTTTCTTGAAAAATAAAGAACAAAGTAAGTTATAATCTTGTAGATCTAAAGATCCATGAGTGGTTTTTCGAAAGAACCAAGTGAAAAGTATGAGTTTTGTTAAAACTTGGATCTTACACAAACTTAACATATTTTTAGTGGATAAACAAGTGTAGAAACACTTGTGTAATAAGAAAAATTTCACAAAGAAGTATTTTTAGAAAATATGACTAGAAATTGTAAATATTCAAACTCTTTAAAAATAAAGTTTTTAAAGAACCAATCACATTTTGGAAGGTAACAAGACTTACTAAGTGTGCTAGTAAGTTACTACATGCTTTTATAAATTTTCGAGTTCATAAGTTTATGGTTTATGCTTAATTTTTGTCAAGTTAGGTAATTAGAGATCGAATGTTGATGATTGATAATTGATTGAATGATTTTACAAAAGAAAATGATATACTAGTAAGCATGGACGCCTCCATTCACAAAGGAAACTCTGGCGAAATTTTCCTAAAAATCCAACACTTAGAAAATATTTTTCTAGTAAGTGTTTACAAATATATTTCTAAATTTATTTTCAAAATAAACTTCGCCATGATTTTTATTACAAAATACCAAGGTATCGGAGGTTGATTTTCGTAAATAAAATTTGATAAATATATATTTAGAATATATATTTTATACTAAAACTCTTGTGTGATTATTTGATTATTTTGTGAACTAGTTATATTATTTTTAGGGTAAAATAATATAACTTATATATACCATGAAATTACGACTCCAAAATAATACCAAAAATTCTTACGGAATAAATATTTAAGTTACGCATTTATTATTGCAACGCAAACGCTAAAACGTAACTTATGTAATATTTCAGAAAAATACTTTCATACGTATATTTTTGGTAAAATATTATTTTGGAAAATTTATGAAGTAAAATATAATATTTTTGGGAAAAATATATATTGTCACACCCCGATATTTCCACGTATTACCGGTGGGGAGTATCGTGACGTAGTTGATATCATCATAGTCAAACAACACAATTTAAATGCACAGCGGAAGCAAAAGATAATTATATTATATCCGAATGGGAATATCAAAGTATTACAAACGGTATGTAAAAGATCCACAGGCGGATCAAATAAAAGAAAACTGTTCAACAGACTTCAGGCATCTAGAACTTGCAAGATTCCTTATTAACGCCCTGAGCTCCCAGCCAATTACGTACAGTACCTGCCACTTAACCTTTTTGGAAAATACGTCAGTTTACACTGGTAAATACAATTAACTGACTCATTTTGAAAATTGGTTTGAATGCACGAGGCACAAAAATTCTTTTATAACTTGGGACAATTTTATTAATAAAAATCTTGTATCTGATTTACATGTTTGTCCAACATTTAGGGCCGGTGATTTTACAAGCCGGTCAAGATTAATAGACACACCACAAATAAAATCTCACAAGAAGACACTCTTACGAGTGAGTATATCTTTTACATACGCAACAGGAGGTGTTATGCCTACACCTTGTGCTTAAGTTGTGGCCATTCACTTTTTAAATGAGCCAAGGATATCCAGGACACGGTCATTAACCCCTAATGTTATTTGTTATCAATCAATACAGATTAAAACGGGATTATGCAATTTAATCATCTCCGATTAAAAGGTTTCTACACCCGACCAAGCGGTATTTTTATAATACTGTATCCCAAGCCCGTATAAGGGAAAATAAGTTAAAAGTATTTACCTGAGCTAGCAATGCAATTTATACTCAGCCGTATATTCTAATCAGCAAGCACAAGTACTTCTACTGGGGCTCTTAATCTGGAATGAAGGTTTTATTAACCTATTAGATTCCTAACGGGTCTTTATTTAAGTCGTAACTTAGACCGGTTAGTTTTAAGGAAAGGTTCACGGTTCATAACGCATGATTAAGCGAAGACCGGAATAGAATGTGATTTAGATCTGACAAGTTTGGAGACTAGTATAATATGGGTAAACTAAACACATTCTGGATTTTGAGGCAAATATGATAAGGTTTGACCCTTTTGGTCAATTTATGCAAACTAGTTACGTAAACCGATCCGAACGCGAAATATGCGTAACGGGTAACCATAAGAGTCATAAACATGTTTCCTAAGTTAATATGCCTTAAATATGTTGTGATATCAGTAGGATACCTTCCATTATGCCCAAAACGAGTTTAATCTCAATTTAAGCCCCGTAGGGGTATTTTGGTCATTTAAAAGATTATAAAAGAGATTAATTTTAATTCTGAGACTCGGGTCTGAAATAATCAGTAAAACAACTTAATTCAATAGGTTATATCAGTTGGTGATAAGTCTTATATGCCAAAATGGTTTTAAACCCATACTAGGTGTTTAATACGCGTAAAAAGCCGTTTTAAGCGATTTCCGGGTTATACAGGAAATCTGAGTTTTCTGATTAGGTTATAAAGTTTAAAATACTTCATTTATTATATAAAATCAGTAGCAATTGGATTGGTGTCAAAATACTATGTAAAACTCATTTTACACACAAAAAGGGTATAATCGGTATTTACTGAATCAAGGCCATAACCTTAGGTTATGATCAGGTTAAAAATAATTAAAAATCTTCAAAAAAACTCAAAATATTATATTACATCAGTGGGTAAAAGGTTTGGTGTCAAAAATTGGGTTTAGATAGGCTCTACGCTAATTATGCCTTTTAATTAACAAAAAGCTTTTAAATTACGCTATTGAGCATAACTCCTAATCTAGACCTCCAACTGATGTGAAATTTTAGGGACATGTTTATAAATCAGTAATAAAGATTATTGTCCTTTCACATTTCCAAAACTCTCGTTTTAAGGTCAAATGGGCATATTGGTCAACATTAGGCATTTAACGGAAACATCGGACAATCAACGAGTCAAGTAGTATAAACGCAGAGGGTTATACTATCATACTAGTTGGTCCTAATGGAACTCTAAGGCATTTCTAAATCCATCTAAATCGGGTCAGAACTGAAGTCAAAGCAAAAGTCAAAGTTTTGCGACTTTCGGTTCCGAACCGAGCCTAAACAGAAAATTGTCGGATCAAACAAGCTTAGACCAGTTCTTATACTTATTACCAAGTTATATGAGTGATAAAATAGGTTACACGCCTTCTACATTGCTAATTATGCGTTAATTCAAAAATTAGGATCCTGTTGACTTTTTATAATAAACTTTGACCCGACAATTGATCTAGTTAGAGTAGGAATCAGAGGGTGCCCTTTTAAGGGTTTAATGCCCACATAATTACCAACTTATAACTACCTTTAATTTAACTAAACACTGGACCATTAGTGATTAATCGATAAGTCAAACCTTAATTACGATGGTTTGACTTTTAAGCTAAAAACTAAGCAAAACTCAATTAAGGAAGATTAAGGACACTTACCAAGGTCTAATGCACGACCAGAGATGCTTAGGGAAAGGCCTTGAGCTCCAGAAATGATCAGAAGTTGAGTTGGGAAAGAATGAACAAGAATTGAAACAATGTGGCCTTTATATAGTGATCTTGATTGCTCAAGATCATGCCAAACAAAGCTATACATGTTCTCTGATCATTAACAAGTGTCCCTAAGGCCTAAGAATTAGTTTAGGCAGCCCCTGGTGGTGTTAAAGGGCAATATAAGTCGCTTACATGGGCTGAACAGGAAACAGACGAGTTTCTGCATCTGGGAGTCACTTACGGACCGAAAGGGTCCTAGCATACGGTCCGTAAGGACCAGGCCAGCATGACAGAAACTTTCAAAAGTTGACAGTTTGGCCCCTGAACTTCCAATCTTGATTTTTAACATGATTTCTTGCACTTGTAACCCCCAAACTTGACTTTTAAGGACTCCAAGTCATAAACCAACTTTGTTAGGTCCCCGGTTATTCATACGATCACCGAAAAGTCTTAAATTTCGACGTTGACGCTTTTAACCCCTCGTATACGAATTCTATCATAACTTTCTCATACGATAACGAAACTTGATGAAATTTTTATCACGCATTCTAGTGAGCATAATTAATCGTTACAAAGCTTCGGGTTTGCTAAAAGGTCACTCAGAGGTATATTTTAAACATGTTGACACATTTAACCCCTGTAGTTTGTAATCTCTCACTTTCTTTCACAATTAGCTTCGTATGATCCATGAATCATTCGTTTAAGGGTATAAACATCATGTAGGGTTATTGTAAAGTATATTTATCCATTGTTGACATTTTGAACCCTTATATTCACATACTTTCCTTGTTTGTCAACTTTAGTCCCTCTAGAGTATTCTTTCACACGTTCAAAACTTATGACACGTGTAAATACATTATTGGACATGAAATTTTCGAGGTGTTACATATATATTTTGAATTAAGATGTTTTAGACAAATAATATAAATATATTTTTCGGAATTACAAGTGTACATGTATAAATACCCCCATCCTTGGGAAGGAATATACGTATAAAATAATTAAGAAGTGTGAATACGAAATAGTTGCCTAACTATTTTCCCAAAAACACAAGTTAAGTTAAAATAATTATTATTATTTTAACAAGTAGCCAAACTCGATATAATATCAAAGTAACGCAATTCATGTAACAACCCTCAGTAAAACCAACACTCTCATAATATGTCTGACACCCTATTATATTTTAGAATGTCCCAACATGTCTTTAATTATAACTCGTATGTGAAAACCGAGCCCTAGTTATGTTATATATATATATAATAAATCAAAAATAAGATCTAGCAAGCTGAGGCGGGCCGCGACATACTCTACCTTAGCTTTATGCGGGCCGTATCAAGACCAGACTATGACTCCGCTGACTTCTTTAGTTCAAGCGGGCCGCGTAAGATATAGTCTAAGTTCATGCGGGCCGCGAGAGATCTATACACGCGATCGCACCAGAGGCCGACACGTGTCGACATCGTGGCGGACCTACTCAACGACTCAGCTAAGCTAGTCCGTTGACTAGCTTTGACGCGGGCCGCGTAAGCCCTGCTTGTCTTTCACGCGGGCCGCGACAGGACTCAATTACACAACTATAAATGGCAGGCATCAGTTTTCAGTTTCCGTCGCTCATTTCTTATTCTCAATCTCGAATTCTCTGATATTGGAAGTAATATTTTAGGTATTATACCCCTAATTAGCGAAGTTCTGCTCCGTTGTAAGTATTATAACCCCAGTTTCGTAATAGTTACGCTGCCAAATTGATTTAGGGTTCCGTAACAACTGTCGTGGTTCTGCCCGACGTAGTTGTTGGAATGCCGTCTCGGGGAGGATATTATTAATATTTTCAAAGGGTTATGGTACTAACCAATGTACATTTGTATAAATTATAGATTATAGCCAGGAAACCCTTACGAAAAGCCTAAGACAGCAATGTGAGTTTATCCTCTTTTTGTTAATGTTTTTGGTAATGTTTTACCAAACCTTAAATGTTTTACTATGAAAATTAGCAGTGATTGAGTCTTTGTAGTTATTCAATTACTGCCGGTATGTTGGGGTTTTGTATACAAAATTTTGTACTACTTGCGAGTAGTAAGTCGGGATGACAATACATTACCATTGGACAATGAGTTAGCCAATGGGTAATATGACCCACAAGTCAGGATTGATAATACCAAATGGAGTAATTGTGTAGACATAAACAATGTGATCGCTCTCAATACTGTTCACTGTGACTTTAAACTTGATTAAATTGGGATTCACTCACCAGTATTTCCCGCTGACAAATATTTTTAAAACATGTTTCAGGTAACCCAATGTGACAGCCAATTAGTAAAAAGCCAGCTGGAGAGCACTGAAGGCTTGGGAAAATGTGGCTATAAAAGTTACCTAATAAACGATGTTTTAAATTCAATAAAATAGGGTTTGTTCCTATAAATGTATTGTAATAAGAAACTTGGGTTTTGCCCTTGTTATTTCTTAATATAAAAGAAGGTGGTTTTACTCTGATAAACATTTCCTAACTACGATCCTGATGTAAATTCCGCTGCGAGACTAAACAAAACTGATACCACCAAACTCTGTGATCATATCCGCCCGTTCCCGGGGAATAGGGATCGGGGGTTGTGACAATTCAAAACACTAAATCCTAAGCCAAGGCACGGCCCATCCGTCTAATAGGCATTAGTACGTGTAGGTCGTCGCGTAGCAGACCGAGTTTGGATTGACGACTATTTCAGGAAACGCACTTCTGTGAGTTCATGTCCCCCTTTTCTCTTAACTGTTTTCAGTTTTATACTTCGGGGTTGGAATACATGTTACAATTATTACAGACAATTTTATACATGGTATGATTAGCTTAAGGAGGGTTTACTACTAGATCATGTGAGGGGTGGGTACAACACTTAAGGCCATCAATCCTCGTTGTTAGGACCGAGGGACACAAGAGTGATAGATCTATTTGGGTGTAGCGAGCCCACACCCATGAGGCCGGGGCGGCCCATAGAGGTGACTGTGTCTTCCAGCCGAAGCCCGGTAACAAATTTGTTAGGTTTGAGTCTTCCTGCACCTTTTCACACATACCGGTGGCTTTGCAACCCATTGGTGATCTCTGTTTCCTTATTGCTACATACCAGGGACTTTATTCATACTTTGAAGGTTTATACATATTCACTTTTACATGAACTCGCTCAACTTTTGTTGATTTTTCAAACTACATGTATTTCAGGAAATTAATGGATCTGGCGAAGTGTGCAATTGTGTCAAGCTGCGTAGTGAATAACGATGTCATCCAGGTTTAGGAGGTGTGACCCTTACCTGGACGGGTTACACGCCTTAAACCTCGTTTTATTAAAAGTCTTTGGTTGTGTCTCATGAACATGTTTTAAACAAGTTAAGGTTTGTAACTTATTTGGGTTTATGTTTCCAAAACAACGATGTTGTAGTACTTTTTAATTTAATGCATGGATGAACATCACGTATTTTTATCATATAGTATTGTTATGGTTGTTGCTATGGTATTAAGAAGTCACACCAAAATAATCCACGCTTCCGCAAAAGTCAGGGTGTGACACGCAGCTCGAGTGACTTAGCTGGTAGTATCGGTCTTATATGCATGTATGTTGAGGTATCCCGTTTATGTATTTGGTAATTCGCAGCACTTTTTATCTATTTTACGCTACTTTATCAAAACTTGTATACTCGCCAATACTTTTGTATTGACGTTGTTTTCACGTATGTTATAGGTTTAGTCGCAGTCTACATCAAATCAAGCTAGGAAGTCTAGAAACTCACCTAAAATCTAGGTTGTCGGATTTGTATTGTTCGAGAGGACAAGAAATCTGTGATAACTTATGTGATTGTATTGTTTGTTAGTATGGGATAACAAATGTAATCAATATTGTCGCTTTATAGTTGTTATGGATTCTCTTGAGCAATCTGATTCGCTTAGTGCCGCGCCCCGATGATTCCGCCATCGGTTGGGGTGTGACAGACATCCACCACCGAACCATCTGGGTCCGATGCTCGTACAGTAATTGATCTAAACGAGGATGCTGACGAGTTTGAAGAACCACAACCACAAGAGCTACCTCGTCCAACTGGTAGGGATAAAAGTAAAGCCAAGGCACGTGGAAAGTCTACTAAATCAGATGTCCCGTTAAAGATGAGCGAGTTTCAGGCAGATCTCAAGCAAATAATCTCCATTAGGGAAAAAGACCAAGAAATGAGAATGGAGAAACAAATCCAAAGAGACATGGACTTTCTCACAAGGGATGTTACATCTACCAGAGGAGGACCGAGTCATTTTAGAGGCTCGTAAGGCACAAATTCGGGCCAAATATATGTAGTTTTTTTTAAGTATGTTGTCTTTTTTTCTATTATGTTATGTTTTTTTTTATGACTTTGTAGTGTTTTTTTAATGAAATTATGTTTTTATTTTTAATTTTGTAGTTATCAAAATTGTCATTTAATTTAAAAAAATAAATAATTAGTTAATCATGACACGAGGCTCCATCCACACCCTCCAAATTAAAGGGGGGCATGATAAAGCCCCCATGCTGACATGGCGATGACGTGAATCCTAGTTGGCATGATAAAGCCCAAGGGGGCTCCATCCACACCTCATAGCCTAATACCCTGTCCATGTCACCGGCAAATCAGCTGCCTCACCAAAATACTTTATAGTCCCGAGTGCCGAGAGATACTTAATGTGAAAAATAGTTATACTTTTTAGCATATAGTCTGTTGATATTGATATAGTTGTGTCTACTTCTAGAAAACAATTAATTGCGACATGTGCCATTAACATTAACATAATATCTATTAACTGAATTACTAAATCAATACGAGGCTTTTTTTTATTAACAACTGTATGATGTTTCGGCTGTTTAAAGCATCTTATTTAAACTAATGTTTGTTAGAAGCAAATTTTGGGAAACTAAAGTTGTTTGTCTAGGAATTAAATTAACCACATACAACCCATGGTATTATAGCCTAGTGGCATCTTGGTAGTGGAATAAGGCTTATGATCAATAGGTCATGGGTTTGTTTTCCACAAGTGGGGTTTTTCCCAGATTTATTAGGTTTCCTTCTGAATTGGTGTATAGGCATTATTGCCTAGTGGAGATGGATATGATCGGATGGTTCCGCTAGTGGCATGATAATACTCTAGTGGTCCACCAGTGATCCAAATTTGTCGTTTAAACAAAAATTAACCACATACATCTACCCGACACAAATATTCAAGTGACTATAATGAAATGAATATAATATAAAATTGCCAACATGGGGCATAATTGTTAAGTTTGTAGTCGGGGCTCGATACTATGGAATCCGGGCAAAGGATACATTTTCATTCTATTACTTACGGGTCTCGTGACTTGGAACATTTCGTACCTTGTAACATGCTTCCTTTATTATTTGGACGTTATTTAGTTTATTTTTCTCTGTTCAGTTGCAATATATAAATATTCTATCTTTTAAATCAATTTCAATCACTTGTATGATGTATCAACAACTGATAATATTTTTTTACACCTATGAAAACTTTAAACTTTTTATAATTATTGTTGTGAAACAAACTTTAACTTTTTATATATTGATTATTTTAAAAGAAAAAAAAAAGAAACTTCTATTGCGTGTGAACTTCGCGGCCAAAACTCTTGTTGTTTTGGTTGAATTTTGACATAACATTTTCTTGTGTACTTTTTCTAGAGAAAGAAAAACTACAGGATTTTAATTAAATAGAAACATATTGGGATTAATATTTTATAACTCGTGGAGCAAAACAGACAATGTTTATCATTAAATAACTAATAATAAAAGGTAAAAGTTAGAAAAAGTAGCATTTTTTAGAAAAAAAGCGAAAAGAAGTTTCCAATTTTTTGAGGAAAAAAAAGTGTGGTAAATACTAAATACAAGTTAAATATAAAATATTAGCATTCTAGGGTAAAGATCAAATAGGAAGTTAATTTTCGCTAGGAAGGATAGGAAGCCATAGAATTATGACATGTGGCAAATTTTAAAATAAAGAGAAAGGGTATTTTAGTCAATCCAACTCCTTCTTCTTCCTTTTTCAAAACCCAGTAAATTCAAAAACCCATCATTTTCAAAACCCACCATCTTCAACTATTTCTTCACTTTCTATCTCAATAATCACTACATTATAGTGCGATTTTCATCACAAATCAATGATTCAGAACCCGATCAACGTGTTCTTCAGCTTTTTTTTTGAAGAAAACCCAGTTTAATTTCATAAAAAAATCTCGTTTTTTCGGGTGATTTTGGAGATAATCACTCGATTCGTTCGATTCGAGCGTTGATAAGTGTTTCTATCAATCAAATTTCGTCAATTGATGAAGAAATCGGCTTCGATCCATGTAAGAAATTCTTTAATTTCATTTTCATGATCTGGGTTTTTGATTTAGTCATTGCGTTTTACGATCTTTGCGGGGGTCCGGGGGCGGCAGCCCCCGGTAGCGGGGTCCCAGGGGCGGCAGCCCCTGGCGGGGTCCAAGGGGCAGAGCCAGACAATTTTATGTGTCCCAGGGGCGGCAGCCCCTGGCGGGGTCCAAGGGGCAGAGCCAGACAGTTTTATGTGTCCATTGCGGGGTCCAAGGGGCAGAGCCAGACAGTTTTATGTGTCCATTTCGATTAAATTGCTGTACTAAAAACGCATCAGAAAAATTAAATTTCCATAAATTGGCTCATTTCTAAGACAGTAATTCGTAGACAATTCAGACAGTTCACAGAGACAGACAGTTTTATGTGTCCATTGCGTTTTAGAAATAAGAGAGTTTTATGTGGTTTCTGGCTATTGCGTTTTAGAAAAAAACACATTTTTAAGTGTTTTTAGTCATTGTGTTTTAGGTAAAACACATTTTTTAGGTGTTTTCAGTCCATTGCGTTTTAGAATGAGTCATTTTTAAGTGTTTTCTGGCCATTGCGTTTTACATATAAGACATTTCTTTGTGTTTTTGGTGCATTGCGTTTTAGGTAAAACACTTTTTTATGTGTTTTCAGTCCATTGCGTTTTAGAAAACAGACATTTTAAGTGTATTCTGGCCATTGCGTTTTACAAATAAGTCATTTCTTTGTGTTTTTGATGCATTGCGTTTTAGCTAAAACACATTTTTATGTGTTTTCTGGCCATTGCGTTTTACAAATAAGTCATTTCTTTGTGTTTTTGGTGCATTGCGTTTTAGAAAAATGTCATTTTTTAGGTTTTTTTTTTCATTGCGTTTTACGTAACTGGTGGTTTTTCTATTGCGTTTTACGCAACTGGGTTTTAAATTTTTTTTTTAAATACAGCAATAGTATACTCGTTTTAAAGATAAAAAAACGCTCGTTTTTTTGGTGCAATTTTTATAAAAAAAATAATGTCGTATGAAAGAGTTATTAACGTTTAAAAAATGGGGTGGAATTGGAGGAGAGAGAAACTATTGGCTTGGATTGACTAGAATGCCCTTGAACAAACTCACGCGCCTCTTTTCTTCATTTCAATTTGCCTGATTTAATCTTAGCCCTTGATTAACTTAATGGATGGTCAAGATCACTTCCTATCCTTCCTAGCCAAATAAACTTCCTATTGTATCTCCACCCTAGCATTCTATTCCCACCTTGAAGAAAAATGTTGATGTGGTAATAACGGGGCCTACTTCGCATTCTCACCCAATCACATGCCCATATGCCATCCAACTGGACGGTAGTCATTTATTGTAACTTTTCTTTTGTTATTTTGTTTACATTTCTGGGTCTTAAATATTGCTGCATTGATATGGGGCTTATTTTTTTTAAACTTTTTTACCAAATATAATTTTAATAGAAATAGAAATATCATTAGGCGCTCAAACGCTTAAATGTCTCTCTTCCAGACTTGGATATTTGTGGTTTCTCTAATAAGGACACCGCCCCTTAGAAGCCACAAAAAACTTTGGCGAATGCTCTGTTTAGCAAAATCGCTCAAAGCCTAGGAGAAGTTTTTGATTTGTCATCCTGCCAGAATGCGGTGTTTGAGTGCCTGAAAGGTCCCCATGCTCAGGATTTTTTGACCGTTACCCAGATTGAGGGGTTGGGACAATGCATGTCTACAGTATAGGTGCTGTTTGTTTTTAAGAGGTAAAATTTCTGCAGTCTGCGGACCACATCTGTAGAAGAAGAGGTGGACCAAACTCCGCAGTCTGCAAGAAGAAAGTTGTTTGTTTTTTTAACGTATGCAGACTTCTAAAATAAACTGGTGGTGGTGTACGGACGGTGGTAGTGGGTGGTGGTGGTGCTGACGATGATGGTGGTAGACAGTGGTGGTGGGTGGTGGATGGTGGTGGTGATGGACGGTAGTGGGTGGTGGAAAGTGGTGGTGATGGATGGATGGTGGTGGTGAACTATGGTGGTTATGGTGATGGGCGATGGTGGTGAGTGGTGGTGTTTAACTCTCTGCAGACCTTAAAAGATTTTAGAAGTGGTTGGGTCAAGTCTGCACCAAGAAGAGCTCGCGCAGACGTTTTTTAATGAAACGTCCTCGAAAAAACAAACAGTCTGCGCGTGGTCTGCGCGGCGCAGACAGAAGAGCTTCCGCAGAACTTTTCAGAAAAAAAACAAACAACACCTTATATAATCAGAGTTCAAGTTAACTATTGTCTAATGTATTTCATTTGTAAAGCTAAGAGGTAGAAGAAGAGTTATATGAAACGAGGCATGGCATGGTATGTGCAGTTTATCACTTTAGCTCGGTAGTTAAAGACAAATTTGTATGCTAGAAGTACTTTAGTTGCCAAGAGACTTGTTGAGAGTGGTCATGTAAAATACTTGACTTTCCTTTATTATATGTATGAATTACTAAATCGTTTGACCATAAGTTTTATATCGTTCAAGCTTAAACAAATCTTTACATTATATCATATCATCGTTCGAGCTTAAACAAATCTTTACATTATATCATATCATCGTTCAAGCTTAAACAAATCTTTACATTATATCATATCAAATTTCAACTCGAAATCTTCGATCATTTTAATCTAGTTTTCATTATCTGCTTATACACATTTAAATAAATTGCTTAAAACATGTCCCAATTCCCCTGTTATATCATTTATGAGATGAATTATATCTGCACAAAATGACCTAAATAGGAGGGCAAATCCACCCAAAGCGCACCACAAGTAAAATCTTTTTTCAAACCAACAATAAATTGAGAAGTTGACCAAGCAATCAAAAGTCAAAACATCCCCTTCATCTATCAATTCTTTACCAAAATTTCATATCTACCATTTTCTTTTTCTAGTACTTTGTTGGTGGAAATCGATCCATACATTAAATTTAGTTTGTTATAATTTTGGTTGTTGATTGTTTTTTATAAGTTTTATGTATACGAATATATTTTATTATTTTAAGTTAAGGTGTATAAGATTATATTTATAATAAGTCTATTGGATGATAAAATGTTTAGCCAAGCAACTTATCTAAAACTGATAACACCACACATACATGTTAGATCTTGTACACGAACTAAATGGGCGGACATTGTTTGTAACTCGTCTTGTTTCTAACAATATAAATAAAATCATATACATAATTAGATGATTTGATATAAAAATTGAATACTTAACTAGTGATACCCACATATTTTTTTTATTACAAGTTCAAAGTATATAACCGGTTGATGTTCATTTGGCTATTTAACTATTCAAAATTTTATAGCTGTTGAGTGTTGTTATCTATTCAGTTGTGCATATATATATAATACAACTAGGTTATCCCTTGTGAACTTCATGGACTGGACCATTCAAATTTGGTAGTTTGCTGAAGGGAATAAAGTTATTGTTAATGACAACACTCAAGGATACTAGATTTGCGAAGAATTATATCTTATACCCGATTATCCAATATATAGATGGTGGGGGTAATTTACAGTTATAACTACAATTTCACTATTTATAAAAAGGTGAAGATCGACATCCAAATAAATGTGGGTAATAATGATAAAAAGCCTAGGGTACAAATGGAGAATGACATAATTCAAGATGATAACTTATAACTAATAAAACATGTATATAACCCTTTAAAAAAGTAAAATTTATGTGGCAGAGTCTAGTGTTATAGATGTTAATATGATTTGAGTTCAGACGTTTCTTATGACCAGTATATCTCATGTGAAGAATATGTGACACAATCTAAGGTATCATAATCACCCTCTTGGGACTCATGGGAGTTGACAAGGTTTGCTCCGTCGTCATAAACATAGCATGCTGTTGGGTCTCTCGTACCAACCAATATTATCAGTTTTTTGCTCATAAAAAGCTAACAACTTTGGTTTTGATTGGTCGAGTGAATATTTCCCAAATGTGCACCCATTCTAAAACTATTTTCATCCAATTACGTTAAGCTCAGATACAAAAATACTGATGGTACTTCTCTTCCCATCCATATGTAGCTCTCGATCTTAACAAACCTTATGACCCGATATCTACTATGTTCACAAAATAATGTAGCATAATGCTCTTATTATTTTTTCACATTCGCAAATTTCATCTACATATAAATTCATAAATGTTTTTTTATCTCTTTTTCTCAATGTTTCGGCATAAATTTTGTTGAAAATGAAGTTATGATTGAAATTGGGTATTTTTTTGGTATCCTAGGGTATATCGAGTGTCATTATTCATTATCATGACAAACGGAACTCATACCAACGAAACAAAGTCGATACTGGTATCGGCATGAATAAAATCGACTTTCATATTCTTTTTTATCGTTTTCAATTTATGTAAAATCAACTTAAGAAGTATAAATGAACTACACGTCATACATCCAGTTTTGGGTACTTATAAACAAGTAAGGTCAATTTTAGATGATCGGAAGGGTATATCGCTTTCAGATTCATGCCCATGCCTAATTCTATAATTAACCAAACAAATAACCGATCGATCCAATCTTTTACCATTCACGTTTTATGTTTTAATATATAAATTAACTTTAGTGGTCTAAGCTAATATATTAATAATACATAGGTTGTTGTTTTTTTACTTAGACCCCCTGTTATGGGGCTGCATATGGCGCCCAAAGCCAAACATAGCGCCGTATGGCGCCATGAACACCGGGACGGGGGGCGGTATGAGGAAAAAAAAATGAGGAGCACTATAATTATCGCGGCGCCATGGGGGGAAGGTTTCAATGCTTGGACCAATCAAAAAAAGGTTAATGTTTTTATAATTATTTAATAAAAACGAAAATTAATAATTAGGTATTGATGGGTAGGGGCTTTATGACTACGGGCTTAAATGCATAACGCCCCATAACGCCCACCCGCACACGTGGCGCGCCACGTGTCGCATAACGCCCACAAAGGGGCGTTATGACTACGCATGGCCTTATGGCTACTTTCACATGGCTAAGCTACGCCTGGCCAACGATTAGCCATGCCCACAAGTCCAATTTTTACACTAATTTAGTTATTTCAAACTATGATATTAATAATAGTATAATACCCATTTGTTTTAAAGAAATATCTGTAAGATTAAATATATTATGTATTAATATTTAATCTATAGCCATTATAATCATTTACATAATATAGATCAAAATATATAATAACCTATTAAATAATTAGTTGGTAATTGTTGATGGACCATATTACCCTTATTAACTAATTAGGTTTCCTCCTAGGTGCTTATATAAGGAGAATTATGTGGAGGTTAAGGGGTTAGACAATTACACATTAGAAACACCCCATAAGCATAACATCAAATTCGTCCTCCATCTCCTACAGCCGATACCCTTTCGGTTTTCTAAGTTCCCATAATCAGTCAGCACCCTAAGGAGGAACCAGATCATGATGACAAGCATGTCGAACTCCATTACTGGATTCTCCACTGCACTGTCTGCTGTAACAGGTATGTTTTAATGTTTTCCTTCATGTATAAACAGAACTGAACCAACATGTGGTATCAGAGCATATGTTGATTAGTCGGTTCTGTTTTTCGTATCCATAATTCTGGGATTGAAACTTGGAAAACGGAATTTTTTTTGAAGATCTTATGAACAGCCAATTTTCGAGTCATAAAGGATGACTCGAGACCACTGTTTTCGGAAAAGGTTAATTATATGTTCATTCAAAGTCAACTGGGTAATCTTGTGACCGAAATCTGGTTTAGAAAAGCCTTAAAATTCGGGTTTCGGGTTCCAGAATTTATGTTTTATTTTTTAGGGTTCATCATGTTCTTAGGAAAATTTTGAAAATTCTGTTATGTTTTGGAATATGATTCGGATATTGAGTGTTTTTTCCTGTTTTGATCTGATTTTGTCCTCTAAAGATTTTCGAAAACTGTTATTAGATAAACAGATTATGATTTTCGAAATATTTGATAAAATCAGATCAGCATTAGAATAGGAAACCATATCTCATAATCCCTTAGATTTCGACTTTTCAGTTATGTTTCCACATTCACAGCTGTTAACAGGAAGTTTCGAGACCATCAGATTACGACTCGAGACCATCAATCTCAACTCGAGACAACAAGGACTCTACTCGAAATCATCAGGCCATTAAACCTTCACAACTCGAGACAGAGGTCTCGACTCGAGACCATTAGATCTCGACTCGAGACCATTAGATCATGAATCGAGACCATTAGATCATGACTAGAGACAAAGGTCTCGACTCGAGACCATAAGGTCTCGACTCGAGACCATAAGGTCATGATGCGTGCGAAGTGTCGTATATATTAGGTGTATATTTTAAGCCCCTTTAACACTTATTTTAGCCAAGTTTTAAATTTATAAAACACGATATTTTACTAACACTAAACACACATATGGGCAAGTGCACCCATCGTGAGCGTAGTATAGCGTTGGTAAAATACCGAGGTCGTCCAAGGACACAAGAGCTTTTAGTACCGGTTTATCCTCAACGTCTAACCAAAATCAAAAGTTTAGAAAAATGTTTTAAACTAAGAAAAATAAAAACTAACTAAAATGCTGAAAATAAAATAAAAAGAAAAACAGATAGACAAGATGAATCACTTGGTTCCGACTCGTATCTAGTATAACCTTTGATTATTTCCGCACTTTTGCACATAATTAAGAGATTATCTTAGTTATTGTAGTAGGCCCCTATTTTGAAGGTGACGTTACCCTCACCCCAGTAGTTTGAGTCAGCAAGGATACAATCCTAAAAGGGTGGATTATTGGAAGATAATGAATTAAGTTATTAATGCAGTATTATGGTAGGCCCCGCTTTTGGCGGTGACGTTACCCTCAACTAAGTAGTCTGAGTCAGCAGGGATACAGTCCTAAATAGCCGGGTTATAGTATTAATAGTAGTTAACTTATGAGGGGATCAAAGAGTTTGGACCCCCGCCATCCAATACCGTGAAGCATTGAAGGAGGTCCTACTAAATTTGACCCAGGTCCATTGCAGGACCTCTAAACGCTGAACAATGGCAAGACCTTTACCAAACCGTTCCCTTAACCCCCGACCAGGTAGCCAACATACCTCCATATAGACCGTGGAGATATGAATGATGAAAATCCTTTATTTTATATAGACAGTAAAATAATGCCAAGGCACCACGGACAAACGATAAGGAAAGATCACATTCAACATAAGTAACTAGTTATTAAAGTCATTAATACAAAACCAAATAAAAAGTGCAAAAGATTAGAAATAAAAAGTATTATACTAGACACTTTGTCTTCACCAAGTGATGTAAGAGACTTAGGCAAACATGGCCTTGATTGTCAAGAACTCTTACGATCAATCTTGGATCCCGAGATGACTCACACACTCTACGATGGACAATGGATGATGGTGGTGGATGATGGTGTTGTGATGGTGGTGGGTGGTGGATGAAGTGTGAGAGAGGTGGTGTGCCAAGGGATGAGTTGAAATGAAACCAAGCACTCCTATTTATAGGCTGAACAGAGGGCTGGGCACGGCCCCGTGTCCGCTGGGCACGGCCCCGTGCCTGTCTGACATTCTCTCTCCTCATTAATTATAATTCGCAATTACAATTAATGCGCCTGAAGTACTTTCGCCACGCCCCCGTGTTCACTGGGAACGGCCCCGTGGTGGGCAATAGAAGCTTCTATAGGTTTGTCTTTTCTGCTGCTTCTTGGGCACGGCCCCGTGCTGGCTGAGCACGGGGCGTGTTCAGTCTTCTGCCTTCTCTATTTTGCTTGGGAAGATGCCGTTGAGGGGTCGGGCAGTCCACTTATGTTCCTTTCCTTGTATTTATGTTAGATTTAGCTGTCTTTTTGCTTCTTTCATGAATTTGAGCTCATTTAATCCTGAAAATACAAAAGGAAGACAAAAACACTCTTTTTCCAACATTAGTACTTAAAAAGGGTTAGTTTTGTGCCTCATTTGATGTAATTTATATGTTGCATTTTACACACATCAAATACCCCCACACTTGAACTTTTGCTTGTCCTCAAGCAAAACTCTTTAATATGTGGGTTACACACCCAAATGGAATAGGTAGAAGAGAAGGTTTTGGGCTTGTCGTAGAGTGTCGGGATTTCCAAGATTCTTTAGGAAGTTTTATTTTTATTTATTTACAATCCTATTCGTCATGATTTATTTAAAACTTTTCATAAGAGAAATTATTTATTAGGGCATAGCATGCCTTTTTAAAATTCTATTTATATACAAGTTCACATACCTCACGGGAGAAATCACTCACACTCGGCCGAAGGTGTATTTTTAGTGAATCACTCGAGAGCGGCATGGAACTTATTCCTACCATAAGCTTGCCAAGCAATCAATCCTCCTCCTTTTTAACTTTTATACCTTTGTAAATATCAAGAGGACTTTGTGGGTTAAGGGTTAGGCTTGGGTTAAAGGTAGGTGGTTGGGTTAGTGGTTAGTAGCAAAAAGGGTGAAAAAGCGTAACAAGTGTCGGTTTTCGTAGGACTTTCTATTTTTGTAACTCGTATTTTGATGAAGCTATTATTCAAACAAAGTTATTTTTGATGAACTTGTTTGTTTATTTTCTTTTTGCTTCATCATCAACACATTTTTTTTTCTACGAAAAACCGAACTTGTTACTAAAACAAAGGGTAAAAATTGAAAAAGGTTTTGGTGGGTAAAAGGGTTTTTTGTTTGGGTGATGAAATGAAAAGGTTTAGGCTCAAAGGGGCTAACTAGGGGGATTTTTGGGTGGGTGGTAAAAGAAAAAGGAAAATAATGGTGTAGAAATAAAAAGGGTTAGTCCTAATGCCTCCATCATTTACTTAATCGGGTTTAAGTTGATAAGGACCGGGAATGTATCGTCATGGCAAGTTCTAGAGTCGTAAGAACCAAGCGGCTATTCACACAAGAAACGAAAAATGAGCATTTAGTCTAAAGATGTAATTTTGTATGCTCAATAAAGGCTCAAAACTCACTTTTGTGGGAATGGGTTTTTATGTGATCAAGTATATATAATCAAATTTTAACTAAGCTTGTCATGCCTTTTCATAATTTTCTTATGTTGGTTCTTTTTATCACGACGCTATCGGTTGTAAATTCGTAAAAATATAACCTTTTTGAGAACTTGGATTTCCCGAGTTAAACCTAGACAAGTAAAAAAAATGAAATTTTTGAAAAAATTTGGGGTGATTAGCGGTTCCAATAGAGTTTTGTGTAAGGCTTGTATTTAGGACTTGCAAAATTTCAAGGTTTTAGCATCCCCCCCCACACTTAAATTACACATTGTCCTCAATGTGTCCCAAAAAAATAAATTTTTAGGTTGATTAGATGTGTAAAATAGTGTTAAAAAGCAAAAATTTTGTGTTACTGGGCGCTGAACACGGCCCCGTGTTGTCCGGGCACGACCCCGTGTTCAAGTGCCAGTAACAAAATTAGATTAAGAGGAACAGAAGCCTGGACACGGGGGCGTGTTGGGTGAACACGGCCCGTGTCCAGTTACCTGAACTGGGCGTTTTTTGCAGTTGGTTCAGCACGGGGCCGTGTTGGTTGGGCACGGCCCGTGTTGAACCTTCTGGAATGGAGAGAATTGTCGGGTTGCCTTGTTCTTGTGCATGAAGTCATTTTTCTCGTTCCCCTTTTCATCCCTTATCACCATGAGTGTGTTTTATTCCTGAAAATTAAAACTAACTAGAAAACATAAAAATTAATCTAAATTAAACTAAGGATAGTTCCGTGGAATGCCTCCATGGTGCGCCATGTTTATAAGGGTCCTTGGCTAGACCCAAAGCCGGTCATATGTCACCCAAGTGGGATGTATTGCATCCCATATTACACCATCGGAGAGCATCATCCAAGCTTGAGTCTATGACTTGCATGTAGTTGACCGGGTCTTCGTCCTCAATTCTTTTTCCACATTCAAACTTCACCTCCTCATCCCCAAACTTCAATGTTAACGTTCCGTCATTCATGTCTACCACCGCTTGGGCGGTGGCTAGAAATGGCCTCCCGAGGATGAGAGGGAGATCGGTGTCTTCTTCCATGTCTAGGATGACAAAGTCGGTTAGGAAAACGAAGTTGTCAACTTTTACCAACAAATTCTCAGCGACACCTTGTGGAAATTTGACGGATCTGTCGGCGAGTTGTATGCTCATCTTTATAGGGCTTGTTGTTCCTAGGCCGAGTCGTTTGAACATTGATGTGGGCATGAGGTTAATGCTAGCCCCAAGATCGGCTAATGCATTACGAACGGGAGATTCCCCAATCGAGCAAGGAATTGTGAAGCTTCCGGGATCGATTTTCTTTTGTGGAAGTTTGTTGAGCACTAAGGCGGAGCATTCTTCGCCTAAGTTAACTAATTGCAATGATTCAATTTTCCTTTTGTTTGTGAGGAAATCCCTCATAAACTTTGTGTATTTAGGCATTTGGGTTAGGACCTCGATAAAAGGAATATTAACATGCAATTGTTTTAGTAAATTTTCGAATTTAGCGAATTGCTCATCGGTCTTCTGACGATTTAACCTACCGGGGTACGGAATTGGAGGAGTCTTGGTGGGCTCTTGAGTTGGTAGAGAAGCCTTTTCTGGCGCAGGAGGAGTCACAGGCTGGCTAGAATGGCTTCTTTCATTTGGCGGCAATGGAGCATCCTCGGGACCCACGGTTTGATTTCTTAATGTGATGAGATGTACTTGTGCCTTCGGGTTGGTTTCGGTATTACTAGGTAACGCGCCTTGTGGTCTCTCGGAGAAATTTTGAGCTAGTTGATTTAATTGTTTTTCAACATTTTGAATGCTAGCTTGTTGATTTCTAAAATTCGATTCCAATTGTTGAAATCGATCCGAGTTTTTCTTTTCAGTGTCAGAGATGAGGCGAGATACAGTATCTTCAAGCCTTTCTCTTCCACCTTGTTGTTGAGAGAAATTTTGTGGTTGTTGAAAATTAGTTCGTTGGTTTTGTTGGTTACTACTATTGCCGGGATCTCTCCAACCAAGATTCGGGTGGTTATGCCATCCTTGGTTGTAGGTACCCGTTGGAGGACCCGACGGCCTAGGTCTATTATCAATGTAGTTTACCGTTTCTGCTTGTTCATCTAATTCTTTAATACAACTCCAATTTTCATGTGACCCACCACACCCTTCACAAGCCATAACCGAGGCCGTTTTTGTCATTTCTAGCTTTTTGATTTTTGAAGAGAGGGCCTCGATTTGGGCTTGTAAAGAGGTGCTTTCATCAACCTTATGGGCGCCCGGGGCAATAGATTTATTACCTCGGGGAGTGTGCCATTGAAAATTGGTTTGAGCAATTTCCTCAATTTGGTTATATATTTCATTTGGGCGACGATTACCTAAAAGTCCCCCGGAGCTTGAGTCGAGTGTTTGTCTTGTGTGTGGCAACAACCCATTGTAGAAAGTGGATACTTGTTGCCACACCGCTAGACCGTGATGAGGACACTTTCTTAGAAGCTCCTTGAACCTTTCCCAAGTTTCATATAAGGATTCCCCATCCTCTTGTGAGTATGTATTAATTTCAGTCATTAATTTAGTCGTTTTAGCAGGAGGGAAATACTTATATAAAAACTTTTGAGCAAGTTCATCCCAAGTGTTTACCGATCCAACTGGGAGGGTGTTAAGCCAAGCCTTAGCTCGGTCTTTTAGTGAAAATGGAAACATTCGAAGGCGGATGGCGTCATTTGATGCTCCATTGATCCGAAAGGTATCACATATTTCTAAGAAGTTAGTAATATGTAGATGGGGATCCTCGTCCGCAAGCCCGTGGAAGGTTGCGGAGTTTTGGAGCATTTGTATCAAATGCGGCCGAAGTTCGAAGTTGTTGGCCTCGACATTCGGTGCATTGATAGCGGCGCTGAGATTGCCTACGGTGGGCCGTAGGTAATCCATGAGGGTACGTTGGTCCGCCATTGGAAGTGGGTCCCCCGAAGCTTTCTCTTGATTTTTAGCTTTAAGTCTTTTTCTAAGAAAGCGTTCGGGTTCTTCTAGGGGTTCTTTTATGTCTCTACTAGAACTGGAGCTCATGCACTACGTAGGAGGTTCAAATGTGGCGCCTGGGTTCCAAGTCCTGCAACAAAAACAGAAAAGAACGTTGGTCAGAATGTTCACCACGGCCCCGTGCTCAGTGAACACGGCCCGTGGTCAGAGGTACAGTAATTGTTTTCTGTATCCCAGTTACTGGGAGTTGGACACGACCCCGTGTTGCACCGACACGGCCCCGTGTTCAGCTCTCTGTAACTCAGAAAATAAAAACTGCCAGTTATGATGCTGGGCACGGCCCGTGTCTGACCAGGCACGGCCCGTGCTGAGCTCTGCAGAAGCTGAAAAACTAAGAAAATCTTAAAAAAAATAAAAAAAGAAAAATAAAAGATGATTAGGCCGTTGATTCCTAACTTTCTTAAAATCCTTGTGTCCCCGGCAACGGCGCCAAAAACTTGATGCGTGCGAAGTGTCGTATATATTAGGTGTATATTTTAAGCCCCTTTAACACTTATTTTAGCCAAGTTTTAAATTTATAAAACACGATATTTTACTAACACTAAACACACATATGGGCAAGTGCACCCATCGTGAGCGTAGTATAGCGTTGGTAAGATACCGAGGTCATCCAAGGACACAAGAGCTTTTAGTACCGGTTTATCCTCAACGTCTAACCAAAATCAAAAGTTTAGAAAAATGTTTTAAACTAAGAAAAATAAAAACTAACTAAAATGCTGAAAATAATAAAAAAAAAAAAAACAGATAGACAAGATGAATCACTTGGTTCCGACTCGTATCTAGTATAACCTTTGATTATTTCCGCACTTTTGCACATAATTAAGAGATTATCTTAGTTATTGTAGTAGGCCCCTCTTTTGAAGGTGACGTTACCCTCACCCCAGTAGTTTGAGTCAGCAAGGATACAATCCTAAAAGGGTGGATTATTGGAAGATAATGAATTAAGTTATTAATGCAGTATTATGGTAGGCCCCGCTTTTGGCGGTGACGTTACCCTCAACTAAGTAGTCTGAGTCAGCAGGGATACAGTCCTAAATAGCCGGGTTATAGTATTAATAGTAGTTAACTTATGAGGGGATCAAAGAGTTTGGACCCCCGCCATCCAATACCGTGAAGCATTGAAGGAGGTCCTACTAAATTTGACCCAGGTCCATTGCAGGACCTCTAAACGCTGAACAATGGCAAGACCTTTACCAAACCGTTCCCTTAACCCCCGACCAGGTAGCCAACATACCTCCATATAGACCGTGGAGATATGAATGGTGAAAATCCTTTATTTTATATAGACAGTAAAATAATGCCAAGACACCACGGACAAACGATAAGGAAAGATCACCTTCAACATAAGTAACTAGTTATTAAAGTCATTAATACAAAACCAAATAAAAAGTGCAAAAGATTAGAAATAAAAAGTATTATACTAGACACTTTGTCTTCACCAAGTGATGTAAGAGACTTAGGCAAACATGGCCTTGATTGTCAAGAACTCTTACGATCAATCTTGGATCCCGAGACGACTCACACACTCTACGATGGACAATGGATGATGGTGGTGGATGATGGTGTTGTGATGGTGGTGGGTGGTGGATGAAGTGTGAGAGAGGTGATGTGCCAAGGGATGAGTTGAAATGAAACCAAGCACTCCTATTTATAGGCTGAACAGAGGGCTGGGCACGGCCCCGTGTCCGCTGGGCACGGCCCCGTGCCTGTCTGACATTCTCTCTCCTCATTAATTGTAATTCGCAATTACAATTAATGCGCCTGCAGTACTTTCGCCACGCCCCCGTGTTCACTGGGCACGGCCCCGTGGTGGGCAATAGAAGCTTCTATAGGTTTGTCTTTTCTGCTGCTTCTTGGGCACGGCCCCGTGCTGGCTGAGCACGGGGCGTGTTCAGTCTTCTGCCTTCTCTATTTTGCTTGGGAAGATGCCGTTGAGGGGTCGGGCAGTCCACTTATGTTCCTTTCCTTGTATTTATGTTAGATTTAGCTGTCTTTTTGCTTCTTTCGTGAATTTGAGCTCATTTAATCCTGAAAATACAAAAGGAAGACAAAAACACTCTTTTTCCAACATTAGTACTTAAAAAGGGTTAGTTTTGTGCCTCATTTGATGTAATTTATATGTTGCATCTTACACACATCAGTCATAACTCGAGACAAAGGTCTCGACTCGAGACAACAAGGTTGTGACTCGAAACCTCATTATTTTAAGCTGTTTAATGTGAACTAAAAAATTTTTCGGGGCTCCGCCCCGAACCCCGGGCGGGGGGCACGCTGTCCCCCGCAACCCCCAGCGAACTCACCGCGGAGTTCGATCCTCGCTAACGGGTGGTTTGCTATTAAATAATTGGTTTTGTAATTATTTAGTTAATTAATCAGAATCAGATAATGTTTTACAAAACCAAAATAGCTTAACTTGAATGAGCTTTTGATGTATCATTTCTGGCCAAAGCTGACTTGACACATCTACTTATCGTTCAAGTATTACGAAGGCTATGTTGTGTGTGCATCATAAGCATGAATGTCTTAATTTCTGGCCAAAGCTGATTTAATTCATTCATAGATGGCATACTCAACGCGTGCATAACTAAAGTGATTGTCTCAATTTCTGGCCAAAGCTGATTTGTTACAACCACTTTGCACATATGCTTAAATGATTACACTTCTGGCCAAAGCTGTTTTGTCTTCGTTTAAGTAGAATTTTTAGCTAAGTCTATTATTTTGATGTTAGTAATAGACAATATCACAGCTTCATAATGTAAAATGGTCATTATTTATGCCTGCCTTAGTTTAACGTGCCCTTAGATCACATTAGGACTTCTTTCTTAGTATCATAACTTGCTCATCTTATTTCCACTATCAGCACCCAATTGCGGGATTCCACCTTTGACTGGTGATAACTTTGCTGCATGGAAGGATGCTCTCATGCTTACTCTTGGGCTGCTGGATTTTGATTATGCTCTAAGAGAGAATAAGCCAGCGGATCTTACCACTCAAAGTACTGCTGCTGAGCAGTTAACTCATGACAAGTGGACTAGGTGTAACCGCATGTCTCTCATGTTTATGAAGCAGTCCATCAGCAATGCAATCAGAGGAGCTATTCCTGATTCTGAAGATGCTAAAACCTACTTGGAACATGTGGAGGCGCAATTCAAAGGGACGTCTAAAGCACACGCTAGTACTCTTATTCTCAAGCTGGTGACAACTAAGTATGATGGGAGGAGCGGCATTCGCGAGCACATCATGATGATGAATGACATGGCCAATAAGCTGAAGGGGCTGGAAATGGAAATCAGTGATGGTTTCCTTGTTCATTTTATCATCACTTCGCTTCCTTCGTCCTTTGAAGCATTCAAGATCAATTACAACACTCAGAAGGACAAATGGACGATGAGTGAACTGGTCGCTATGTGCGTACAGGAGGAAGAGCGTATGAGGATGGATCGCACTACTGATGTTGCCAACTTCACTACCTCCAACTCTAAGAAGAGGAAGAACAATTATCAGAGGAAGGATGCTTCAAAAGTCCAAAGGCCTAATCCTAATCCTAATAAAAGTGCACCTTCCAGCTCTAAGAACTCCTTAGGCAGTATCCGCTGCAAGTTCTGTAAAAAGACAGGACATATGCAGAAAGAATGCCCTGATTTTAAGGAGTGGCTGGCTAAGAAAGGTAACGATTATTTTATGATACTTGAGTCCTATAATTTAAGTGTTCCTGCTAATTCTTGGTGGTTTGATTCTGGTTCTATGGTTCATGTTACCAATTCAACTCAGGGATTCCTTTCAATCCGGAAGCTGGAAAGAAACCAAAGAACACTTAAGGTTGGGGATGATCGAGAATTAGAAGTGAAGGCCATTGGAACATTACAATTAGTTATGAAAACTGGTTTATGTATTAAACTTTATGATACCTTATATGTTCCTGAGGTAACTCGGAACCTTGTATCAGGACCAAAGTTAGACATCGATGGTTTTATTGTTTCCCATGGTCATCGCAAACTCTCTATCCTTTATGATTCTGTTCTTTATGGTACTGGTATTCTGGATGGTGGTCTCTATAGATTAGAACTAGAAGATAACTTTTCCAAATCTTTGTTGTCATATAACATTAATGAATCACTCACAAAGATGGAAGAGAAACGAGACTTAGAAACTTCATCCATGTTGTGGCATCAGCGTTTAGGCCACATTTCAAAAGAACGATTAAATCGTCTTGTAAAGGATGAAGTCTTACCTCCTCTCGATTTCTCTGATTTTGGAACATGTGTCAAATGTCTTAAAGGTAAAATGACATTAGCGAATAAGAAATGTGCCACTAGGAGCTCTAATTTATTAGAACTCATTCACACTGACATTAGTGGTCCCTACCAAATCGCTGGCATAACAGGACATACTTCATTTATCACTTTTATTGACGATTATTCTCGTTACATGTACTTGTATCTTATTAAGGAGAAGTCTAAATCTCTTACAACTTTTAAAGATTATAAGGCTGAAGTTGAAAAGCAATTAGATCGTCAGATTAAAGTTGTGAGATTAGATAGAGGCGGTGAATATTATGGAAGACATACTGATGTGGGTCAAGCTCCTGGTCCATTTTATGAGTTTTGTAAGGGCCAGGGGATCGTGAACCAATACACCATGCCTGGTACACCTCAGCAGAACGGTGTCGCTGAAAGAAGAAATCGTACCCTTATGAACATGGTGCGCAGTATGTTAGCCAACACTAATTTACCATTATTTCTCTGGACTGAAGCGTTAAAAGTAGCTGTTCATATACTCAATAGAGTTCCTTCTAAGTCTGTCCCTAAAACTCCTTATGAACTTTGGACAGGAAGGAAACCGAGTCTTAAATATATGAAAGTATGGGGCTGCATTGCTGAAGCGAAACTTTACAATCCTTTCCTAAGGAAACTTGACCCTAAAACAGTTACCTGTTTCTTTATTGGGTATCCTGATAATTCTAAGGGTTATCGTTTCTATTGTCCTTCCCATGTCACCCGTATTGTTGAAACCAAGCGTGCTGCGTTCCTGGAGGATTTCAAGGTCAGTGGGAGCAGTACCAACCCTTACGAAGAATTGCAAGAAGTACAAGACGCGGGGGGGAGAGACTCGTCGCTTACCATTACTCCGATTACTCCTCTTGTACCCAATGCAACTACTGTACCTGAAGCTACTGCACCAACTCCAAATTTACCTCTACAATCAGAACCCATTATACCTCATGACGAAGGCACATCAAACGCTCAACACCAAGACAACGCTGGACCCGATAATCCACTCAGGAGGTCATCTAGGCAAAGAAGGCCTACTAATTGGGATGATTATGTTACCTACCTGACTGAAATGGATCCCGGAAAGCTCAATGATCCTATCTCTTACAATGAAGCCATTAGCAGTGATCAGTCTTCTGAATGGAATAAAGCAATGATTGAAGAGCTTGAATCCATGAAGAAAAATGACGTTTGGGATTTGGTAGAATTACCCAACGGTGTCAAACCCGTAGGATGCAAATAGGTGTTCCAAACAAAACTGGATCCGAATGGGAACGTTGAACGCTACAAAGCGAGATTGGTTGCAAAGGGCTACACTCAGAAAGAGGGAATTGATTATCAAGAGACGTTTTCACCTGTCTCTCGTAAAGATTCATTAAGGATCGTCATGGCCCTAGTAGCTCATTTTGATTTAGAGTTACATCAGATGGACGTTAAAACCGCTTTCCTTAACGGAGATTTGGACGAAGATGTTTACATGAAACAACCTGAAGGCTTTAAACCTGAAGGTCAGGAGCATCTAGTCTGTAAGTTGAAGAAATCCATTTACGGGTTAAAACAAGCATCACGTCAATGGTACCTCAACTTTGATGAAGTCATGAAGAAGCAAGGTTTTATGAAGAATCAAGTGGATCAATGCACCTACCTCAAGATGAGTGGGAGCAACTTTACTATTCTTGTCCTTTACGTAGATGATATTCTATTGGCAAGTAATAGTTTAGACATGTTGCATGAGTCGAAGCGGTTACTCTCGCATAACTTCGACATGAAGGATCTCAGAGATGCTTCTTACGTCATTGGCATCGAAATTCACCGAGATAGAAAC
Source organism: Helianthus tuberosus (assembly GCA_030545235.1). Taxonomy (NCBI): domain Eukaryota; kingdom Viridiplantae; phylum Streptophyta; class Magnoliopsida; order Asterales; family Asteraceae; genus Helianthus; species Helianthus tuberosus. Next base: position 6,435,012 of record CM060426.1, read on the forward strand.
AAAGGGATCTTAGGATTGTCCCAGAAGGCTTACATAGATCGTGTCCTTACACGATATAACATGCAACAGTGCAAACCCTCAGTCGCTCCAGTAGTTAAGGGAGATGTTTTCGGTTCATTCCAGTGTCCGACAACAGAGGTTGAGAAGGAGAAAATGAGCCAGATACCTTACGCGTCAGTAGTCGGGAGCCTGATGTATGCTCAAGTCTGTACTCGCCCAGATATCGCTTATATTGCTGGAATGCTAGGCCGTTATCAGACTAATCCTGGCCTAGATCACTGGAAAGCAGCTAAGAAGGTACTTCGATATCTGCAAGGGACGAAAGACTATAAACTGACTTATAGAAGAAGTGATCATTTAGAAGTGGTGGGCTACTCTGATTCTGACTTTGCAAAATGCAAAGATGACAAGAAATCCACTTCGGGCTATATCTTTATGTTAGCAGGCGGCCCTATCTCATGGAAGAGTCATAAACAACAGTTGACCACAACTTCCACAATGATGGCAGAGTACATTGCTGTTTATAACGCAACCTGCCATAGAATGTTGCTTAGAAATCTGATCACTGGACTCAAAATTGTTAATTCCATTTCTAGACCATTGAAGCTTTACTGTGATAATTCAGCTGCCGTTAGTTTCTCGAACAGTAACAGTTCGACTGGAGCTGGTTTATATCTCGATACAAAATATCTGTTCGTACGTGAACGAGTTGAGGAAAATAATCTTTGTATCGAGTATATTAGTACTAAAGATATGCTTGCGGATCCGATGACTAAAGGTCTCCCTCCGAAGGTTTATGAAGAACAGGTTCGGAATATGGGATTTAGTAAAGACCTTATTTGAGCATATTGTACTAGCTTATGTTTTATGTTAATGAAATTTCCTCAGTTTGATTTTGTATGTCTCTTAGAATATGTTCAACCGGTATAATGGCATATAGACAAATAAAGTTACAAATCAAACAAAGGGCTTATGCGTATTTTGATCATAACGATTAGGTTTTAAATTAAGGCTATAGTATGATTAATGGGGGTCCTGAGTCGCATAATGATTCAACGGCTGTATTTCTCTGCTATAGTACTTGTTTAAGGCTAAAATGAGTGTTAACTCCTGATCAGGCTTATATAATACTCATAGTAAATGATTACTCGGCTAAGTGGGAGAATGTAAGATTAAATATATTATGTATTAATATTTAATCTATAGCCATTATAATCATTTACATAATATAGATCAAAATATATAATAACCTATTAAATAATTAGTTGGTAATTGTTGATGGACCATATTACCCTTATTAACTAATTAGGTTTCCTCCTGGGTGCTTATATAAGGAGAATTATGTGGAGGTTAAGGGGTTAGACAATTACACATTAGAAACACCCCATAAGCACAACATCAAATTCGTCCTCCATCTCCTACAGCCGATACCCTTTCGGTTTTCTAAGTTCCCATCATCAGTCAGCACCCTAAGGAGGAACCAGATCACGATGACAAGCATGTCGAACTCCATTACTGGATTCTCCACTGCACTGTCTGCTGTAACAGGTATGTTTTAATGTTTTCCTTCATGTATAAACAGAACTGAACCAACAATATCATCTCATGTGTAATTTATTATTGATATATGTTTCTATTATTATTTTTCCTATACGTGTGTGTTTTCCTTTTCATTTCGTCTGTTGTCATCTATGACAATAATTTTATTATATTCATCATACTCAGTAAATTTCACTAACAACAAAGTTAAGATAGAGTCTGAGAAGAATAAGATGTAGACAGTCTTACATCTACTTCGTAGGAATAGAGAGACTACTTTTTGTGAGACCCCCGACTTAATAGTGGTTTTGCATCAAGCCTAAACATAAGACACATAACACTCGACAATCAGAACAAAGGCCAATTAGTGCATGTACCCCCTTGTTTTTCAGCTATCAACGTCATCACATGATGCATTATTAACCGTCCCCCACTTTAACGTTATTTTCACGAAATTAGTAAAATAACGTTAGAATTATTGCACTTTCACTTTTGCCCCCATGGCCTACACATATATGTATATATATATATATATTTTTAATATTAACATTTCTATATAGATTTAGTAAATATACATAAAAAACTAATTTTTTATTTTACTAAGTATGACATTTGACAATAGTTTTCTTACAAAATCAAATTCAAGTCCTTTTAGACGTTTTGTGTAGTAAAATATGCTCTGTAAAATATATATATATACAACCTAATAAAAATCATACCTAGGGGACACATGTCCCTCATCTAAGGCATCTAAACCTCATTTTCCCGCCATTTTTGCAATCCCTTCATTCCCCTCATGTGAAACCAGACGCGGGATCCGAATAGGCTATTCGGGTCATCATCATTCCTTCCATATTTAAAGCTCGAAACCGTTCATTTGTTTCCATTTTCTTGTTCTTCTCTCATACTCTTCGAGATTATTAGGGTTTTTTTTGTTTCCTTTGTTCGTCTTCAGTAGACACTCCACGGAAGAATCGAACATCGACGGTACGTATTCTATTCCTCGGTTACGGCAACGTTGATTAGGGGTTTTCTTTGATCTTCTCACAGAAGAATCGAACATCGAGGGTACAAGTTCATAATCATTAATCATCTTATTCTAATTCAATATCAATTTCTGTTAATATACTGTGTAGTTTATCGATTTTTTCGTAGATTTTCTGTTTATAACATCTCCATCACATTGTTGTTTTGTTCTTAATTTGATGTTTTGTAATATATAATCTGATTCCGTGTGCTTGTGTAACCTGTGTTTGTAGGTTTTCAATATGCCGAAACTTCATCAAGGTAATTTATGTTTTTCTTCTTCATTAGAATTTTTATTATATCTTTGAATTTCTGTGGTTAATATGTAGATTCTGTATAAATTTTTTTCATTGTGTTAATTTTTTTGATTGTTATGATTTGTTTATTATATTTTTCTCTTTAATATGTTTATTATAACATCTTCATGTCATTGTTTTTTGTTTTCTGTTATTTTTTTGGTTATTGTATAAGATCTGTTTTGGTATGTTTATGTAATCTTTATTCGTTTATCGTCTGTTTTCGTATCTTTATGTAATTTGTCTTTATATTCGTTGTCTGTTTATTGTTTATGCTTTCCGTCTTACTGAGATGTTTGTTGTTTTGTTAAATTCTTTAGGTTTACTTTTTAGATTCCTGTTATTTGTTATCTTAATTTTTAGGATTTGTTTATTAGATTTCCTGTTAATTCCTGTTAATAACATCTTGATGTCATTGTTTTTATGTATTGTTTTTTTTTGTTTTTTATTATTTTCTTATACATGATGTTATGATGTTATTATGTATGTTGTGTCATATATGTGTTTGTATTCATTATCTTTACATTCTTTATGTTTAACGTCTTTCTGAGATTTTTCATATTTGGTATAAGTCATGTAGTTTGATTTGTAGAATCTGTAATCTTTTTTCATGTTATCATTTGTTTTGAACAATAAGATTAACATTTTATGGTTTATTAATTTCTTCTTTTTTGAATCAGTATCAGAGATCCTTCTTTCTGTAGGCATATGACTCGAGCGGACGAAGTTCTTCTGGTAATTGAGAAATTATAACATGAAGTATACAGTTTTTTTTTTTTGTTATCATGAAAGACAATTTATTATTATTTTATTGTTTATATATTATAATTATAATTATAATTATAATTTATTTTGAGTTGTTTGCTTTATAAGACGATTCCATCTGACGCCGCGTGTAAATTGTGGGGTACGGATAAAGTGCCTACAAATGTTCTGCTACAAACCGAGGATGGCCGAACATTTATTGTTTGCTTAAGTGAAGCAAAAGAAAAGCTTTTCCTTTTCCATGGTTGGTCGAATGTTGTCATACATTTAGAGCTAAAAAAATGATGTTTGGTAATCTTCAATCCTGTAGATTCTACTACATTCAAACTAAAATATTTCCTTGATGGTGTGAGTCATAGCTCTTTCTGGACATCTCTGGTATCTACAACATTTCACTTTAGTGTAAGATTATTTTTTACTTTCTGGTTTTTTTCTTAATATATTTACGTTTTCTGAACTGATTAGAAAACTAACCTTTTTTTTTTGTTACCATCCCTACAGGTCATTCCTGATTGTATCCTACCCAAGTGTTATGGTTATACATCAAATGACTTAATTTCAACTATATATATAGGCAACAAAACGTTTCACGTTAAGATTGAAACGGTTGATGGTAAAGTCGGTTTTACCAATGGTATTGATGTAATTGTTAGGCAGTTTCAATTGGAGGCCGGTTGTTATTTTGTATTTACAAAATGTTTTGGTAATTATTTTCATTTAATAATTTTTGGTAAAAACGGTGTTGAAAAGAATTTTGCTGATGTAGATGTCAAGGAGGTTATACATTTGGTTGTTTCTTTATATATTTAATTACTATATTGTTAATCTAATAAATTTTATATGTAATTGGCAGGCTGTAGTTGCACCTATTGATTCTGTACATGATGTTTCTCCGATTTCAGTTGCCCCGCCCGCTGTTGCTGAACAACCACATGGGAGTCGTTATTAGTTTGTTCGTATGGCTGCTACATATTTTGTAAGTTGTACTATGATTTTAGTAACTACTAAATATTAAATATTATATATTTTTTATTGACATAATACATAATTCTTATTAGATTCATGTTCTTATTACTTTTATTGTTTAAAACAATATAGAGGCTGCCTGATACTGTTTCGAGGATGGCTAAATTTGATTTGGGTTTAAAACCTATCACCATCAGACTTCTGCATCGCAGTCCGCAAAAGGAGTTTATTAATGGTACCAAACGTGACCAGTTGGTCCAGATTCATGAAATCTGTTGGCATTCAGGTAGGTGACACGGTTTACTATTCCTTCGATGAAATTGACCAAGTCTTGAGTGTTGAAACGGTTGTACCTCACATGAGGCGTAGTAATTAGTTCTTTGACATTTAGGTTTGGTTTTCTGGTTTTCATATGATAGATATTAACTTCTTTATGGTTATTAGTTTTTAACATGGTTTATGGTTTTGAAGTTAAAGTTATTACATCTTATTATATCTTACCAGTGGTTTCAACGACTATAATGACAATATATAATATAATATATTATTATCAAATACGCGTTGTCTAGAAAGTTTAATCTATGTTTTAAGTACTTTGTATTCCATTCTTGCATCATCAATTATCGTAATATCATAAGTATTTTAAAATGTGACTCTGTATTATTAGAATGTTAAATGTTAAATAAAAGATAGATAGAAAACCATATAGAAACAACTTTTAAAATAGTAAACCACATTCTATTTCTTACATTAGATGATAACTACATATAACAATCATAGTTAAGAATGTAAAAATATTAAGAAATTAAGATATTCAGATACTTAGATAGCTGTTTATTTTAAAAAAATATATATTACCATGGCTGTTTATGTACAAATGTTAAAAATATAGTAATAATAATAGTTAGAACCCTATCTGTTTTGTGACTGTCAATCCTTCTGAATATAATATTGATGATTTAAGATTGTAACAGTGTTTATATAAATCAGTCTTATATTTGTTATATATATTATATATATGTGTTATATATATACAAAATGTAAATGTTAAACAGGAAACTGATTCATATATATGTGTAATTGCTAGTATTCCTTTAAATAACTAAGCTAGCCTAAAATAGGTTCATATATTTTTTGAAATAATATGTAATTGATTCGAATTTTAGTTAACTATATTTCTTTAATTTTAGAACATCCGTAAATGATGTTAATGATGTTAATAATATAATAATATAAATGATTATATAATAAATTTTTGTATAATTTTTAGAACTTTCTAAATAACTTCTACTAAAGTAGGTTAATCTATTTTTTGAAAGAATATGAAATTGATATTATCTATTATTCATATTGTTTATATGATTATTTATTATTGATTATTGATATTGATTATATATATTGATAAATTGATGTTGATTATGATTATTGATGTTTTCCTTATATAACTTTTGATATTGCTCCTATAAGTATTTTGCTAAACTCCATTCATTTCCACATTGTGTCATTCATATTATTGCATTGTTTTGGTTAGGTGTTAATCTTACAATTCTTATATATGATAGGATATTAGGATTATGTTTTTGCAATAAAACAGTATTTTGTTAAACTCTGTTTTTCGTCCATAATGTTTCTGCATATTGTTTTTTTTTTTTTAATATTTTGCAATGGTCTTTGGTTTTTCTGATTCGTATATTGAATTATCTTTTGCGCCGTGTCATAGATATTATGGAGAACCAGAACATAACTATGTTGAGAGTTGTTGATGCTTTTCAAGAGCAGTTTTCTGTCAAGGTTAGGGTGATCAGGGTTTGGGAACACCCTGAAAGGAGAAATCCCAGTCAACTTTACTCAATGGACATGATTCTAATTGATGAAGAGCTTTATTTCTTTTTATCATTTTTTATCCATATATCTTCAAATTTGTATGATCATATCTTTATACAATTTGATTAATATTTTTTTTATTATTTTTTTCATACATTATACAGGGTACAAAGATGGAGGCTACCTGCTTGAATCGTGTGTTACCACAATTTCTTCTGTCATTACTGGAAAAGCAATGTTTGATTATCAGGAATCCAACAAAGGTTTTAATAACTCTACATACAGGTATGTTGACAATCAAAACAGGCTATGTTTCTAGGGTACAACCCAAGCTACTGAATGTAAAGATTTTGGTGGATCCCCGTACGGCTTTGATTTCTTGAGCTTTGCGGACATATTGAACAGTAATTCTATTTCAAACGTTATAGTCGGTATGTATATGAAATATTGTTTTCAAAATATAATTTTATTTTTCATTCAATTTTTTTACCTAACTAATCACATCTTATTGATCGATATTGTATTGTTGTAGATGTTATTGGTTATTTGTCTCGATCATTTCCAAAAGAGACTGTAAGTAACAAAGCAAGTGGGAAGCAATCTGTGAAAGTTACCATAGAGATTTCTGATCTGGAGTAAGCATCCTAATAATTATCTTAGAATCCAGTATACATATTATTGTTACAATTAATAGTAATTATAGTAATAGTGTTTTACCATAATTATATAATGTCACATATGAAACTTATAATGAACCCCTTTTTTTTATGAAATATTCAGGCGTCGGACAGTATTTCTTACTCTGTGGGATCAATACTGTGATCAAGTTTTGTCGTTTTTTGAGAGTATCAAAGGGAAAAATGTTCATGCAATCATTATATTGCAGTTTGGGAAGGTCAAGTGGTGGAATGGTTTGTATTCTTTCCTTAGTAATTATTGGAGTGTAAAGTTTATATTTACATTTATTATATTATATGTTATTTTACTGTCTCACTGTTTGTTACTAGGTGTCGCGTATGTTAACAATTCATACACGGTTAGTCGCCTTTTTTGCAATCATGATTGTCCTGAAGTTGATGAGTTCAGAAACAGGTTTGAAAAAAATATTCGATATATTCTTTCTTATTTAACTTATGGTTATTTAAATTTTAATATTTATCCATATTCTGATGAACGTATACTTTAGTATAATATATGTTTTTTTTAAATTTCTTCAAGGTTTGATTGCAAACTCTGTTGAGGTTAGTGAATCCACGAGCCTTGGTTCCATGGCAAAATCTGTTGAAGAGGAATTCTTGGAGTGCAAAGATTTTTTCAATATTTGCGATGTATTTTCGCTTACGGCATTATACTTTTTTTTAATACTAAATTGTAGACTACAAGTTAACTGTATAGATTAATATCTTATTACATACTTATGAAGGTTTGCAAGGTAATTGTTGTGGGGAATATAATGGGTGTTTACAAAGATAAAGGATGGTTCTACGAGGGTTGCAATAGATGTAACAAGAAGATCAACAAAGTTGTTCATCAGAATGATGACACACAGGAATCAGGTTCAGCCGTAACAAAGGAGGTTCTTACCTGTCTCTCTGATTGTTGTGCTTTTAAAACTATAACTTCTTCTCTCAAGTAAGAGAATATACCTTCCGAACCTTTTTTTACATGCACGACCTATTTTTATTATGTTTTAATATGAACATACCAACATTCACTAGGTTTAAGATTCAACTTAGAGTTCAAGACCCTTCTGCCTCTGTTACACTTACTTTGTTTGATCGCGAAGCATGGAAGCTGGTAGGAAAGTCTATTGAAGATATTCTTATTGCCAACCCTGAATTTGTAAGTTTACATTTAGTAGCCATATTCGTTATGTTTTATATTTACTTAAAAGTTCATATTTGTTGATAAATGATAAATATTATATTTTGTCAGCGTTCTGATGCTATGAAGATTCCTGCTGAAGTAGATTTGTTGGTTGGCCAGACTGTTGCTTTTAAAATAGACGTTACCAGCTATGACTTGAAGTATAACATCCATAAGTATGGTATAACCAAGCTGACTGTGGATCCTAATGTTATATCTCAACTTCAAGAGAAGCAATCTTCTTCACAGATAAGTGTATGTTATATAAATTTTTCGAGATTATTGGGTTACGTTTTCAACATTGTACTTTCCTGAAGTCTATATATCCTTTTTAATTTTTTTTAATAAAATATACAGTGTTCTCAGAATTGTTCTCTGAATATCGGTGCTTTAGAATTTCAGTCTCAGACATTGTTTTGCATTTACATACTGATAGTGATGTATTTGTGTGAATTGGTTTTTTGTTATTGTTTGTTTTATTTCATATATGTTGAACTATTCGTTGCGTTTGTAACCTTTTAAATTTTCCTTTTGTTAGGACTATGGTGCGAAAGGAAGCGAAAACACGACGCCTGTATCTAACATGGCCAGCACCGTTTCACCTGTTGCTTTAGATGTCACTGATACTCCTGCTTCCATGTTAGCTAAGGATGAAGTGAAGTGTAACTTGGTTCAAGTCTATGATGTTGACGAAGATTGTGACACGTCTGCAACAAAGGTCCATAAATCTGGCGAGGTTAAGTATGTCAATAGTGCAGAGAAGATAAACCTCATAATTCCTAAAATCGAGAAATAGTTTTGGATGGTTTCATATGATTACTTTATTGGTTGTTTTTTTTTTTCGAATGTCGAGTATTGTTTTTATTGGTGTCATCTAAAACAATACATGGTTTGAATGTGTGCTTTTGGTATTTTTGTTTTGAACAATAAGCATTGTTATAATGTAACTTCTTTTTAATTCCAGTTTCATGTTTTTTCTTTACATTTCACGTAAATCCCAAACATACTATATTTGTATGATGGGTTATCACTATTCAAGTAATATGATACGAAAAAATGGTAATCTTACATTAGACTACAAAATTAACAAAAGTTAGTTAAACATATTTTTGAGAGACATTAATACTGTCGACTTATAGTTCATAATACCTTTTTTATAAATTAGATAAATTGTAATAATTATAGTAAGTGTATCTAACCTATAACCAATTTTTTTGCTTTCCATATATATTTTTCGTGTTAAATAATAATAATTTAAAAAAAACGTATGATTACATTAAATATGATTTCGTAAATTTAGCCAACAAAATAAGACTTTAAATGTTAATTGCTATCAATTTAATTTATATTCATAATTAAGGGTATTTTCTTTTCAATTCTTTATTATACTCTCATAGATTCTTATATGTATTGACACTCATTTCTTCACACAACAAAGAAGTCACAAATTGAGTTTCATAAAGTATAATATTATACTCACCGCTTTCGGTCATATAAGGTACGTGTTCTGAAATCAGTATACATTTTCTGTATATAACTTTCTTTATGTGCTACATTATTTGACAATAAATTATACTTTGCATTATAGAAAATGTTACAAATTCGTAAAGGTACATCTGCATCAAGTCCCGACTTACGTAACATAAATGTTTCTTCAACAAATCCTTTGTCTGATATATCTAACGGTATGTCCTTTAATTATCGGTTTTGGAGTAGTATGTGTTTGTTTTTCTTTGCATTTTTAATTAATTCATATGTCACCTCAATTGATATATGCAACAATACTGACAACTCTGAGGCTGTTGAAAGAACAAAAGCTAGAAGAATATATTTGAATAGTAAAAGATTCAATACAATCTCATCGCATAGTCAATCCACAGTCAATTATTCAACTCCTAATAATAAAGAGAATATTAGTCCGTACGCATCTCCCATGTATAACAGATCATCTACTACCCGTGGAATAAACATCAATGTTTCTTGCGATTTATCAACTTCGGACATTCCTAAGATGAATGCTTCTTCAACATATCGTTTGTATGATATTTCGAATGGTATTTTGAAATCTATATTCATAAGTTTTTTATAAATATTTATTTTATATATTTTACTAATGGATATGTCATTTTAGTTGATATGCGGAATACAGACAAGGATGAGACTGCTAAAAGAAGGAAGGCTAGAAGGATATATTTGAATAGCAAAAGATTAAATAAAATCTCATCACAGACTCAATCGACATTAAGAAGGAGAATATTAGTCCGAACACAACTTTTACGTTGAACAGATCATCTTTTAGCGTCCTATCAAGCATCAATGTCTCTTCCAATTCATCTAAATTCAATTCAGATAAGACTTTTTTTTCGTCTTTATCAACTTCTCAAATTAGATATTTATGATTCACATGTTTTATCTGACTACATATTTTGTTCTGTAGCAAATTTTCCATCATCAAGTGTCATGCTTAAAGACATAACAACTTTAAGTCCCTCCAATTTTACTAATCCAGGTCATTTCGTTACATTATTTTTGGTTGATGAAGCATTACTTTTATTACACTTATATTTTTTTTAAATACAATATATTCTTATTCAGTTTGGTTTTATTTTTATTATTTAATTTTGTATCATTTGTTATACTTATTTTGTAGGAAACATTGCATCTTCCAGTGGTATTCTAACAAACATTACAAGCAACTCAGCATCAACTTCAAGTGTTGACATCATACCTTCGTCTTCATCTGGAATTTCACCAAATATTGTTCTCGCATCAACCCACGCTTTAGCATTGACAAGAATGTCATATGGAAAGCGTAAATTCGTAAGAAAACGTCGAGACTTAACACCTATACCTATTATTGATTTGACAGCAGAGGATGATAACGAGGTTCCTGATATCATAGATCAACATTTAAAAGGTGTTTCAAAAGGTAAAACGAATCCTCTTTTCTTTATTACTGCTTCACATATTCTTTTTTATATTTATTTTCAGCAACATAGATTTAAAAGGTTTAATATTATTCTTTTAACTGAAATACAAAAAAATCATACAGACTACTTGGATCATGGTGACCAGATCATCGTTTGTCGATCATGTAACGAAAAGATATGGAAAGCAGAGGCGGATAGGGGAGAAAAAAAACGAAATAAAGTCAACTATTCTATTTGTTGTTCATACGGTAAAGTTTTGTTACCTGATTTAAAACAACCTCCAGATATTTTGAAAGATCTATATGTTGGCGTTCATGCGAAGAGCAATTTTTTTTAAAAAAATATTTGTCGTTGTGACTCTATGTTCTCATTTACATCTATGGGAGGAAGTATTGAGAAAACTATCAACCGTTGAAATGCGCCTTATATCTTTCGATTAAGTGGTCAAAATTATCATACTATAGGTAGTCTGTTACCTGATGATGGAAATGAGCCAAAATTCAGCCAGTTGTATATATACGACACAGATAATGAAATATTTAATCGACAAAATGTTGTTGGGTATGTGTTTATTTGTTAGTCTTTATATTTAGCTACCTATCTCTTTTATTTGATATGCTATTAATGTTAGTAATACAGATATAAACATTATTAATCCATACCTTTTGTTAAATTGACAGAGGCTCAAACACTTCTTTTTCGATAACTGAGTCAGCTTATGATGTTGAGATTATTGAGGAACTTACACGTATGTTAGACAATAACAATGCTTTGGTTAAAAGTTATAGACAGGCTAGAAACTGTTTAAATGAAAACCCTTACATCGACTTGAAGCTTTGTCTTATTGGTAAAAGATCCAAAGATGGTAGAACATATAACCTTCCTGAAGCTTCTGAAGTTGCTGCATTAGTTATTGGAGATCTGACTCAAGCTGTTGAAAATCGTGATATTGTTGTGAAAACAAAATCTGGTCGGGTTGAGCGCATAAGTGAATTACATCCGTCTTATCTTTCTCTACAATACACTCTTCTATTTCCATATGGGGAAGATATGTACAATGTTGACGTCCTTCATAGAGGTCTGAATCTAGACACGAAGAGCAAACGTCCAATGTGTACTATGCGTGAGTTCTTTGCATATAGATTCCAAGATCGTGTCGATAAGTTTTCTGTTCTTCATAATGCAAAACGACTTTTCCAATAATTTGTGGTTGATGCTTACACTATGGTGGAGAGTGAAAGGTTGTTTTACATACGGCGACAACAAACGCATTTGAGGTCAGAAACTGTTAAGAATATACATGATGCAAATAATGCTGGGAAAAAAGATATGTCAAAAATTGGCACACGTGTCTTTATTCCTTCTTCATTCACTGGCGGTTCTCTATATATGATGCAAAATTACTTAGATGCGATGTCTTTGTGCAAATGGTTTGGGTATCCAGATTTTTTCATTACTATTACATGTAATCTAAAATGGCCGGAAGTTCAAAGGTTTTTAAAAGATACCACCATAAGGCTTGAAGATAGATCGGACATTTTGTGTTGAATTTTCAAGATCAAACTAGATTCCATAACAAAAGACTTGAAAGAAGGCCAGTTGCTTGGCCGAGTTAATTCTGGTATGTTTACATTATACGTTAACATCTAAAGGCTAAAGTTTTTAAATAATGTTACTTTACTTTTTATTATTAATATTATTATTATTTTTATTATTATTATTATTATTATTATTATTATTATTATATGTAGATTGTTGATAATATAATTCTGTTATATATATTTTTATAATATATGATCGTTTTCTTATTGTACTGTGTAGTTGTCTATACTGTTGAATTTCAAAAACGCGGCCTTCCTCATGCACACATATGTGTATTCATGCATCCTGACAGCAAGATACTATCGGTTGACCAACTAGATCCAATCATTTCTGCCGAAATTCCAGACATAGCCGAAGATCCAGAGTTATATAAACTTGTGGCAGACTACATGATTCATGGTCCGTGTGGTGCTCTCAATATGAACTGTCCTTGCATGGTCGATCGTAAGTGTTCCAAGAAGTTTCCTAAAAAATTTGTTAATGAAACATGTTTGGATAAGAAAGGATTTCCAGTTTATCGTAGAAGGGATTCTGGCCTATCTGTTGTTAAATCACGCGTGAACGTAGACAATAGATATGTTGTTCCATATAGTAAAGTGCTGTTAAAAAGATACCAGGCGCATATTAACGTTGAATGGTGCAATCAAGTTGGTTCTATCAAATATTTATTCAAGTACATTAACAAAAGCCCAGATAGAACTACTCTTAGAGTTGTAGAAAGTGGAAATCAGGATGAGCAGGGACCTGTAGTCGATGAGATAGAAAAGTATTATGATTGCTGGTATATTTCTGCATGCGAATCTGCTTGGAGGATCTTTTCCTATGATATTCATTATCGATATCCTGCAGTTATTCGACTGCCGTTTCATTTACCTGGTCAACAAAACGTAGTATATGGTGCAGACGATGACATTGACCAGGTTCTTAACAAACCATATGTTGCTTCCACTATGTTCTTATTTTGGATGAAGTGTAACGAAAGATTACCCGAGGCACGTGAGCTTACTTATGTTGAGTTTCCGTCAAAGTTTGTTTTTAAATTAAATACTCGCAGTTGGGATGTAAGGAAACGACATCCTTCAATCGGTAGGATTCATTCTGTGTTTCCTTCAGCTGGTGAAGCATACTACCTAAGAATATTATTGAACAAAGTAAAGGGACCAATATCTTTTGAAGATATTCGTACTGTAAACGGTTGTTTGTATCCAACTTTCAGGGACGCATGTTATGCGCTAGGGCTTTTGGATGATGACAACGAGTACATTGAAGCTATTAAAGAAGCAAATGTGTATGGAAGCGCTACTTATTTACGGACGTTATTTGGAACAATGCTGATGTCTGGTAGTTTGTCTAGACCAGATTTTGTGTAGGAGAAGACATGGACGTATTTATCGGATGACATTTTACATAGACAAGAAAAACATTTACATGTTGATGGTATGTCTTTTTTTAATGATCTCATGTTATCTATTTATTCAATTAATATACTTATCAATTTAATTATTTTCTGTTTTAAAATTTATTATCTGAATTAAATAAAATAAAACTTCATTTATCTAAAAAAAGGTTGATAATTTACCTTGCAAATTCATTTTTATCAGATTTACTAAAGTATATTTTAATACTCAAATGTACGACTTATGGTATTATTATATACATCTTCTATGCATTTTTTATGCAGTTTTACATTACTCTGACGATGAAATAAAGAATTTGGCTTTGTTAGAGATTGAGAAATTCTTACTTCGTAATAACTCATCGCTGAGGAACTATTCAACTATGCCTTATCCTGATGACGAGTCTATTTCTTCCTCTAACAATCAATTGATCAACGAGGAGTTATCTTATGACCAAAATACTATGGAAGATGAGTTGGATAGTATGTTAGTACTTTTAACAAATGAACAACGTCATGTTTTTTATCAGATTATGGAATCTGTTAGAACGAAAAAAGGCGGTGTTTTTTTCTTTACGGATATGGTGGCACCGGTAAGACCTTCCTTTGGAAGACATTGTCGGTAGCAATTCGGAGAAAGTCTGAAATTGTTTTAAATGTTGCTTCAAGTGGTATAGCTTCTTTACTAATTTCGGGAGGTCGAACAGCACATTCTCGGTTTTCCATCCCTCTTAATAAATGAGGATTCTCTTTGTCGCATGAAGCCTGGAACCGGAGTTGCGTATCTTTTAAAAAAAACACAGCTTATTATATGGGATGTATAACAACCCTCCTAAATTATTTCCGACACCCCTAATATATTTATAGCATCCCTATATATCTTAAAATACGCCCCGTATACGATATTTAACCCTAAATACCTTTATATAATTAAAATAAAAATAAAAACAAAATCAGTAGATCTCTCACGGGCCGCGAAGACCTTGTCTTCGGGCTACGCGGGGCGCTACCACTAGGCTACGCAGCCTCTCCCGGAGCTGCCACGTGTCAGGACGCGTGTGGAGTCTATGGTTCAAGTCAGCCAAGCTAGGGCCTACCCTAGCTGGCCTCGCGGGCCGCGAAGCCCTTATCTGATCCTTACGCGGGCCGCGAGAAAGTCAATGTCCAGCCCTATAAATTGAGAGCATCGGCCTTCAGTTGTCGATGTTCAAAAACGTGATTTCTCTCTGAATTCTGTAGTGTAAGCAATATAATCGGGTATTATACCCCCCTAATTAGCGAAGTTCTGCCCCTTTGTAAGTATTATAACCCCGGTTACGTATTAGATACGCTGCCCGATTGATCTAGTGCTCCGTAACGGCTGTCGAGGCTCTGCCCGACGTAGTCGTTGGAGTTCTGTCTCGGAGAGGGTATTACTAATGTAAATATTGGGTTATTATACTAACGCGTATGCATTGTGTAATTAATAGATTTTAACCAGGAAACCATCAGGAAAAGTCTAAACTAGCAATGTGAGTTTATCCTCTTTTTGTAAATCTTTTTTGTGAGTAATCTCATTTTTTGTAAACCTTTTTGCAAACTGTTTTACAAAACCTCAATGCTTTATATTATAATTAAACACTGATTGAGTATTTGTAATTCTACAATTATCGTCAGTATGTTGGGGTTTTGTATACAAAATTTGTTACTACACTATGAGTAGTAACATGACCACAAGTCGGGTCAACAGTACCGTGGGTGGTAATTAAGGTAGAATAATAAATAAATGTAATTGTTGATTACCCTCAATACTGTACAAGCATAAAACCTGTTTTGATTAAACTGGGATTCACTCACCAGTATTTTCCACTGACAAAATATTTTTAAACGCGTTTCAGGTAACAAAATATGAAAGCCAAAATAGAAGCCAGGTGGAGAGCACTTAAGGCTTGGAAAAATGTGGCTATAAAAGTCACCTAATAAAGAAAGATGTTTTATTCAATAAAATAAGGTTTATCCCTATAAACATGTTTGTAACAGAAACTTGGGTTTTACCCATGTGTTTATTAATATAAAATTGTGGTGTTTTACTCTGATAAAATATTTCCTAACTACGGTCCAGATGAAAAATTCCGCTGCCAAATAATGATAAACACCGATACCGCCATCTCTGAGTAGGCCGCGGCCGCTTGCCTCCCGAGGCAGGGGTCGGGGTTGCGACAGAAGGTGGTATCAGAGCTTAGCCACTGATTTCAGCCAAAGAAGTGTTCTGCTGACATTGAAATTATGAATTTTGTTAGGAAATAATCTACACAATTATGTGCATACGTGTATATTATTATTTTATGTTATTTGACAATTTGTTAGTTTACAGTATGAGTGATCAAGGACCTTCGGATGCTTATCGTCAACTGTCCAACTCTCATAGGAGCGAAGGAACCTCTTTACAGTCTACCCCCTCGGGGTATTCGGCTGATACCGAAGAAGGGATTTTCGTGTTTAAAGCACAATCTGAAGAGCCATTCCCTCCCAAGAAGAGAGGATGGTTCAACAGAGGAGCTCATGAGCGTAGAAAGAGGATGAGAAAACTCCAGTAGCAGCGAGCTTTAGCAGCCGCGAATAGAGAAATGAATATGCAAACCCAGGACATACTCAATAGGAGATTAGCTAATTTTCACATATTTGCTACCACAGCTGCAGACCCTAATCTAGAGCAACTCATCGCACCCTAGCCATTACCACTGTTTCCCACACAATCCATGGAAGTAGAAATTGACCCAGCTGATCAGAACCCATTACCTGACTTAGACCCAGCTGAAATCCCTAGAATCTCAGCACCCCCTCCACTAGACTATGATCCTTGGTTTGACGACCATAGGGATTACCAGCAACGCTACCTAATCCCAATAGAGGAGCCTATGCAAGATCTAGTAGGACCCTACCCAGACCTTGACCCTCTAGATCCCTATTATGATAATCACCAATATATTAGGGAAATTCTAGAAAACTTGTACCCTCAGGAAGAACCCATGGCCCAATTTCCTGACCCGATACCAGCCCCAGCCCCACCCATGAATACTGAAAACATACGAGAACTCCGCACCTTTGGTGAGGAAATCCTAGAAGAAAGTGAGAGGATGAGACAGACAGGGGAGAGACTCGTCTGGAAATATGACGAGCGCAATATGCAATACTGGATGAACCCCTATCAGTAGTAATAGTAATAATAATAATAATAATAATAATAATAATAATAATAATAATAATATATAAATATATATGTGTGTATGTTTGAAAAAAATAATAATAATGATAAATATTTTTATATTTTTCCAAACTAGGATAGATAATCTTATAATTATTGATGCATACTAATATTGTAATTTCATTTCCAGTTATGGTTTGTAATAGATAGAGATGCATACTATAAAATAGAGTAAAGGTCGCAATGACGACGATTTTGGATCAATATGTTTCAATATTATTTTGTGATATTAATACTTGGTAAATGTTTAAAATCCAGATGGCCGACAATGCAAATCAGGAAAACCAGGATAATGAAAACCAGATAAATAACAGTGCTATTCGACATATAGTATCCCAAGGAATTAGAGATGCTATGCCAGCTATCATTCAAAATGTTAGGGAAGCAGAAAATAATAACAATAATAATGGAAGTAAGCGAACACATACTGAACCTGATCACAGCGTGAACAATGGGCCGTTTCTTCAATTGCTAATTCCAAAAAGAAGAAGAACCATGTCTTATGGTTGTTCTTACAAAGAATTCTGGTCTTGTAAACCAATAGAATTCTCTGGCAATGAAGGAGTCATTGCAGTTCTACGCTGGTTAGAAAAGACTAAAGCAGTCTTAAAAATAAGCAAGTGCGTAGAAGAAGATAAGATAATGTTTGCTTCCAATCTGTTTAAGAATGCAGCTCTGGAATGGTGGAATACTATTCTCCAGACTAGGGGAAGTAACAGGGTTTATATTATGGAATGGATTGAGTTTAAGAATATGGTAGAGAGGAAATTCTGTCCTCCTAATGAAAAGGAGCAGATTGCTAATAAATTCTTAAACCTTAGGATGACTGGAGTAGACAACAAGGGTTACACTACTACATTCTTTGAATATGCTAGAATAGTGCCAACCCTAGCATCACCAGAACCAGTATTAATCTCCCGTTACATCTGGGGATTAATTGGTGAAATTAGGCATGTCGTCAAGGCAGCTAGACCACTAACTATAGAAGAAGCTGTAGAACTAGCAAACACCTTGACTGATGAACTGGTACGTACACAAGAAGAGAACCAGAGGAGAAACCTAGCTCAAAGGCTTACCCAGGAATTTCGCTACGGTAATTCCAACCGTGGGAAAAATATAGGTTCTACCTCTGTACCTTACTGCAAAGCCTGTAAGAAGAAGCATTCTGGAAAATGCTCCACCTACTGCAACTACTGCAAGATACCAGGACACAAGGAGGAAGATTGTAGGAAGAAACCCTGTAATGGAGTGTGCTTCAACTGTGGAGAAAAAAGACATATCAGGACGAATTGTCCAAAACTAGCTCTGGCCATGAATAACAAGACTACTAAGAATGCTAGAGCATTTGTTTTGACTGCAGAAGAGGCAAAGATGATTCCGGATTTTATTGCCGGTACGTTTTTAGTTAATGACGTTTTTGCTAAAGTATTATTTGACTCTGGTGCGAACCAAAGTTTTATTAATACTTCATTTTGCAAACTTCTCAATCAACCATTAACTAAACTCCAACAAGAATGTCTAGTAGAAACCGAAAATTGAGAAACTATTAAAATTTCTGAAATCTTGCAGGGAGCAAGAATAGAAATTTTAAATCAAAAGTTTATTGCAAATCTTTACCCAATGAATCTGGCAGGATTTGATATTGTATTAGGAATGGATTGGTTAATAGCCAATAGAGCCAGTATTCTATGTGATCAAAAGTCAATACAAGTAAATTCACCAAACGGTAAAAAGATCACAATTAAAGGAGATAAGCCAACTAGATCTACAAAATTCATCTCTGTGTTGAAAACTGCAAGTTGTGCAAGAAAGGGATCAATAGTGTATATGATTTCCATAATCATTAACACTAAAGGAAAAGAATTAAAAGATATCCCTGTAGTATCCCAATTTTCAGATGTATTTCCAGAAGAATTACCAGGACTACCGCCGGACAGGGAAGTCGAATTCAGAATTCATCTGCTACCAGGAACACCGCCGATTGCCAAGGTACCTTACCGATTGGCACCTGTAGAAATGCAAGAATTAAAGAAACAGTTAGACGAACTGTTGGAGAAAGGATTCATACAGCCAAGCTCATCGCCATGGGGAGCACCGATCTTGTTCATCAAAAAGAAAGACGGATCAATGCGTATGTGCATTGATTACTGTGAATTAAATAAAGTCTTGATTAAAAATCGGTTCCCATTACCGAGAATCGATGATCTGTTTGATCAATTGCAAGGAGCTCGATTTTTCTCAAAAATTGATTTACGCTCAGGATATCATCAACTAAAG
Organism: Helianthus tuberosus; assembly: GCA_030545235.1. NCBI lineage: Eukaryota > Viridiplantae > Streptophyta > Magnoliopsida > Asterales > Asteraceae > Helianthus > Helianthus tuberosus. Next base: position 6,454,743 of record CM060426.1, read on the forward strand.
GTACAGGAAGAGGACATTCCTAAGACCGCTTTCAGAACAAGGTATGGCCATTATGAATTTACTGCCATGCCATTTGGTTTAACCAATGCCCCAGTCGCATTTATGGACATGATGAACCGAATATGTAAGCCATATTTGGATAAATTCATAATTGTCTTTATAGATGATATTCTAATTTACTCTAAAAGTGAAAAGGAACATGCAGCGCATCTGCATACACTTTTAAATTTACTGAGAAAAGAAAAGCTTTATGCTAAATTTTCGAAATGTGAATTTTGGTTAGAAGAGGTACAGTTTCTTGGACATTTAGTAAACCATGAAGGAATTCATGTGGATTCCACAAAGATTGAGGAAATTACTAAATGTAAAACCCCTGAGTCACCAACCGAGGTTAGAAGTATTATAGGATTGGCCGGTTATTATAGACGTTTTATCCGAGATTTTTCTAGAATAGCCATTCCCTTAACTAAGCTAACCTGTAAATCTGTTAAGTTTGAATGGGGATCAAAACAAGAAGAAGCCTTTAGAATTCTTAAGCAAAGATTAACCAACGCACCCATACTAGCGTTACCAGAAGGAACGGAAGACTTTGAAGTCTATTGTGACGCTTCTAAGTTAGGTTATGGATGTGTGTTGATGCAACGTCAGAAGGTGATAGCATACGCTTCTAGACAACTTAAGAATCATCAAGAAAATTATATAACACATGCTTTAGAGTTAGGAGCTATAATTTTTGCCCTTAAGATTTGGAGACACTATTTATATGGAAATAAATTCGTTGTCTTCACTGATCATAAGAGTTTAAGGTACATTTTTGGGCAAAAAGAGCTGAATATGAGACAAAGACGCTGGATGGAATTTCTTAGTGATTATGATTGTAATATCCAGTATCATGCAGGAAAGGCTAACGTAGTTGCTGATGCTTTAAGTCGGAAGTATCACGAAAAGCCAAAAAGAGTACGTTCTCTTAAATTAAATCTACAAGTAGATTTAAATGACCAAATTAGAGAAGTACAGGAATCAGTTATCAAGGATGATACTTAAAAACTGAAAGGAATGATTAAGGAATTAGAACAAGGGACAGATGGAATTTGGAGATTCCATAAGAAAAGGAAATGGATACCTAAATTAGGAAACCTACGCCACCGAATATTAGATGAAGCTCATAAGTCTAAATATACGATACATCCTGGAAGTGATAAGATGTATCAAGATCTAAGAAAGAATTTCTGGTGGATAGGAATGAAAAAGTATATAGCAGCTTATATTGCCAAGTGTCTAACCTGTTCACAGGTCAAAGCTGAACACCAGAAACCCTCAGGTTTGCTGCAACAATTGAAATGCCAGTATGGAAATGGGAATTGATAACAATGGATTTTGTAACCAAATTACCCAAAACACGAAAAGGTAATGATACAATCTGAGTGATTATAGATAGATTAACCAAGTCTGCTCATTTCCTACCAATGAAGGAAACATTCGGTATATTTCTTATACTACTTCTCAAATAGTTTCATTACACGGTATTCCTTTATCAATTGTTTCTGATAGAGATAGCCGTTTTACTTCTCATTTTTGGACAAGTTTCCAAAAAGCAATGGGAACCAAGCTAAATCTAAGCACTGCTTATCATCCACAAACAGACGGACAAAGCGAAAGGACAATTCAGACAATTGAAGATATGCTTAGAGCTTGTGTAATTGATTTCGGAGGAAGTTGGGATGATCACTTACCATTAATCGAATTTTCTTACAATAACAGCTATCATACCAGTATCAATGCTGCATCGTTTGAAGCACTTTATGGACGAAAGTGCCGAACTCAAGTGTGTTGGGCAGAAATTGGAGAAAAGCAATTGTCTGGACCAGAAATATTGCAAGAAACAACGGACAAAATCGTTCAAGTCAAGGAACGACTGAAAGCAGCACGCGATCAACAAAAGAGTTATGCTGACAACAGGCGAAAGCCATTGGAATTTCAAGTAGGAGATAAAGTTTTATTAAAAGTCTCTCCTTAGAAAGGGGTGGTAAGATTCATCAAAAGAGGAAAGCTAAGCCCCATGTATATTGGACCTTTTGAGATTATTAGAAGAATAGGACTTGTAGCTTATCAGCTACAACTGCGAGAGGAAATGGCAGGAATACATGATATATTTCATGTATGCAATCTCAAAAAGTGCTTAGCCGATGAATCGCTAGTGGTACCTCTTAAGGATATAGAGGTAAATGAGAAGCTTAAGTTTGTAGAAAAACCTCTACAGATTGAAGACAGGAAAGTTAAGAATCTTAAGCACTAGAGATTAGTTCTAGTCAAAGTGAAGTGGGATTCCAAGAGAGGACCAGAATATACATGGGAGCTTGAAGCAGAGATGCAAAGGAAATATCCACACCTGTTTCAGTAGACCTCGAGGACGAGTTCTAAAACAAGGTGGGGAGGATATAACAACCCTCCTAAATTATTTCCGACACCCCTAATATATTTATAGCATCCCTATATATCTTAAAATACACCCCGTATACGATATTTAACCCTAAATACCTTTATATAATTAAAATAAAAATAAAAACAAAATCAGTAGATCTCTCGCGGGTCGCGACCACTAGGCTACGCAGCCTCTCCCGGAGCTGCCACGTGTCAGGACGCTTGTGGAGTCTATGGTTCGAGTCAACCAAGCTAGGCCCTACCCTAGCAGGCCTCGCGGGCCACGAAGCCCTTATCTGATCCTTACGCGGGCCGCGAGAAAGTCAATGCCCAGCCCTATAAATTGAGAGCATCGGCCTTCAGTTGTCGATGTTCAAAAACATGATTTCTCTCTCAATTCTGTAGTATAATAAATATAATCGGGTATTATACCCCCTAATTAGCGAAGTTCTGCCCCGTTGTAAGTATTATAACCCCGGTTACGTATTAGATACGCTGCCCGATTGATCTAGTGCTCCGTAACGGCTGTCGAGACTCTGCCCGACGTAGTCGTTGGAGTTCTGTCTCAGGGAGGGTATTACTAATGTAAATATTGGGTTATTATACTAACGTGTGTGCAGTGTGTAATTAATAGATTTTAACCAGGAAACCATCAGGAAAAGTCTGAACTAGCAATGTGAGTTTATCCTCTTTTTGTAAATCCTTTTTGTGAGTAATCTCCTTTTTGTAAACCTTTTTGCAAACTGTTTTACAAAACCTCAATGCTTTACATTATAATTAAACAGTGATTGAGTATTTGTAATTATATAATTATCGTCAATATGTTGGGGTTTTGTATACAAAATTTGTTACTACACTGTGAGTAGTAACATGACCACAAGTCGGGTCGACAGTACCGTGGGTGGTAATTAAGGTAGAATAATAAACAAATGTAATTGTTGATTGCCCTCAATACTGTACAAGGATAAAACTTGTTTTGATTAAACTGGGATTCACTCACCAGTATTTCCCACTGACAAAATGTTTTTAAACGCGTTTCAGGTAACAAAATATGAAAGCCAAAATAAAAGCCAGCTGGAGAGCACTGAAGGCTTGGAAAAATGTGGCTATAAAAGTTACCTAACAAAAGAAAGATGTTTTATTCAATAAAATAAGGTTTATCCCTATAAACATGTTTTTAACAGAAACTTGGGTTTTACCCATGTGTTTTTAATATAAAAGTGTGGTGTTTTACTCTGATAAAATATTTCCTAACTATGGTCCTGATGAAAAATTCCGCTGCCAAATAATGATAAACACCGATACCACCATCTCTGAGTAGGCCGCGACCGCCCGCCTCCCGAGGCAGGGGTCGGGGGTTGCGATAGGATAAGGATCCAATGATTCATAAACATGCCTTTGAAGCATTGGATATAACCTTAAAAGATATATTGATGCCTGATTGTTCAAATAGCGAAGCTTTACCATTTGGAGGAAAGGTAATTGTATTTGGTGGTGACTTTAGACAAATTCTTCCTGTTGTTCCTAATGGCTCTAGACAAGATATCGTGAACGCTTCATTGAGTTCATCATATATATGGAATAAATGCAAGTTACTAACGCTAACAAAAAACATGAGGCTTACTGTTAGCATGAATCATGGTGATATTAACAAGACAAAAGAGTTTGCTAAATGGCTTTTGGATATTGGCGAGGGAAAACTTGGTGGTCGCAACGACGAGGAAGCTGTTATTGATATACCTCAAGAACTGTTGATTACTGATTCCACTCTATCGGTAGTCTGATCAACTTTGTGTATCCTTCGATACTTGAATCGTTCAATGATCCAAATTATTTTCAAGAAAGAGCGATACTTGCTCCTAAGAACGACGTTGTTCACGAGATAAATGATACCTTATTAGTAATGTTTCCTGGTGATCATAAAGAGTATCTAAGTTCATATTCTATTTGCCAATCCAAGAATGTAACTGACCATATTCGACACAATGTTTACCCCCCGATCTACTAAATGGTCTAAAAGTTTCAGGAATGCCGAATCATAAGTTGGTATTAAAAGTTGGCGTTCCCATAATGCTTTTACGTAACCTTGATCAGAAAAACGGTTTGTGCAATGGTACAAGATTACAAGTAGTTACACTTGGTGATCAGATTATTGAAGCAAAAGTTATTTCTGGTAACAATATTGGGACTAGAACTTTTATTCCAAGGATCAATCTTTCACCCTCTGACAAACGAATACCTTTCAAGCTTCAAAGAAGGCAATTTCCGATAGCAGTTTGTTTCGCAATGACGATAAACAAAAGCCAGGGACACTTGCTATCGAAGGTTGGTTTGTTTCTAAAGCAACCTGTTTTCACTCACGGACAACTATATGTTGCACTTTTAAGAGTCAAAAGTATGGATGGTTTAAGGATGTTAATATTAGACAATGATGGGAATGCTACTAATAAAACTACAAATGTAGTTTACAAAGAGATATTCTCAAATTTATAGTTTGATTTATAGCATCACTATTTTTAAATTACTATTCAACTTATATTTTGCTTCTTTGATTTTTTTCCGATATTCATCTTTACGTTTTACTTCAGGTTCTTTGGTTACATTACATCTTTAGTACATCTTACTTACAACTTATATAAACAATCTGAATCACATATAAACAACCATAACTTAATTTGTAAATATATATATTTCAACACTGATAATCAACAACCATTTATAAAAGATACCAACGTTACTTACATTCAAAAATACGGTATCTGGCTTGATGATATACCACTAATTGTCTTTAACCTTAAACTACAAAGGAACAAAATAAAACATGATAACCAGTACTTGCATGTCCAAAAAAAGGAAACATGTAATAGTAGCAAAAAAGAGTCATGATTTCGTCTACACAAACACCTGAAGCATTAGCTTATAAGATTACCTGTTAACCTGCATTAACCGCATCCACCTGTGATAAGATCAGGAGATTTCCTGAACTTACAAATGTGAAATGCATTGTGTCACCCAAACGAAGGCCATTCTCCTTCATGAACATTGGCCAACCTTCGATTGCATACCTTACAACATCTCCATTCTTCTGCCACCTAAGATTCATATCGATGGTTTTTCCATTCATGTTCATCACTTTTAACTCATGCACTTTATTTTTGAATCCGGCAATTCTTACAACATCAGCAGGCATTCTCTGCATGAATACCATAATTAACAAGTAACTCAGCCTTATGAATGTTATAGTATTTGTGTTTGTCATTGAGTAGTCTAAAATATCATACCATGCGGTATTCTCCCTTCTCTGTGAACTCATAATTACGAGTTTTCTCAAAATCATTTGTCCTTGCAACACGTTTTGGTTCAACATCCAATATCTTCAATGCATTACCATATCTCTTTCTATTTTCGTTAACCTTATTATTACAGATACACATTTTATTATTAGAGTAATATATTTAATCCCTTAATTTATAACAAATATTCATCACTAAATGTTGTTAGCTTATGCTATACGTACCAACCGGCTGCGAGTTCTCCGTCCAACTGTTGAGACGTCTGGCATTTCCACTTCTGTTCCGCATATCAACCGCTTACAGTCGTCTAGATTACAATATGCCGCAATCTGTTTTCCTTTCTTCTTTAGGTGTTAACACAACGACTAACGTTAAATAACAATAACCAACAATCATTAACTAAATATGTCTACATATATTAATGAAACTACTCATCTATTATTATGTTTGAAATAAGTACATCTTCTTTTCTTGGTTGGTTTGTCTCTTCTATCATCAAACTCTCTCTTCCTGCCTTCGACCTTTGTTTTCCACCAATGTTCTTATTCACCTCTTCTTTGTTACGACCTCCATGCATCTGTGTATGATAATTATTAAAATCCACAAAATCTTATTGTAATGTATTTTAATCTATATAAATGTCAGGTTATTACCTCAGAAATCAACTGATCTATTGAGTCATCATCTTCAGAGAAGGTCTGTTATACAATAAGATACGTAAATAAGTCCTATTTTTTAGTAAACCGTTATAGTTTAGCTCAATATACCTACAAAGTCAACGTTTTCGTAGTATGTGTCTCTAGGTATTTCCAGCAGAGAGTCATCTTCACTTTCTTCTTTGTTGGTAAAAACTACCTCAACTCTTCTACGATAAATCTATAACTCAAATGTGATGTTGTCCATCTTCATCAACAACAGTATATCATCGTCTTCTATTGCAAGATCATGAAATAACTTCGGATAACCTTTTGCAAAAACATAATTATCATTGATTTTGTCGGTCTCAACTTTCCAAGTCTGACCTGCTGCATATATGTTATAACAATCTTTGACTGGCGAGTAAGAGTAACAGTTTGTGACATAAGTGTGACACCTGTGTCACTTCAACCATCATACAAATACCAAACCAATGAAATCTTGTATTGCATACTTGGGATTTGTATAAATATGTGTTTCATTTGCACATATCAATTCTTGTGCGATTTCGAGCTTTAAATCGCTTTCTGGAAGGTTATACGCGATCTGATGCGTAAATATAACCAGTTTAGTGCAACAAACACTCCGGAACAGTGAAATAGGCTCAACATACCTTAAATAACCTTTACATGACTTAGAAATAAGTTTTGGATGGTTTGGTGTGTCGAAATCAAGTTTATTCGCTTACAGGGACTATTTGCGTCAACTTGCAAAAGTCTGCCGTTTCGTAAGGCACCGTACATTCTGGAACTTGATCATAAGCTAAACATACCATATATAACCTAAACATGGCTTAGAAATAATCCTTGAGTGGTTCGGTATGCGAAAATATGATTGTTTGATCTACAGGGACTAAAAGTGTCAAAAACGGCGTAAGTTTGCATTTACGCGCATATCTTACGTTCTGACCACATCTGGACACCCAAAATTTTTGTACACACTAAAATATTTTTATTTTAGTGATCGGCATGCAAAAATACCATTCGTCGCTTAATTTGGGTCGTTTTCGCGTCCGTTCGAGTTTCGTCGTAATTTGACGAATAACGCGACCGTACGACCAAACGAGCTGACATCCAAGAGTTTTCCAAGCATATTTTGAGTCCTCTATACTTTGACCACCTTTTAGGGCCTTGAAAATGGCTTAACGAGTGTTAAAAGTACCAAAATGGGCTTATGCAAGTGTAGGGACCTGAACTGTCAACATTGAAATTTTTGCTGAACTGTGAGGACTAGGCGGGCCGCGTAAGCCTGTCCCTCAGCTTACGCGGGGCGCCTAAAACTGCCCAGTTCCAAATTTTCAATTTTCAGCAAAATGTTTGATATTTAGGGGCTGTTTATGCAAATTTTCTTATGTGTTAACCAAGTTAACACCTCTCCAAGGCTTCTAATCTGCTCCAAACACATGTATGGCCATGATCTTTTGCTTGGAGGTTACATAAACACATGTCTTGATCTTGTTCTTCATCAACTACTATAAATAGCATGGCCCGCATTCATTTTTCTTCACCCTTGATCTGATTTCTCTAAGTTGAAGTTACAATACTTCATACCTGAGATTTTAAGATCAAGTTCTCCCTAGCAAGGACCCTTTGTAAGATTTCTTCGTTCTTTTATCGCTTTCCTAGCGTAAAAGTCAAACTGTGTTTGTCACACCCTGGCTTTGCGGAAGCGTGGTTAATTTTGGTGTGACTTCTTAATACCATAGCTTAACCATAACAAGCTATATGAATTTAAAAACCATGCAAGTCATCCATTAAGTTTTGAAAATCAAACACAATACCATTGTTTTAACGTACAACCATAACCTTGTTCAGTAGACATTACAACTTATAACATAACATAAACGTGGTTTAAGGACTGTGTCTTGTCCAGGAAAGAGACACATCCCCTAAACCCTGATGACTCCATGACAAGTGCAGCGGAAAACGTTCCATACCGTGCCAGACCCGTTTAATTTCCTGAAATACATGTGAGTTGAAAAATTCAACAATAATGTTGAGCGAGTTCATGTGTAAGTGAGTATGTAAAAACACTTGTGAGTATAAAAATAGTTGTGGTATGTAGCAGTGTAAGAGGACTTGTGATCACCAATGGTTTGCAAGGCCACTGACATATGTGAAGTGCAAATAGGGAGACTCAAACCTAGCAGATTTCGCCACGGCAAAGTATGTGGACAAAGTCACCCCACGGTCCGTTTCTAGTTTGGCCGGGGGCTGGGCTCGCTACACCCAGATAGATCTACCGCTCCTGTCCCTCGGTCCCTCCATGAGGACTAATGGCCCCATGTTGTCCTATCCACTCACATGATTGTATAACACCTCCTTACGTTAAACATACCGTTGTAAAGTACTCGTAAATCATAGTAACATGTATTTCACCCCCGCAGTTAAGTAAACTGAAAACAGTTAGAGAAAAGGGGGACATGAACTCACAGTGAATGGGCGTCTCTACCAAGTGTCTCCAATACAGTAAGCTGTGCAACGACCTACAAGTGCTAATTCTATTAGACGGACGGCCGTGCTTTAGCTTTATAGTTTGAGTCTTTGGGAAATAGTTAGACAACTATTTCGTGTTTATGTTCCGTATACACTTGGTAGTTATACTTCTTCCCAAGGATGGGGGATACAATACATGTGCGTAAGTTACGTTTTATCAAACTTGTGGTAATGTAATTACCGGTGTAACTTATATGTTTGTGGAAGCGTTCGTAAGGTTTTGGAATCATTAACGCTTGTAAATATTATTTTTACTCTAAAATAATATTTATGTATTTTCACAAAATAATCATAAACAGTGTTGTGACAAATATACTTATCACGTTAATCTTTGTGAAAATCCCACCTCCGAATTTTTAGCAATTAAAGTCATGGCGAAATTTTATGTTTCGAAAATATGTCCAAAAATAGTTCTAACACTTGTTGTGTAAATAATTCTAAGTGTTAGGTTTTTAGAAAATTTCGCCAGAGTTTCCTCTGTAACTGGAGGTGGCCACGCTTTCAAGCGTATCATTTTCTTTTAACAAATCAATTCAACAATTTCTTTATCCAAACAAACAATTTCCGACACATCAAACTAGTCGATAAGTATGTAAATTGCATAATCGCATGAACTTGTAGTTTTTCCGAATCTATAGTGTAAATCCCCTTTATATATGTAGATCTTTATATAAAGTAGTTTTAATCTCATAAAAACCCTCGTGTTTAAAGAAATCCGTCTTTACAACTTCTAGTAACAAGTGACAAAGCTAGTCCTTTGTCGGATCTTTTTGTTTCACAAGTATTTACATACTTGTGGTTTGTAAAAATCATGTTTGTTTGTGTAAGATCCACTTTTTAAAATACATGATTTCTTTAATGTGTGGTTCTTCGAAAATACCACTTGCAGATACGTAGATCTGCTAGTTATAAACACCATTGTACCGGTTAAATCACTTTTACACAAGTTAAATGTTTCTACACAAATTCATGTATCTTGTGTGGTAGGGTTTCACCTTTAACCCTTGTATTTAGTCAAAAACGAGCTTATGTGAAGATACATGATCTTACAAAGTCGGGTTAAACGGAGATCCGAGCTACCACATCATAGATCGGGTCTAGATAAACACAAATTCCAAATACTACCACTTTTACACAAGTTATGAGCTATTAACCACCACTTTTATAGTTTTTACTAGACTTTTGATCATCATCTTTCATTTTAACGAGATTCAACCGGCATAACTTCTTTTAACCACTTTAGATAAGCTTAAAAACAAGTTTTAAGTGATATACCTCTAGCTCAAGGCTAGGGAAGATCTTTGGCGAAAAAGAGGTGGATAAAAGCTAACGGTAGAGGTCCTTCGCGTTCCGAGTGCACCAAAGCTCCTAATACGCGACTTGTGAAGTGTGTATGATCTTGGAATGATGAGATCAAGAGCCGAAAATATGGTGGTGTAGTGGAGGGGGTTCGGCCGAGAGTAGGGAGAGCAAGGGAAAGAGTATGTTGTGGTTTATGTTGAAGTGATTATGTTCTTGTGATTAGTGGTGTTATTTATAGAAAAATTAAAGTGTTATTAACCATTGGTTAATATGTCCCCTAGATATTAATCATCTAAGATTAACCAAGATCACCAAGTACAAGTGTGTTCCCCTAGTTTGGGGGCCGGTTATGAAAGGGGTGGGGGTTGGTTCGATTTAAACTAGTGGTTAGGATGTTTAGTTTAGTTAAATAGGTTAACTAAGTATTTAACTTAGTTAGTTAAGTATAGCGTGTTATGACGGGTGTTAGGGTAATCAGAGACCCTAACTGGCTCAGAAAAATATAATAGTGAAAATAGTAATATTTTCATGTTCCGGGTAAAGTCCGGGTGTCCGGTTGGATAATAATCCGTTAAAGCGTTACAAAAGCTTTAAAGTGTCGTTATTGTTATTTTTAGTGACACAATTTGTTTTCCCGTCACTTTAGAAAGTGTCTAGTGTTATTTTCTCATGTTCTGGCACTTTACTAGTCAGCTAGAAGCTGGTTTATTTATTAAAGTGCTGTGTTTGGTACTTAAAGTACGTTTCAGGCACATCCGAATCAGTGTATCTTATTCCTAGAGACGCGGTACCACGACCCTTATATCCCTACACTCACTACCAGTGTAGCAAAAATATATGAGGCTCTTAACAGGCCTTAGAGGCAGTATCTGCCTGATGCTGGTTATATCAGCATGTTCACTGTGTATCCGTTTAGTGCTACTGTGCTTTTTGTGCATCATGTTTGTCACTAAGGTGCCGTATGTAAATAATGTAGTGACAGCATATAAAGTATGATGCAAGTAAGTGCATGTATCAGTATGCAGGTAGCAGTTCATCAGCTAGTTCAATCAAGCACAGTAATTAAGCAGTAATTAATCATTAATTAAGTTGTACGGATACCTGGTTTAGTGCGGGTTGTCACAGTGTTTGACTTTCTGCTTTGACTAGTCTTTGGTCAACACGAAGTTCGTTTGAACTTTGCAACGTGAGCGTAATCACGATGGTTGTAGTCCCTAGTGACTATACCTACTGATTACCACGTTGATTAGGCGTAGTGACGAGTCGTAGTTTAGGTCAAAATGCGCATTTATGCGTATTTTGCAACCAAACTACTCTTAGGTATCAAAACACTTTGTTTTGATATCACAACCTATTTTCTAACTTAGTTAAACATGTTCCAACATGTTTAGCTCGTCACTTTTAGTTTAGTGCTTGTTTAGAGTCGTAAGTCAAGCGGTCTAAACCACCGCTTAGACTTTCAAACTCGACCCGTTTGATCGATCATTAGGATCCGACCAAGCATGTTTAGTGACCATAGTTGCATAGGGAATAACCTTCCGAGGTTATACCTTATGGTCACCTAGTTTAAGTAGTTGTATGATAGGTAGTTTATATGCCTTAGGTAAATGACCAAAATGCCCTTTTCATGCATAATTGGATTTTAAGCATATGTAACTTAAACTTTTGTAACTTAACTGATTATGCAACATATTAAACATGTTAGGGCATATAATACTTGTCATAGGACTAGTTAGACGTCTCGAACGCGCGTTTGCACGAACGACGCGTTAAAGTAGCGTAAGCTACCTTAATGGGTCGTAACGGGTCGTAAGCACTTAGGATAGGTTCCGTTTTAGAATGTAGGCTTTGTTAAACCATGTCATATGAGTTCCAATACTCATTTGGTTTACGAAACCTCATCCTATCCGATCTTCCGATTAAGGTCCGGTTTATTTACATAGTTACCAATATTAGGTGCCGTTTGATTCCGTGATCCCTCTAGCTTTGCTTGGTTGTTATTCAAGACTTCTAAGCAATCTCAAGTGAGTACATAGTCCCCTCTTTTACTGTTTTCAATGTTTTGGGGTGAAGCATGTGTACCTATTTGTTATGTTCATGATTTCAAATTATAATTGATTATACATATTAGTACTTATCTTTTGACAAACTGAATGCTTATTTATGGTTTAAACACTGATTTTTCAAAGATTACAAAATTAATTGTTAAATTGTACTTATTTTATGTTCACCAAGCCGATTGGTAGTATGATATAGCGCTATAGGATTAGACACCCCATTCCTGTTGTCATGGAATGTCAGAAACCGATATTTTTATCCAAATAGAGATTGCCTTTGTGGTATTTCTATAGTCTCAATTGGTGTAGTTTGATACACTAAGGTTTGGTTGAATTCTTAAATCACATTTTTATTGTATATTTTGTTATACTCCCAAAAGTATAGTTTGATATACTCTCATGTGTGATATTATACAAAACAACATATATTTTGTTAATTACTAAAACATAGTTTGATATGTTATTTATAAAACCAAAGCATAGTTTAATATGTTATTTATAAAACCAAAGTATCTTTTTATATACTATCAAAAACGATTATTTTTACGACTAAAGTATATTTAATATACTATCTGTTTAACCATTTTGGAACCGAAATATATTTTAATATATTACTTATTCGACTTTCTTAAAGCCAAAGTATATTTTTATATGTACTATAAACATTTTTATCAAAATATATTTTATACAAACTCATTTTACTTAGTTATTTATGTGCCTATGTAATATTCTGTTATATCATCTGATTTCTTATAAATTTTAGTATGATTTATAAAAGAAAATATTTTAAGGTTCATGACTGTTTTTGATTAAACACTTTTCTCCAAACTTACAAGTCATGAATCCTATTATAATAAAACCTATGTATCTCACAGGCATTTTTATGCTGACGTACCTATTTTTACACATGTTTCAGGTGCTGTTATGTGATGATTGTTGATGCATGCTATACATAGGATGGACTCGTGCCTTAGCGACTTTAAAACTTGAAAGATAATATTTGTATTTATCTGATTTGTAATAAAACAATGAGTTAAATAATTCAATAAAACGAGATTATTTAATCCATGGTTGTGAAACAATGATTCTATTACGACACTCCCCGACGTTTCCGCCACGATTGTTGTTTTACGTGGTCGGGGTGTGACAGAAAAGTTGTTATCAGAGCCAATGGTTATAGGGAATTAGGTTATTAGTAATACTTTGACCTAGACTATAACCTTCCTAGGACCCTAACACAAGTTATCTTGTGTCTAGTTTTAAAACAATACCGTCTCCTATCCTTAGGTGACAACCACAACAAGAACACAAAATTTCGAATCCGCTTTGAAAACCAATCATCTGTTCTAGGATGATTGATTACTAGGTTTTGAACCCTCTAAGTTTTCAAAATCTCGTCAAAGTTTGGGTCTAAATAATGTGAACACGTGCAAACTGGAAGGGTGAATGCCTGTACCCTGAGTTTTCTGTCTAAGGCTAGAGTGTTCGTACAACTCCGCAGTATCGGACCAGTCACTCTTACCTGGGAACTCTTGGGGTGAGTGTTCACTTATAGGCGAGCATGTCTTCGGTGATACATTATATTGATCCATTTACTTTGATTGGTCATTGCGTGTCATTTGTTTGTTCGAGGTAACGAACAAATGATCACCTTCTTTGTGTTTTGTCGATATTTTCAATACCTCTTCTGTTTTTCCAATCATCGACCTCACTCATTTATCATGTTCCCTTGTTCCTTTTAGACAATGCCTCCTCGATGAGATGCACAACCCGTAACTAATGAAGAAGTCGCAACCCTTGTCGCTCAGCAAATGGCTGCAGTGCTCCCGGGCGTAGTAGCCCAGATCCATCAGTTATATAACAACAATAACAACAACAACACCCAGTGTAATTTCAAGACCTTCAACTCTGCTAAACCTTTGAAGTTTTCTGGGTGTCGAGGAGCAACTGCGCTCCTGCAATGGTTCGAAAGTTTGGAGAGCACATTCAGGCATGTGCAATGTTCGAATGAGCGTAAGGTTGAATTTGCATCCAGTGTGTTCGAGAAGCGTGCTCTTACCTGGTGGAACGGTGTGATGCGTGATAGGGGTGCTGATGTGGCACTAGCTCAAACTTGGGAAGAGCTTCGAGCTCTAATGATGAAGGAGTTCTGTCCTCGTCATGAGCTTAGAGCGTTGGAAAGGGAATTCGACGATTTAAAGCAAGACAGTGGTGAACATCGAGCTTACACTGACCGTTATGAGGAACTGAGCCTGTTATGTCCTGCCATGGTTACGCCTGTAGAGAAGGCGGTTGAAAAGTACATTGATGGTCTTCCTGACTTAGTTCAGGATATCGTTACTGGCAGCAACCCTACTACCATCAGACAGGCCATTGAATTGTCTGCTACCCTGACTGAATCTCAAATCAGGAAGGGTAAGCTTTTTCGAAAGGGCGATTCAAGACCATCTGACAAGTCTGCACAAGATGAACCAAAGGAAAAACAGGCCGAGTCACCCAAGAAGAAGAAGCGCAAGGCTTCTCAAAACTGCGCCATAACTGCTCCGAACAATCAGGTTGCACCAAACCAGCCAGCACAACCTCGTAAAAGGAAAAATTATGTTGGTACCGCACCTTTGTGCAACAAATGCAACCGTCATCATCTGGAGCAAGCGCAATGTCACAAGTGTACCCACTGTGGGCGATTGGGACATTTGGTCAATACCTGCCGTTATGCAAACCAAGCTGCTGCAAATCCTGCTGCTGTTCAAGCACGGTTTCCACCTGGGTCGTGTTATAACTGTGGTGACCTTACTCACTACCGCAACAATTGCCCAAGACTTGTTAACGCAAATCCAGCGCGTGGACGAGTGTTTAACATAAACAAGGCAAATGCGAACAACGATGCAGCAGTGAACAATTAGTCTTTTGAAATTCCTTGGTTGTTATCTTTCGATGTTTGAATCGACTCAGTTGTTATATAAATAAAATTTGTTGTTTCAATTTTTATTTTGCGAAACTGATACGATTGTGTGAATGTTTGATACAACCCTATAATGCCGACACAAAGACAAACTACTCGTGTGGTTCTGTCATTTTTATGATCACTTGTGATCTCCCCAAAAATCTTAAATACTCGTTTCTTTTTAAGAAACGAAGACGAATTCCTATTTAGATCTTCCTATCTTCATAATTAAATCCTTATGTTTAAAGCGCCAAATGAAATCCACGGATTGGATTCCTGGTATGCTTTAAATACCCGTATCCAAAGATAACAAATTAAAGATCAAGTTAAACAATTATGTGATTATGTGCTTATGTGATTTCTTTATGTCTTGTGTTTTTGTGATCCGAATATTTATTATCCAAATCCTCATAGAATCTTCCATATCTTATATGAGGGATTCATAGTAGGATATCCAAAGGTACTATCTTAAATCCTTAATGGACTTCTACGTTGTGGCTAAGTCCCTTGGGTTATGAAGTACTATTCTATAATTGGACCCCTTGAGTGGTCTAGTTAAACAGATTGATTCAAAAATCTGGTTAGGAATATCATGTGATGATATAATTGAAAAGATCCCTTAAGTGGTCTATTTAAGAGATCGTACGATGGTCTAGTTAAGAAGATCATGTGTTGATCTAGTTAAAAAGATCGTTCGTTGATCTAGTTAAAAAGATCCTTTGGTGGTCTAGTCAAATCGCTTCTTGTTTATTCAATTGATTTTTCCCCCTACGCATTATGAAATGAACTGTGCAAGGAATTACGTAATTATGGATGCATACATAATTATGGAATTCAGTGCACAGAAACCACAGCAAGTTTTGTCATGTGTTAAAGACCTATAGTGATGAGAATAACGAAACGGGAACAATGTAAAAAGGGCATGGTGGATAGACCGCTGGTACTTCCTATATATAAGTGTTCCTTATTAAATTGTGAACATAGCGTTATTTAAGTTACTAGAAGTCCTGGACTTTGACCAATGTCATTTTATTTTACACTCTCCGATTCTGATTTCGAGCACACACAAGTTTCTTATGATAGTCTTTATAAGAAACGTTCTTCTGTCCGTAGTTCGAAACTCCATGTTTTGTTACTACAAGGACTTCACTTTGACAGTTGATAATTTCGCTAAGAATCCAAACATGGCCCAGAGTTTTACTTAGGGTTTGAGGGATTCATTCGAAAGCGAAACCATCACAGTTGTCTTCACAAGTTTCCTCTAAAATTAAATTTCGGGATGAAATTTCCTAAAGTAGGGGAGAATGTGACACCTGTGTCACTTCAACCATCATACAAATACCAAACCAATGAAATATTGTATTTCATACTTGGGATTTGTATAAATATGTGTTTCATTTGCACATATCAATTCTTGTGCGATTTCGAGCTTTAAATCGTTTTCTGGAAGGTTATATGCGATCTGATGCGTAAATATAACCAGTTTAGTGCAACAAACACTCTGTAACAGTGACATAGGCTCAACATACCTTAAATAACCTTTACATGACTTATAAATAAGTTTTGGATGGTTTGGTGTGTCGAAATCAAGTTTATTCGCTTACAGGGACTATTTGCGTCAACTTGCAAAAGTCTGCCGTTTCGTAAGACAACGTACAGTCCGGAACTTGATCATAAGCTAAACATACCATATATAACCTAAACATGGCTTAGAAATAATCCTTGAGTGGTTCGGTATGCGAAAATACGCTTGTTTGATCATACAGGGACTAAAAGTGTCAAAAACGGCGTAAGTTTGTATTTACGCGCATATCTTACGTTCTGACCACATCTGGACACCCAAAATTTTTGTACACACTAAAATATTTTTATTTTAGTGATCGGCATGCAAAAATACCATTCGTCGCTTAATTTGGGTCGTTTTCGCGTCCGTTCAAGTTTCGTCGTAATTTGACGAATAACGCGACCGTACGACCAAACGAGCCGACATCTGAGAGTTTTCTGAGCATATTTTGAGTCCTCTATACTTTGACCACCTTGTAGGGCCTTGAAAATGGCTTAACGAGTGTTAAAAGTACCAAAAATGGGCTTATGCAAGTGCAGGGACCTGAACTGTCAACATTGAAACTTTTGCTGAACTGTGAGGACTAGGCGGGCCGCGTAAGCCTGTCCCTCAGCTTACGCGGGGCACCTAAAAATGCCCAGTTCCAGATTTTCAATTTTCAGCAAACTGTTTGATTTTCAGGGGCTGTTTATGATAGACCCTAATTCGTATTTGACAAAAAGTCGCAGCGGAAAATCGTGCTATAAAATTTCTTTCATTTCAAACATATTGACTTACTTGAAGGTTCGTTTTAATATGTGTCTTTTACAAAAATAAGGCATAAGTCCTGTTTACTAATAGTACATACTCAATTAATCCCGTACAATCTATCTCGTGACTCGGTCTTCGATCTCTAATCCTTGTGATGATCACCCGAAATCTGTATAACCTGCACCCACCACATTCATTCATAACATTAGCACACATTATATGAATAAGATTCATTCACGTTCACTTCATATTTCGTCATTTTTCAAACTTTAAGCATTTCATCTGCGTATCCATTTCCTGGTGAGGCTTCAATAATGTACCTGCATTACTTTTCATTCTCAAGGTACACCATTAATAACATTAACACTTAATGTGTCTAAATCATACATACATACGTACTTACATACAAACATACATACACATCTACATACATTCATACCTTTCCTACAGCTTTACATACGTGCATACACTCATACATGTCTTTATACATACATACCTACACAACTACATACGTACATACCTTTCCTACATCTTTACATTCATGCATACACTCGTACATATCTTTATACGTACATACATACACTTCCACATACGTACATACCTTTCCTACATCATCACATACATGCATACACTCGTATATACCGTTATGCATACATACATACACATCTATGTACAAACATACCTTTCCTACAACTTTACATACGTGCATACACTCATACATGTCTTTATACATACATACCTACACAACTACATACGTACATACCTTTCCTACATCTTTACATTCATGCATACACTCGTACATATCTTTATACGTACATACATACACTTCCACATACGTACATACCTTTCCTACATCATCACATACATGCATACACTCGTACATACCCTTATACATACATACATACACATCTATGTACAAACATACCTTTCCTACAACTTTACATACGTGCATACACTCATACATGCCTTCATACGTACTTACATACACAACTACATACGTACATACCATGCCTACATCTTTACATACATGCATAAGCTCGTACATATCCTTATACATACATACATACACATCCACATACGTACGTACTTTTCCTACATCATCACATACATACATACTGTCACACGTAGCTTCATATATACATTATAACTTGATGATTTTACATAAGTTTTAATTTTGGATAGCCTGCTTTTAATCCAAAATATGCGTTGCCGGTTTGACAAGGTTAGGGAGCTTTTCGGGAGCTTTACATGCCACCGGGTCGAAAACCGAAGCACCAGGACACGTTACGGTTCAACCGGAAACACAAGACGCGAAAAATAAAAAGCTCACAAACAAGAGCCCGTCGCCGACGGGCCCCCAAGCCGTCGGCGACGGGTTGTAAATATGCCCGTCGCGCCATTAAGCCCGTCGCCAGTGAGTTAACCCGTCGGAAGAAAACGGCCAAACCAGAGCCCGTCGGCGACGGCCTCCTTGCCCGTCGGCGACGGCCTGTCCTCTCTAAATTGCATTTTTCCTGCAGATCCGTTTCATCGTCCGAACGCACTAAAACGCGCATAACTTTCGAACCGTTTACCCGTTTAACCTCCCGTTTCTTCCTACATGCTTGTAAATTCACATTCTATCATATAAACTTAAAATCCCACATCCGGATTAAGGAAATTCTTATCTTACGCTCTATCGACTTATTATCACATTCTAATTATTTGACCCGTTATGGGTATTTGCGCATTAATTGGTTTATGACATACCAAGACCATACTTCTCGCTTCCATACTTGTTCAAAACATTATACTCATTAAATAACTTGTTACTAAACTACTTTTAAGATCGTTCGCCCAAAATACCCATTAAGGGCATTTTGGTCAACTTTAACTCAATCATTTATGACGAAGGACTTTAACACATATTTGACCTCAAACATCATGTTTAATTAATTTAAACAGTATATTACTTAATCGTACTAAGAAGTGATTACGGAAATCACTTACCTTATGCATCCGCGTTCCTATCCGCTTCCTTGCCTTCTCTTGACCCGTTAGTCAATCATGCTTGAGTCCACCTTGATATGATTCCTATACTTTCATATCACCCACATCGCATTCTCGTTAGCTTACATCATTGTACATACTCACGACCATATCAATCACATGTTTCACATTTGACTTTCATAAGTCGATTCTAGCTAACATAAAACATACAACCAAATTCATATCCCGTTAACGCATGTAATTCATCATGTCATTCCATTTAATACATATCGACATAACAGGTACCATACCACTTCCTATAATCCTACCTTTACGACAACTAGTCACATCGTACTTCATATGCATAGTTGACTTTCTGAAAGTCAACAGTTCATTAATTTAACTTTCCTACTTATCATCATATACTCGTAACATCATAATAGACTATACGGACGATACTAAATACGTCTTATCACACCATTGGTGTGCGTACCACCTTTTAAGCATAACGTACAACTAATTCATGCACAATCTTCTAAATTCATACATAATTCATCAAATCCTTCTACTAATCAACATGAATCATACATGCATAAACATCAACATACTAGTATCACATTTCTTTCAATTCCTCTAACAAGAATCCATCATACAACTCAAAATACATCTATATTAAGCAAGAATTTAGACATAGATGGTTTACCCATGTCATCATCTTCACCATAACAAACGGGTTTCATCCTTAAACATCAAATTAACCTAATTTATGCATAATCCATGTTCCAAATGATAATTCTAACACACACTCATACTCAATTTCATACCAATTCGTGATTTACATCATAACCCGATTCATGCATAATCACCAAACTAACTTTTAAGACATACCTTGCGATCCCCACGAGGAGGTGATCATTAATCCGTGTTTGGTTATGAATTTGAGCTTCGTTTAGCCTTCCAATTTGATGAAATAGATGAAAGTTAGGGTTCTTGGCTCCTTGGGAGCCTCCTGCTCTTTCACGAACACACTATGTGTGTTTGTGTGTGTGTTTTGTTATTTAGTAACCCAACTTTCACTTTATTCCATTTAACCCCTCCATGTTTGCCACTAAAACATGATTGGCACCACTTTCATCTTTTAAATAGTTTTTATCATTCACTTTATTAGGTTAAAAAGCCTAGTCATTTAATTCTTGATGTACCATATCCTAATATTTAACGAATATAAACATTCGGGTTTTTGGGGTGTTACAGTTTATGAAAATTTTCTTGTGTGTTAACCAAGTTAACACCTCTCCAAGGCTTCTAATCTGCTCCAAACACATGTATGGCCATGATCTTTTGCTTGGAGGTTACATAAACACATGTCTTGATCTTGTTCTTCATCAACTACTATAAATAGCATGGCCCTCATTCATTTTTCTTCACCCTTGATCTGATTTCTCTAAGTTGAAGTTACAATACTTAATACCTGAGATTTTAAGATCAAGTTCTCCCTAGCAAGGACCCTTTGTAAGCTTCCTTCGTTCTTTTGTTGCTTTCCTAGCGTAAAAGTCAAACAGTGTTTGACTTTCTGCTTTGACCAGTCTTTGGTCAACACGAAGTTCGTTTGAACTTCGCAACGTGAGCGTAATCACGATGGTTGTAGTCCCTAGTGACTATACCTACTGATTACCACGTTGATTAGGCGTAGTGACGAGTCGTAGTTTAGGTCAAAATGCGCATTTATGCGTATTTTGCAACCAATCTACTCTTAGGTGTCAAAACACTTTGTTTTGATATCAAAACCTGTTTTCTAACTTAGTTAAACATGTTCCAACATGTTTAGCTCGTCACTTTTAGTTTAGTGCTTGTTTAGAGTCGTAAGTCAAGCGGTCTAAACCACCGCTTAGACTTTAGAACTCGACCCGTTTGATCGATCATTAGGATCCGACCAAGCATGTTTAGTGACCATAGTTGCATAGGGAATAACCTTCCGATGTTATACCTTATGGTCACCTAGTTTAAGTAGTTGTATGATAGGTAGTTTATATGCCTTAGGTAAATGACCAAAATGCCCTTTTCATGCATAATTGGATTTTAAGAATATGTAACTTAAACTTTTGTCACTTAACTGATTATGCAACATATTTAAACATGTTAGGGCATATAATACTTGTCATAGGACTAGTTAGACGTCTCGAACGCGTGTTTGCGCGAACGACGCGTTAAAGTAGCGTAAGCTACCTTAATGGGTCGTAACGTGTCGTAAGCACTTAGGATAGGTTCCGTTTTAGAATGTAGGCTTTGTTAAACCATGTCATATGAGTTCCAATACTCACTTGGTTTACGAAACCTCATCCTACCCGATCTTCCGATTTAGGTCCGGTTTATTTACATAGTTACCAATATTAGGTGCCGTTTGATTCCGTGATCCCTCTAGCTTTGCTTGGTTGTTATTCAAGACTTCTAAGCAATCTCAAGTGAGTACATAGTTCCCTCTTTTACTGTTTTCAATGTTTTGGGGTGAAGCATGTGTACCTATTTGTTATGTTCACGATTTCAAAGTATAATTGATTATACATATTAGTACTTATCTTTTGACAAACTGATTGATTATTTATGGTTTAAACACTGATTTTTCAAAGATTATAAAATTAATTGTTGAATTGTACTTATTTTATGTTCACCAGGCCGATTGGTAGTATGATATAGCGCTATATGATTAGACACCCCATTCCTGTTGTCATGGAATGTCAGAAACCGATATTTTTATCCAAATATAGATTGCCTTTGTGGTATTTCTATAGTCTCAATTGGTGTAGTTTGATACACTAAGGTTTGGTTGAATTCTTAAATCACATTTTTATTGTATATTTTGTTATACTCCCAAAAGTATAGTTTGATATCCTCTCATGTGTGATATTGTACAAAACAACATATATTTTGTTAATTACTAAAACATAGTTTGATATGTTATTTATAAAACCAAAGCATAGTTTAATATGTTATTTATAAAACCAAAGTATCTTTTGATATACTATCAAAAACGATTATTTTGACGACTAAAGTATATTTAATATACTATATGTTTAACCATTTTGGAACCGAAATATATTTTAATATATTACTTATTCGACTTTCTTAAAACCAAAGTATATTTTTATATGTACTATAAACCTTTTTATCAAAATATATTTTATACAAACTCATTTTACTTGGTTATTTATGTGCCTATGCAATATTCTGTTATATCATCTGATTTCTTATAAATTTTAGTATGATTTATAAAAGAAAATATTTTAAGGTTCATGACTATTTTTGATTAAACACTTTTCTCCAAACTTACAAGTCATGAATCCTATTATAATAAAACCTATGTATCTCACAGGCATTTTTATGCTGACGTACCTATTTTTACACATGTTTCAGGTGCTGTTATGTGATGATTGTTGATGCATGCTATACATAGGATGGACTCGTGCCTTAGCGACTTTAAAACTTGAAAGATAATATTTGTATTTATCTGATTTGTAATAAAACAATGAGTTAAATAATTCAATAAAACGAAATTGTTTAATCCATGGTTGTGAAACAATGATTCTGTTACGACACTCCCCGACGTTTCCGCCACGATTGTTGTTTTACGTGGTCGGGGTGTGACAATAAGCCTCTGGAATCACTTGAAAAGTTATGTAAAATTTTATTGTCAGATATATATGTATACCATTTGTTTTACAACTATAACAAAATAAATATTGATTCAGAAATATTAGTATACTTACTATTATCTTTAAAATGCCGTAACGGTTTACCGTCACAAAAGATTCACCACATATGTTTTCGACGAAACAATCGATTTCAATATTTTTGCCTTCGATTATCCTTAACAGCAATAACGTCCTCTTTGTCAACTCAAGGTCCCTTACGACATTACTCCACCGTCAGTGATAACGGATTCCCCACTTACACTTCTCAAATAAACTAGCCAACTTCTTCGACTTTCATGATGTATCAATATTTTTGTTCTTTGCCAATAATCTCCATATACGTTCTTAATAAAGTCAATTGGCAGCACCTGCGGTTAATTTATGTTTTACGTGTTATTTAATACAAGATATACATAATTTTTTGTAAGCATTGTAGCATACCAATTTTAACGATGCTTCCTCTTCTAACACAGCGACGCATGACGGACTCATTTTTCTATACCTGTAATATACCAACATCTCTTAGAAATATTTACTATTGATGTTTAATGCATACATATATGTTCATAGCAATAAAAAAAATTACGTGTTAAGCAATATTAGACAAACAGTTGTTATAAATATGCCTTTATGATTGTTATATCAATAAAATTTATACTGATATAATGTCAGTAATATTTTCATTATTCATAATCTACATCAAATCCTCTCTATGCAGTCTTTCATTAATACAATATACAATACACATATAAACAATACTAAAGGAACTGTTATCACATCATTCTATTTGATTACAACTAAAGAAAGATTCATTTTAATTAGTCAATAAATTTATAACAACATATCTGTTTCTTTAGTGTTGAATCTTAATGTATACATATATTGTCATAGATAAGCAAAAATAAAAATACATGACTTTAATATAATCGTATTTGAATATAAGTGAATAAAAAATATTCTCAATCATAAATTTTATGCCAGAATGATAACCTAATCAATCATCCAAATCAAACTATTAACTAAGAAAATCTAATTTTCATAAGAAGATGAACAAAATCTATCAACCAAATCACACTATTAACCCAAATATCTATATTTCCAAACACATGCAATACATATAATCCCTCTTAAGTATACATAACATACTAAACTTTCAAGTTAACAAATACCTAAACTCCGATTTGACGTCTAATTTGTCATTAGTCAATGGAAAGAAACATCCTATGAGTTATTTGTGGTACCAAAGACAACTTCAGTTGCTAAATCAAAATAAAAATCGTCGCAGAAGTGATCGAAGATTACGTCGGAAAACTACCTTTACCAAATGCTTCAACCGCCGTTTGAAGAGTTCTTGAGATTTGGGATTGAAGATGAACTGAATTTGCAGGAGAGTGTAGGTGATATGATGTTATGATTGTGATAGATATTGTAATATTTAAGTATTGATTTTTTTAAAAATCGGTTAAATGAGTATTTCATATTTACGTTTATTTTTAATTTATTTGTTGCTCAATATTGAGTTGAATAATTTACATAAATAGTTCTTACAACTTTTGATCCAATCATATTTTTAAGTATGATTTCGCAAATTTCTTGTATAAATACATACTCTAAATTTTTTGTTTCATTGTATGTGTTGCAAGTACTATTCAATCTTTAGTCTTCTTTCTGATTTTTAGTGTTTTGGTTAACATGTACCGTCATGGTCCGAATTTTATCATAACTATACTTGATCCGCTATTGCTTCAACAGGTACATACCTCTCCCTATTATTTTTTTAAAGGAATGATTCGTATTGTTTTATCTTTTATTCGAAAGAAATTTGCCTTTTGTTTTTTGTTTTTCAGGCTATACCTATATGTATGAGTAGATTTATATGGATGAATAAGTTAGAATCTTCAATTGTTAGTCTTAAATTTGATGAAACACATTCATGGTCTGTTGTTATCAAATTAATAGAAGATATATTCTACTTTACCGATGGATGGTGTGAGGTTTTAAACTTCTTCGGCCATGAAGTTTTCTTCATGATATTCAACTATCTTGGTGATCGTACTTTCATGTTCAACCTCTTCTCTCATGATCCAAATAAAGAGTATGGAAAATCGTTTTGTAAAATTATTCATAATCATTTACAAAGTCCAACGGTACGTAATTTTCTTATAGATTTTATTTTTTAATTTTTTTATTACGATTTATTAAAAATACATAATACGTATAAATTTTTAATAGTTGTTTTTTTACAGGTTCTACCGAATACTTTTATTTCAAAACATTATGATTATCGTTTACCGGATAGCATGGTTATACTTAATGTTTTCGAGTATCATCAATGGGAAGTCCGTATGAGAAAGATTGGCCCAGATTATTGTTTTGCTGACGGTTGGTTTAAATTTATAGAAGATCTAAGGTTAAATCCTGGTGATATTCTGTGTTTTCAAATAAAGGACGTCACATATTTTAATATTATGATATTCAATAAACATGGTCGTCAAGTTTTGTCAAACAACACTCCTTTGATTGAGCAAAAATATGAACATATTAGCAATGTAGAAGGTTATCGACAAGTTAGTGACGATCCTAACTATCCTTTTTTTTGCAATGACAGTAACTCATCAATTGGTATTATACTATCCTGTTTTATATTAATTTTTTTTTGTTTTTTAGTGTTTTTTCATTTAAGAAAATTTACGTATTTTTAATGTTCTTACAAAATGTAGATCCTTCCCAAGTTAATTACTGACTTAAGTGGTTTAAATGAGTTTTCTGAAGTAAAGATCAAAGTTGTTAAAGGAAATACTTGGGTTAAGAATCTTTGTACACACAATATTGATGGTCAAAGAAGGTTTGTCAATCGATTTATGATCTTAGTTATTACTTCTCTTTTACCCAATTTGTATATATTACTAACAAAATTTTTCATATTTTTTCTATGATAGGTACGGTGTTGTTGGATGACATGATATACTTCAAGCTGAACATATTTCCTTAGGTGACGATTGTTTTTTCAACTGGTCTAAAACGAATTCGAGGTTATTGGTTACGAAACTCCAGCAAGCAGAAGTGTTAGAGTAATAGACTTTCAGCTTATATTGAAAATCCGAAAAACATATTTCTTATATTTACTTTTCGATCCCCTTTTTTTACGTTTGTAGTACGATGCCTTGGTTTTTTTTAATATTTAAATTCATATTGCCATGATAGGTTGATCCGTACACTCCGTTTATGATAAGTAACATAAATCTTTTCTATCAAAAGTACAAACATATCATTTTTCAACACCGCGAAATTCGCGAGTATTAGCACTAGTTATGCTAATACAGTAATACGACCATGTGAAGACTTTTGTGAAAATAGTAAAAGTATATTGTGCTAATAAGACCATAAGACATTCATGAAAATAACAAAAGATATTCTAGAAACCAAAAGATCTTGTGTTCAGTGACGAAGCTTGACAATGAAGACGCGCGGGGGGGGGGTCGAAAACGTATATACCCAAAAATTTCTATAGAACCAAGGGGTCCAAAACGTATACACCCAAAAATTTCTATACAAACATATATTTTATAAATCATCGGACTAACACTGCGTTAGCCCACGCCAAAATTACAAAAGGTCTGACGAAATAGAAACACATTAACTACATGTACTCGAAACATCAAATTTACACCATTCTTCCCACGTGATTTCTTTCATCCCCGAGCGATTTCTAATCCGTATATACCCAAAAATTTCTATAGAACCAAGGGGTCCAAAACGTATACACCCAAAAATTTCTATACAAACATATATTTTATAAATCATCGGACTAACACTGCGTTAGCCCACGCCAAAATTACAAAAGGTCTGACGAAATAGAAACACATTAACTACATGTACTCGAAACATCAAATTTACACCATTCTTCCCACGTGATTTCTTTCATCCCCGAGCGATTTCTAATCCATAGGTACGAAAGATGCTTTATATCTTCTATCATCCGTGCGAAGCACACTTGTTTACTATTGAATACCAGTTCATTCCTGCTCCTCCACACCACCCATATGGCCACTTGCATCACTGTAAAAACTAATTTCCTCCACTTTACAGTGCCTTGAATCAACTTGTGCCACTCCAAAATATCTTTAACACAAAATGCAAATATGCTAGTCATTCTGCACCATTTTGAGATAAAGTCCCACACCAAGTGGGCCACTTGACAGTTAACAAACAGGTGGTCCACATCTTCTTCCTGTTGGTCACAAATTCTGCAGCGAACTGAACCCGTTTGGATGTTTCTACGGGCTAAAGCAACTAGTGTCGGCACTCTACCCAACGAAATCCTCCAACATAGGAAGTTCACTTTAGATGGGATCCAATTATTCCACCCAAAATCGTTCCCCAAATCTGGAAATCTAGCCCTTTGTAATATTTTTTAAGAGTTTTAACAGTAAACGTTCGAGTCGTCCAAGTCCCAGACCCATTGATCCACACCCGAACCCACTGTAGCAGCAGACAAAGCCTCGGTGAGGTCCTGCAGTTCTGCGATTTCGTTTAGTGACGAAGGGTATCGCGTCCACCTGGGTTTAAAGTGATGCAATATTTGAAGCAAAGTTAATTAAGACATTATTATTATAATCTCATTTGATGAAAAGTTAATTAAGACATTATTATTATGATTTCATTAGATGCTTAAAAGTTAACCGTTAGAGCAGCTAACTTTTTTTTTTTTTTTTGAACTGCAGCACTATACTTATATATAGCAACACAAAACCAGCAAGCAGCTGGGCTAACACAAAGACAGGAATTAGAGCAACTAACTAAGAGGTAGTAGTGGAGTGGTTGGGGCATCCAGGTGAGGGGCGAATACGGGTGGCGTTGGTTCGTCTTGGATGGGAGGCGAGACGAGGTTTTACCGATTATTCCACTGTCGTGACTTCGGGCGGGTGGAGGTTGGGTTTCCGAGCATCTGGAAGAGCCAAGGGGCTGGCGGCGGTTGAGTAGTCGACCTTGGCCACAGCGCCCGGTGTCACGATGGTTGACACATCATTCGTTGTCGTTCAAAAAAAAACTAAGAATAATATAAAAGAGCAAATTTAGTAATAGAAATACAATTTACACCCCTCCTCCACTCGCTTAATTTCATTCTACATTCACTCTTCTTTTTTATTCTAATTTTTTAATGTCGAATTTCTTTGATCATGTCAGATGTGAGACTTTAATCCAAAACCTTTAAACCTAGGTAGTTTCAAAGGCTTTACCTTTATCAATAGACATGATATTCACATTTTTTTTTTTTGTTTCTCATAGATATGTAAAAACCACAACACATTCATTTTATTAATTTAGGATGTATTAACTTTCTTTATTGTAAAAAGTTAAGAAATAAAAGTATACATGTGATATGTAAACCTAGGAAGTTTTAAAGGCTTTGACCCGTATTGGCAGTCGGATAGTTGTGCATATTTCAGCTGTTTTTATGATCTTCTTTATGATTCTCAGCAAATCTTTTTAGTAAAAATCATACAACTCTTTCTACAAGTTGGGATTGACTTCAAAAAATAGTTAAGCAATAACCATACTACATGATTATGCAAGTTTGGAGTAGTCTTCGCTTCAATACTTCAACAAGTATGAAGTTATCAATAGTTAATTTTGGTTTATTACATAATACCTTTTTTTTACTAAAATATGTTAGTTTTGTTGAAGCAAGCTTAAAAGGAAAATGTGTATATGTATGAGTGTGTTAGAAGATAACTCCAAACATTAGGACAAAAGACTGGAAAGGGTTAAATTATTCTACAAACACTTCTAATTATAAGAAGTGTAAGAAGACTTTATAGAGTGACAAGTGTCCAAGAACCAAAAACCTAAACCCACTACACCACCACCCAAAACGTAAACACCCCACCACCACCAAAAAACCTAAACCCCCCACCCAACACACACCCCCCCCCCCTCGGCATAAAAAAAAAAGTGGGTGAGGGGGGGGGGGGGGTAAGTGGGGGGTTTAGGTTTTTGGGTGGTGGTGCGTGTTTAGGGTTTTTTTTTTTGTAGTGAGTTTATTTTTAGGAACCTTTGTACACTTCTTATTTTTAGGAACCTTTGTATTTGATCCTAATATTGGAAATGCAAGGAACCAAGGACTATAAGTGCTAAGTTACCAGACCTATCTAAAATAGGATGAGTAGTGATTGCCATGTTTCTTGCTACTTTGCAGGTCTTCAACGAAATTCATTGAATTCGAACTCGAGCTTAGAGATCTAAATCCAGGTTGAGAATGAGTTTTGAAGACGTTATGGAAGATTTGGCGAGCAAGGAAGTGAGGAAAGAAAAGGTTTCTAACCGTAAGTATGTCTTGGCGTCTACCATGCTGATGGTAAACCGACAACGCAGACTTCTAATGTGGTTTACAAGGAGATGTTTGGGAACTTATGATGTAATAACCAATTTCGTGTTTTCATAACATTCTTGTCTTATTTTCAGTATTGAAGAGGTATGGTCCCAATTCCTTGTCTACATGGCAGGGACCACACCACTTTTTCATCCAACATGGCGCCTACATCAGCAAGTAAATCCAGAAGCTTCTAGAAGCTTCTGGAAGACGTCAAGGTGGTACCAAAGATGCTCCTTCCGACAGAAAGGACAACACGTGTCACCAGTCACCGGGCGCCATGTAAACCTGCAACAAATCTGGGAGCAGACCGACAACGGCAGTACGATTTCTCCAGCGTGGACAAATATCGGCGCGCCACGTGGACCACTATCCTAAACGCAGCAGAGGATACCAAGAGGTTATTCCCCTTGGTCGGACAGCTGGCGCCCGATAACAGCTGGCAAGGTTGCTCCTCCCTCCTTCATCCTCCGGCTATAAATAGGACCCTTCATCATCCAGGTTATTCTATTCTATTCTCTACCCTTTCACTCACAACACACACTGTTTTCTTCCTCAGAGCAGTACCTACTCTCACGCCAGAGCCCGGTTAAGAGGGAAACCCTCATATTCCCCTCTTAACGAGCTAACGGTGTTGCGGTTTTGCAGGACCTTAGTCATTTGGCGAGCAGAGAAGGAGATTGAACCCACAAAAGAGACAATCCAGCTAGTTAACCATCGGTGTTAACCAGTGTTTCATCATTGGCGCCCACCGCATCTTTTGCAAACCACTCTCATCTCCTTTTTCTTCAAAAAACTCTCTAGAATGACTGAACCACGCCCTTCCCCTCAAGTGAACGGAGAAGTCTCTTCCTTTGAACTGATTTCGAACACTGCTCACGTTCAAAGAGTCCAAGGGAACGAGACCATCCGAGAAGGGCGAGGAAACAACGATTTTCCTGAGATCTTTGGAAGCACTTCCAGGGTTGTCAATCAGACAACGAACGGAGCAGCCTTCCAAACTCCACCAGCAGGAGTTAATCAAACACCTCCAAAAGTTCCAACACCAAACCATGGAGCTGGCCCCTCAGCTCCATCGGGCCAAACACAGTTGAACTTCTCGGCACTTTTAGGGCTACCCGAAGGAAAAACTTTGGCTTCCTGGTATGCCGAACAAATGGCGTCTTTGAACCTTGTTTATACGCAACTCAACGCGCAGCAAGCCGTGCTCCAAGCACAAGCTAACCAGTCCGCTTTTGTTACTCCACCGCAAAGGCCTCCAAGCACCCACGTGTTTCAACAGACCAATGCGTGGAACTTAAACCATGAGAAAGCAACAAACGTCAGAAGACAAAGTGTACACGATACACGTGACACGTACGGCAAAACAAAAAGCAATTATGTGCAGCATATCCATCAGCAGAAAAAGCCAGTGCACAGTCGTTTAGGTCCGCTCAACATAAACGACGAATGGAATAGCTACAACGAAGAAGATGACCCGACATACAAGAAAGAAAGCACGGTGTTTAGCAGATTGCCACCAGAACATGAAGCATATAAACCCCACAAGCGCGCGGGGTACAACCCAAATGCAGAACACGATTACTCGTTGAGCTATCGCCCAGACGGCATAGCAGAAAACTCCAAATTCATCAGAGAGATTGCAATGGCCGATATCGACAAGACAAAACTGCCACACAACGTGGGCAAATACAATGGCTTAACAGATCCGGACGATCACCTCCAAGTCTTTAATGGCGCAGGAACCACAGGAGGATGGACATTACCAACTTGGTGTCATCTTTTCGCATAAACCTTCGTCGGCGTAGTGCGCGTCTGGTTTGATAGTCTTCCAGCAGGAAGAATTAAATCATGGATCGATTTTCGAGACAAGTTCCTCGCGCACTTCTCCCAACAGCGCAGGCATACTAGAGATCCAGCTGATTGCTTAAATATATGGAGGAAAGATCACGAAAGCATAGAAGATTTCATCACCAGATATAACAAGGAATGTCTGGAAATCGGAGATGTCGGCGAGAAGATGATGCGCGCACACTTTATGAGGGCAGTAAAGTGTGATAACCTGATCAAGCGATTGAAAGGAAGAGATGGGGGTCCCAAAGATTGGGACACCTTCATCGAGGCAGCAAAGACTATCGCGCGCACTGATAAACAATTGACCGGCGATGATAGCCGTCAATACAATTACAGTCATAATGACCAGCGCAACAAGAAAGGCAAAGGCCAATCCTGGAGAACATCTGGTTACAAAGAAAGAAGCCCGATAAGAGAAGATGCGCGCAATACAATCAACCAGATCAGTCATCGGAGAGAAGTTAAGAGAGAAAACAGAGAAAAGCAGTGGACACCCCTAATCAAGACTCCTTCCGAGGTCCTATCAACCGAGAACCACCAGTTCAAACCCCCTCTACAGATACGCAACAAAAGGGGCCAAGACCCAAATCTTTTTTGCGAGTTCCACAAAGACACGGGTCACATGACCGACAATTGCTTTAGCCTAAAGCAAGAGATAGAAAGAGCTCTGAGAGACGGAAGGCTCACCCATCTGGTAAAAGGGGGAAAGCGGGATAATTGCCAAATCTAAAGAAGGGAAGAAGGGCCAGACAACAAAAAGCTTCGAAAATTAGAAACTCACATGATTCAAGGGGGTCCACGAAGACCACGAAAAAATTACAACAAGCGCAAACAAGACGACTCTTGGTGCGAGAAACAAGTTGTTTTCCCCATAGTGAGAGGAGGTCCAAGAGAGAGAAGGCCTATAGTCATATCTGGCGTAATCGGTCACTACCAAATTGACTACATTTTCATTGATCCAGGGAGCACCGCAGATATCATCTACGAACAATGCTTCAATAAATTCAACCAAGAAGACAAAGCGCGCTTGGAACCAGTAGATTACCCACTAACGGGTTTCTGTAACGAAGCCATTTTTCCTCTCGGCCAGATATCATTCCCGGTGCTGCTCTCGGACGGAAGAAATTCAAGAACAGAGGAAGTCACGTTCATGGTGCTACCCGCACATTCAAGACATGATATCCTTTTGGGAAGAGAATCCCAAGGAGATTTTAGTATGATTTGCTCTGGACCACATTCAGTTGTTGGGTTCCCAATAAAGACGGGGATAGCAATAATTTACGCAAGCAAAGAAGTCTTGGCAACAGACGAAACCAGGCCAGCAAATCTGCACCATGCGCAGAAGCTGAAAAATGGGTACTGAACAACAAATACCCAGAACAAACTGTCACCCTGGGTCCAGCAATGTCCGATCTCACGCGCGCAGCGCTAAAAAAGTTGTTATTCGAGAAGATGGACGTATTCGCCTGGACACCGGCCGATATGGTTGGTGTTCCACGGCACATAGCGGATCACAAACTGAATGTTTCTGAAAACGCTAAACCTGTGGTGCATACAAAACGTCATTTGGGAGATATAAAAACGACGCTATGCAAGAGCAAATCACCGAGTTGCTAAATGCTGGTATTATAAGGGAAGTTCGTTACCAAACCTGGGTAGCCAGCCCAGTGATGGTCCCTAAAGGAAATGGTGGTTGGCGAATGTGCGTGGATTTCAAAGATCTAAACAAAGCATGCCCGCATGATTGCTATGCTTTACCAGAAATTGACGAAAAAATCGATTCATTGGCATCATTCAGGTGGAAATGCTTCCTTGATTGCTATTAGGGGTGAAAACGAGCCGAGCAGAGCCCGAGCTCGACCAGGCTCGAGCTCGAGCTCGTTTAATATATGAAAGCTCGAGCTCGGTTCGATTCGAGCTTTATTTCTAAAGCTCGAGCTCGGCTCGAAGGTAATTTTTCAAGCTCGAGCTCGGCTCGGGCTCGACTCGTTTAGTATTTATTAATTAATTTATATTAATTATAATTATTATTATACATATAATTAAGTTATTTTTTTATATTTATATAAATGGAAATTATTATTATATAAATATATGTTTAATATATTAATAAAAAAATATATAAACAGAAAGCTCATTTAGGCTCGCGAGCCGGCTCGAGCTCGATAAACGAAGCTCGGGCTCGGGCCCGTTTACTAAACGAGCTTGTTTTTAGGCTCGGGCTCGAGCTCGTTTAAGCTCGGCTCGTTCGAGTTTTTTTTGCGAGCCGAGTTCGAGTAGCTCGCGAGTAGCTCGGCTCGTTTAGACCCCTAATTGCTATAAGGGGTATCACCAGGTGCAAATGGCCATACAAGATGAAGACAATACCGCATTTCGCACACCAACAAGGTTGTATTGCTATACAAAAATGCCCTTTGGATTGAAGAATGCAGGTGCCACTTATCAGAGATTAATGAACGAAACATTCTATGACGCAATCGGTAAATACATTGAAGTATACATGGACGATTTGGTCATAATGAGCAAAGAGGAAAGCATGATGCTGGTAAACATCCAAAAAACATTCGACGCATTGCGCGGAGTGAATATCAAGCTAAACCCAGCGAAGTGTTCCTTTGGGATGGAAGAAGGAAAGTTCCTGGGTTTCATCGTCACAAAGGATGGGTTTAAAGTCAATCCTGAAAAGGTGCAAGCGATCGAGCGGATGCCTTCACCATCAACAATAAAGGAAATGCAAAAGTTGGCTGGACAGTTAGCAGCACTCAACCGTTTCCTCGCCAATCATGCAGCAAAATCCTTCCCATTCATCAAAACCCTACGCAACTGTGTAAAGAAGAATCGGTTTCTGTGGACCACGGAGGCCGAGCATGCATTCCGGGAAATGAAAGATTATCTCATAAGATTGCCAACGTTCACAGCACCGATGAAAGGAGAACCCCTGGTAATGTACCTATCGGCGTCAGAAAAGTGGTAGGAGCGGTTCTGCTGGTAGACCGACAAGGTGTACAAACACCAGTCTATTATGTGTCTCGTACGCTGAATGATCCAGAAACAAGGTACGCCATAATGGAAAAGCTAGTCCTGGCATTGATTCATGCATCGAGACGATTGCGCAGGTACTTCGCCAAACACGTCATTCATGTATTAACAAATTACAACATCGGCAACATCCTCGCAAGGCCTGAGATATCTGGAAGATTAACGAAATGGGCTATAGAATTGGGAGGCCATAACGTGGTTTTTAGACCAAGGCCAGCAATTAAGGGCCAGGTGTTGGCCGACTTCATGACAGAGGTGCCTGATGATAAAGACAGAGAATGCAAGGCAATGGAAAGAGCTGAAAGGCAACATTCGGAAGAACCATGGCTAATGTATACAGATGGCGCGTCCAACGAAGATGGCGCAGGTGCAGGGCTTAGGCTGGTAAGTCCAGAAAAACATGAATTCACGTACGCCATCCGGTTAGACTTCAAGAGCACGAACAATGAAGCCGAATATGAAGCCTTTCTTGCTGGTTTAAGGTTAGCAATCAAGATGGGAGTCAAACAGATCGAGGCGCATGTGGACTCCATGTTAGTAGCAGGACAGATCAATGGCCAATACGATGCCAAAGGAGATGTGATGGCGCTATACCTAGACCAAGCAAAAACATTGCTACAGAACTTCAATTCTTACAAGGTGCACCATATCAACCGAAGTGAGAATAAACCAGCAGATGCACTAAGTAAACTCGCATCCACCAGTTTCCAGCACCTGGCTAAGGATGTGCGCATTGAAGTCCTAAGCAATCCATCAGTACCGCTAAGGCAAGTGAGCGTTATTCAACTGGGAACGATGTCTTGGATGACTCCGATAATCATGTATCTCTAGTCTGGAATACTACCGAAAAACAAAGCTGAGGCAAGGAAAATACAGTACAAGTCCGAGCATTACCAGATGGTTGACGGGATATTGTACAGGAAATCGTACCTCGGGCCGTTATTGAGATGCGTCGATCCAGAAGATGCAAACTACCTGATTCGCAAAGTACATGAGGGCATCTGCGGCATTCACGCCGGCCCAAGAATGGTCGTAGCCAAAGTAATGAACGCCGGGTATTACTGGCCCGGAATGCATCTAGACTCGGTCAAGGTCTTAAGGAAATGCAGCGGTTGTCAGAGACACGCCCCAAAAACGATGCGCCCTAAAAATGAACTAGTCCCCGTAACAATGGCATGGCCGTTCCAGCAATGGGGGATAGATATGGTTGGTCCTTTTCCAGAAGCCCTGGGAGCAGTGAAGTTCATCATAGTCGCGGTAGACTATTTCACAAAATGGGTGGAAGCAAAGGCGCTGGCGTCAACCACATCTACCGTAGTGCGAAGGTTCATCTGGGAGCAAATAATTTGTCGGTTCGGGCTGCCCCTGAGAATCATCACCGATAACGGAACAAATTTTTCTGCAGAAGATCTCCAAAGTTGGTTCAAGGAACTGCATATAGAGCACACCTTTTCCTCGGTTGCGCACCCACAAGGAAATGGTCAGGTCGAAGCGGTGAACAAGAGTATTATAGACGGTATCAAGGCACGGCTGGGAACACAACGAAGAGGCTAGGTTGATGAACTACCCAGCATACTATGGGCCCATAGGACGATGCCAAAGACAAGTAACGGAGAAACACCGTTCAGTCTAGTCTATGGGTCCGAAGCCATGATACCAGCAGAGATCGGCCTGCCATCCCCAAGAATGCTCTCCATGAACATAGTCAACAACGAGGAAGAAAGAAGGTTGGATCTAGACCTTCTAGAAGAGAGAAGAGAAATGGCGGCAATCAATGAGGCGAAATATAAGACCAAATTGGAAAAATACTAGAACAGTAAGGTCCGAATTTGCACGTTCAACCCTGGAGACTGCGTCCTAAGGGACAATGAGGCGTCCAACGCTGAGAAACCGAGAAAATTAGCCCCCAAGTGGGAGGGGCCTTACGTAGTAGATGAAGTCCTCGGGAAGGGAGCGTACAAGCTACGCACGCTTGAGAACAAAGAAGTCCCAAGAACATGGAATGCCCAGCAGCTAAGAAAATGCTACATGTAAACGATCGAAGTTTTTATCTGTACTTGTAATGGTCGCGCGCCAACACATTTTTACTCTAATACAAGAAGTGTTGGCTATCTTCTCTCATGCGAATTTTTGTTACAACTGCATATATTACTTCGGGCATACACGAAAACATCAATGGCTCAGAAATAGGAAACGTTGTAGACCTCCAAGGCTCGTCACAACTAAGTGCACAGCCGGGTCAAAAACACAACTAAAGCCTATCACGCCAAATAATACTTCGTGCCCACATAAACACGAAAGCATCGAAAGCATGGTAAAATAAACATTGTAAGGCCCCCAAAGCTGAACACAGCCGGGTCAACACAATAACCTGTAACTCGATCACTTCGTATACACGAATCAACCTATGCACTTAACGACAGAATAAACGTTGTAGAGTTTCCCAAAGCATAACACAATACTGTGTGACGCTAAGATAACTAACACAGCATAACCTGTCATAGCCATCATTCATTCGTGATACCTAATCAAAGTAGTTACACATGCAGATATTGTAACGATAGCAAATTCACAACAAATAAAAAGCAAAACCAACAGTTAGCATAAAAACATAAATCAAATGTAACAAAATGTTAACAGACATGTCAACCATGAGTAAATTGTTCACAAAGCTTAAGGTGAATTGTTTACGAAATTGTCAGATGGTTACAAGGCTATCAAGCCCATACACGGCACGCAAGCCGGAAACCTTCAATCCTGGTGACTAGGACCTGCACCGCCACCATCAGTCACCGGGTCACCAAGAGCCTTCTTTAAGACTTCGACAGCATTAGCTTTCCGAGACAACTTTTCGACAGCCTTCACAATGCCAAACTCGATAAACTCATAGTCACGACGTTTCGCAGCATAGGCAGCAGCACAATCTTCCTTGTACAACTCAAAATGATAATCCTTCTCATTATTTGCAGCTGTCGCCCTGCCTTCGCTGTAACCCTCCTTCCGCCCACTATTATACGCCGCTTGACCTAACTCGAACATATAGTTGGCAAGCTCATGAGATTTTACAATACGTTCAGAAATCTGCAGAAAAGAAGTAGAAACATGAGAGGAATAATAAAGATCAAATAAAAGCAAGCATACACAAAGGAAATTACCAGAGGCACTGCACGAGCAAGCAACCACTTGCAGTCAGTAGTGACTTCCTCAACCAAGATTTCAGAGGCTTTGCTTTCAACAATTTTTTCCTCAGCAAGCTTCTCTAACTTAGCTATGCGCTGGATGTACTCTCGTTCCCTTTTTTGATGCGCAGCGCGCTCCTCTTCAGCTTCTTCACTGATCTTGCGTTTCTCTCCTGACAACCTCACAATGGCATCACGCTGGGCTTGCAGTTCTTTGTTTGTCCGTTCACAAGCAACCTCCCAATCTTTCTGCTTGTCAACGTTCAATTGCTTTTCCTTTGCAAGCTTCTCCTCAGCATCATCAACCCTCCATTGCAAACCCTTCTTC
This sequence comes from Helianthus tuberosus, assembly GCA_030545235.1. Classification (NCBI taxonomy): domain Eukaryota; kingdom Viridiplantae; phylum Streptophyta; class Magnoliopsida; order Asterales; family Asteraceae; genus Helianthus; species Helianthus tuberosus. The sequence goes on from CM060426.1 coordinate 6,492,695, forward strand.
TCAGTATTAAACTTTTCCCTCTCTTCAGCAAATGCTTTCTTCGCATTTTCAAAGTCCAAAGTATCCTCCCCCATCAGCTGCCACTCCCGGGCGATCTCTTGGGCACGAAAAAATTAACCCCAGCATGGATATGATCATCCAAGAGATCCAACCGGTTGCGTCTTTTTTGGAACAATCTCTCGGCAGGGGGGAAAGACAGAGAAAAGAACTCACGACAGTAGCATGATCAGTCATCCAGGAACCTTGGGTCAAGTTCCACCGGGGGGCGTGTGGAAGATCGGCACATGCAGGGTTGTGAGTATCCCAAGACCCACCCTGTACGTGTTCATATTCAGGGTCATGGTGGGTCCCAGAAGCACCTCCCCGGCCTGAATCCCAAACGACTTTGGTGTAAACGGTATGATGGGGAGTGGTCTCACTAGACTCCTCTAAGACAGCGTCACCCCCACCACCAGCACCAGCATCACCTGCACCACCAGCATTGCCACCAACCTCCTCAACATGTTCAACCTCCACATCATCTTCCTTCCTTTTTCCCCGGTCAACATGCGGAGGAGACAGACCAAAGGTCCTCGAAGGTGGAGAGGTGGGAGGTGTAATCTTCGAAATATCAATCTTGCGAGTGCCCTTACCCGATTTCGCACCTATTTCAAGACAAGCATGATAGTTAAAGGGGATAATGAAAGATAAAGAGCAAGAAAGACAAATGAAAAATCTTTACCTTGAGAACCAGAAGCAGCATATATCTTTTCCAGGAGATTACCATGCTTTGCGCTAAAGACACCCAAGTCAATTTCTGACTCTGAGGGTGCAGGAGGAGTTTCCTTCTGAAGCTTAGACTTTTTAGCGGCAAGCGCAGCAGCAGCTTGTTCATCAATCTCCTTCTTCTTCTCTTCAAGAACCTTTTTCTTCTTCATGATCTCCGTCAGAGTCTCATCGTCATCAGGATCACGCTCAGTAAGTTTCTCTCCTGCGTCTAAACCAGAGAGCGTGTCAGAAACGACAACATAGTCCAAGAAATGGTGGTTAGAAGGTTGCTTACGAGGAGCTTCAGTAACTTTTTCCTCAACCTTCTTCTCCTTCTCAGACCTATCCAACTTCTTCTTTTTCCTGGTTTCTAACTGCTCAGCAGTTTCAACTGAAGGATCAGCATCAACACCAACAGGCTCATTCACGGGCTCGTTCGCAGCCCCTTGCGCCGAACCTGCACGTGGGGAACGAGGAATTAGGCCTCCACGTGATCTATCAGAACCCTCACTCGAAAGGACAATAACCTCCTCTCGAGTGGGGCCAGTAGTATCATCAAACTCATCCCCATCATCTTCACCTAAGATAGTATTCGCATAAGCAGCAAAACTATCGCTGGTGGGGTGCAAGAAACGGTCCCGGATCTGATCCAACCACACAGGTTTCCCATCAGCTAATATCGCTTCAACCATGGCACCACCAGCCTTTGGATCGAGAACGTTCAACAAACTATACCCAACTGTAAAATACAAGAACATGAGGAAGAGCGTAACAAAATCAAAGATGAACACACACGAAAATGAGCAAAACTAATACCTCTCCCCTGATAGCCATAAACAGGGATGCCCCTAGGGTTCTTCAGGACCCACAGCATGCTCATACCAGCCCCCACCAACGCCCTCTCCTCAAGTTGAGAAATAGCAGTGGCTTTCCGTGTCAGCACCTTATACCATTCTTGCTCAACATAATCTATAGAGACATCTATCTTGGGAACCCCTTCACTCTCTGCCCGGTAATGCATGTCGACCGGAATGACTCCACGATGAATATAGAAAAACTTATGCTTCCAATCATGCAGACTCTTCGGTGGGTTGGAACTACAAGGGCTAACCCCACTGGTCCGGGAGTTGAAGGAGTAAAAGCCACTAGTATAACTAACAAAATAAAAAACGTTAAACATCTCGAAGGTTGGCTCAATACGGTTGGCCCTGCATATAAATTCGAAATGTGTAAGCCGAGGAAGCCCCAAGGCGTTGATTTGAGAAATATGTAACCCATAGTTGGTCAAAACTTCAGCAGTGAACTTCGTCATAGGGAGACGGAAATTACCCTCCCGGAAGAAGGCCGCATACAACGCTATATACCCCGGAGGAGCGTCTAGAGCGGTGGAGTTGGGAGTCGGGAACTGAGCACCCCACTCAGGAAGAAAACCCATATCTCTAACCAAATTTTGAAATTCTTCTTCTTTCCAACCTATCGTTGCCCGGTCAGGACCAGGAGGATTCCTAGGTTTGTACTTTCGCTTCTTAGTCAAAGGATTGGCTCCAGTAGACATAATGTTGGAAGATGAAAGGAAGAAATTGGGGTAAAAAAGATGGAAAAGGAAGAGAGACAGAGAAAAAGATGAGAGGAAAATGGGTTTCAAATTTCGAAAGTGAAAGAAAAAGAAGGAACCGCCATCTATTTATACCCATCGCATTAAATGCGATGGGTAGTGGACCGCCAGGAAGACAGGTCGTCGATCAATGGGGAAAAGACACGTCAAAAGGGAGAGAAACCGTCACCTCTTTTTTCGAAAAAGTAGGCGGCACACACCTGACACCGTGGAAAAAAAGCAAATGACACATCTGAAAGGGCAACTGTTCATCTCCGAAAAGACAGGGACACCAGACAGTCACATCAGTTGTCTTCATTCCAAGAAAGGAAACTTCTTTCAGAAGGAACCTTCATGCGCCATGCATCCACTTGGCTCAAGTTTGCAGAGTCACCATTGTACGCCATGCGCCATGCGTCCAGTTGGCTCAACTTTGCAGTCACCATCGCACGCTATGCACCATGCGTCCACTTGGCTCAACTTTGCAGTCACCATTGTACGCCATTCGCTATGCGTCCACTAGGCTCAACTTTGCAGTCACCATCGTACGCCACGCGCCACGCGTCCACTTGGCTCAACTTTGAAGAGTCACCATCGTACTCCACGCGTCCACTTGGCTCAACTTTGCAGAGTCACCATCGTACGCCATGCGCCATGCGTCCACTTGGCTCAACTTTGCAGATTCACCATAGTACGCCACGCGCCATACGTCCACTTGGCTCAACCGCGCAAGGTAACCAGCGTTATAAAAACAAAAACAACAACAACCACTACCCTTATAAGTCCAGAATCCCTCCTAGACGATCAACTCAACTAGAAGGCACACTGGACTGGGGGGACTTGAAGAGGTATGGTCCCAATTCCTTGTCTACATGGCAGGGACCACACCACTTTTTCATCCAACATGGCGCCTACATCAGCAAGTAAATCAAGAAGCTTCTGGAAGACGTCAAGGTGGCACCAAAGATGCTCCTTCCGACAGAAAGGACAACACGTGTCACCAGTCACTAGGCGCCATGTAAACCTGCAACAAATCTGGGAGCAGACCGACAACAGCAGTACGATTTCTCCAGCGTGGACAAATATCGGCGCGCCACGTGGACCACTATCCTAAACGCAGCAGAGGAGACCAAGAGGATATTCCCCTTGGTCGGACAGCTGGCGCCCGATAACAGCTGGCAAGGTTGCTCCTCCCTCTTTCACCCTCCGGCTATAAATAGGACCCTTCATCATCCAGGTTATTCTATTCTATTCTCTACCCTTTCACTCACAACACACACTGTTTTCTTTCTCAGAGCAGTACTTATTCTCACGTCGGAGCCCGGTTAAGAGGGAAACCCCCATATTCCCCTCTTAACGAGCTAACGGTGTTGCTGTTTTGCAGGACCTTAGTCATTTGGCGAGTAGAGAAGGAGATTGAACCCACAGAAGAGACAATCCAGCTAGTTAACCATCGGTGTTAACCAGTGTTTCATCAAGTATTGTCGTATTTGATTATTTTAGTAATTGAACATTATGAATTGTGAGTTTTTATTGTTTAGATTATATTATTTGAAATCGTCTTAAAATTTTACACACTATTTTCATGTTGTTTGTTGGGTCTATTTGACGAAATCGTTTTAATATTGTTTCATCTTTATTTTTAATTAAAAATTATATGGCATATCAATGTATTTCTTTACCCGTGTTGCACACGGATGATAACCTAGTAATAATAATACATAAGCATATTGTTTACAACATTTTAAACTAAATTTCATTGTAATGATTATAAACATTCGTTTTATAAAAGTTCATGCTTTTCTTTTAAAAAAAACAAGTAAAAGAGTTTCTAAATAGAAATTATAAAAAGTAGACTATAAAAATAATTTACAACTTGGTGATGCAAGCTAATGTAGACATAATTTTTTTTTTAAATAAGGGAATGGGTAGGTTTGTTTATGATTGTTGAAGCATAGTCATGATCATAAATCGCACTTCAAACATGTTGGCAAACCACCAAGTTTTACCCCAGATATTGGCTTTGGTGACTTCAAGACATTGGTTTACCAAATCCATTTAGTCTCCAAATCATTTGATTAAGACATGGTGTTATTTTACTTTATTCTTAGTATGTGATGTGATGTGATACTTAGATATATATAATTAGGTAAAGGATCAAATAAAAATAAAATTAACGTACGAAACGTATGAATTAGGGAAAAAAGCAAAAAGTGGCGGTGGCAATCTGGTAATTATCAGCAACTTCAAAATTACTGGGGAAAAAACAAAAAGTGACGGTGGCAATCTGGTAATTATCAGCAACTTCAAAATTACTCTAGCAGGGTAATTTTGAGCATCTGTAGAGTAATTTTGGGAAATGTAGGGTAATTATCAAATGGTAAAGGATCAAATAAAAATAAAATTAACGTACGAAACGTACGAATTGGGGGAAAAAGCAAAAAGTGGCGGTGGCAATCTGGTAATTATCAGCAACATCTGTAGAGTAATTTTGGGAAATGTAGGGTAATTATCAAATTACTCTAGCAGAGTAATTTTGACTTCTGTAGAGTAATTTTGGAAAATGTCTTGTAGAGTAATTTTGTTAGCATTTAGTTATGGGGTTTAGCTTTATGCTTTAGTTTTTAGCTTTTAGTTGGGGGGGGGTAGTGTAATTTTGATAATTACCCTACAATTTTGATAATTACCCTACACGACCAAAATTACTCTACATGAACATTTACAAAATTACTCTACAGAAGCTCAAAATTACTCTACTAGAGTAATTTTGAAGTTGCTGATAATTACCAAAATGCCACCGCCACTTTTTGCTTTTCCCCTAATTCATACGTTTCGTACGTTTATTTATTTTTTTTTTTTGAACGGTAAGATTCTATGATTATAGAACAGGGCCAGCATATGCTGTAAAACCCAAAGATTACAACTAACGATTACATATCTTAATTATTCCCCATCCCCCAGTTCTTACATTATATTACCACATCTCTTACATTGAATTCCACCCATCTTTCCCATACTAAATCTTTTAAACTCGACCTACTTTTCAGCCACATAAACGTATCTGTCTTGATGTCTTCTAAAACGTTGTCCACTGATCTTGTTGTTCCTCTAAACTCCTTCTCGTTCCTTGCTTTCCACAAATGCCACATGGTCGCTTGCATAATCATTTTTACTATTTTCTTCCACTCCAAAGAGCCCTTTAATCCGTCTACACAGGTTAATATCTTCTCCCAGGAGCTAGTGTCCGTCGAAGACGGTAATTTCAGCCAATCGATTACTTTCCTCCACATATTGATCGAAATCGTGCACTCACTAATAAGATGGTCTCTCGATTCTTCAGCTAATCCACACCTAGAGCATAAGTTGTTTTGTAATTCTACACCTCTTCTTCTTAGTTCCATTTTTACCGGGATCCTCCCAAGCGCCATCCTCCAAGTAAAGTAGTTAACTTTTGCAGGTAGCCATGTAATCCAATGATTCCATCTTTCTTCCTGTTCGTCCGCCGCTTGTTTGTATATTTGTTCTTTTACGACTGCCACAGAGAATTCCTCCCAATTTTCATTCACCCATCCCCATCGATCTTTACCTGCTAGAACTTTTATTTTGTTTAATTCACTAAGCATACCCGACCATTGTACCCATTCAGCATCACTGTTTGGAGGCCTCGTCCATCCTAAATTCCATTGCACTTCATTTGGTAAATTTACAGCTAGTTCCGCCATATAAGCTTGTTTTTTCTTAACAATCTTGAATAAATCAGGGAATCGATCTTTGAACGGCTTCGCTCCAGTCCAGTTATCCATCCATAATTTTATCTTTGTTCCATCACCCACTTTTGCCACCAAACTTTCTTCCACCTTAATTCCTCTCTTATTCAGTTCTTTAAATGAAAATACTATATCTTTCCACGTACCCGGAACTCCTTTTTTTACTGGAATGTGATTATGACTCCTATTGCTTGCATGAATTGCCATTATAACCTTCACCCATAGTGCTTCCGGATTCGTCTTCATTTTCCAGCTCCATTTCACTAGTAGCGCAAGATTGTCGCTTTCCAAATTACCTAGTCCAAAACCTCCATATTTTTTACTCTTAACCATTTTATTCCATGCTATCCACCGAATTTTGTTTTTCCCATTTTTTCTTCCCCAAATAAAGTCTCTACGGATTGCTTCTAACGCTTGTATTACCTTTTTTGGTGCTAAGTACATCGAAAAATAATAGTTCGGTAAGGCTCCCAACACTGCTTTTGCTAAAATCATTCTTCCGGCAAATGATAAAGTTTTAGCCTTCCATGCGGATAGTTTCTTGTTAAAACTATCCACAACAGGTTTCCAGAATTTTACTCTCTTCATATTTGCACCTACCGTCAGACCGAGAAAGCGAAACGGCATCTCTCCTCTCTGGCATTTTAATCTGTTAGCCATGCACTCTATTTCCTCATCACCAACCCCCACTCCATATAACTTGGACTTATTTAGGTTCACTTTTAAACCTGAACACACATAGAAGCATCTGAGGATTCTATTCAGGTTCTTTATATTTGTCTCAGACCACACTCCCATGAATATTACGTCGTCCGCGTAACAGAGATGGGATATGCAAGGGCCTCCATTCGGTAATTTTACCCCTTCAAACACTCCTCTTTCTTCTGCCCTCGTCATGATAACGTCTAGTGCTTCCATGGCAAGGATGAATAAGAAGGGTGATAAAGGATCCCCTTGTCTTAATCCCCTTTGTAATTTAAATTGTGACGTAGGAGATCCATTTACAAGAATCGAGGCCCAGCTTGATTTCAGGCATGCTCCAATCCATTTTCTCCACATCTTTGGGAACTTCATTGCTTTTAAGTTTGCCAAGAGGAACTTCCAGTTTATGGAATCATATGCTTTTTCAAAATCTACTTTAAATACGAATATTTTCTCATTGCTCTTTTTTGCCCAAGACATAACTTCGCTCGTGATTAGGGGTCCATCAAATATAGACCTACCTTCCACGAAGGCTGTTTGTACCGGAGCGACTACAGAACTTATCACCTTTTTAATTCTTATCGCCAATACTTTTGCTATGACTTTATACAATGCCCCTATTAGAGATATAGGTCGATAGTCACTTACCTTTTTAGGATCCTTCATTTTTGGGATTAACACTATGAAAGAGGGGTTACACCCTTTCTCAATGTGTCCTTTCCTGTGGAATTCCTTTAATGCTCCTACAAAATGGTTCTCCAAGTGAGACCAAAATTTCTTAATGAATTTGAACATGAATCCATCCGGTCCTGGGGCTTTATCACTACCACAAGCCCATACCGCTTCCTTTATTTCTTTTCCCGAGAACTCCGCACCGAGAAGATTGGCTTGATCATTAGATAATTGTAGAAAGCCTCTACCATCAATTGACGGTCTCCTATGAATAGGTTCCTCGAAACGTGACTTGAAGCTTTCGAGAATGTGTTTCTTGATTGCTTTCGGTTCAGTTTCCATGATTCCATCAATCTTTAAAGTATTTATTCTGTTTTTCGCTTTCCTACAATTTATTACACCGTGAAAGAACTTTGAATTCTCATCCCCAAGCTTTGCCCATCTCAACTTTGCTTTTTGTTTCAGATCTTCCAGCCTCCTTTCCTCATACTTCTTTATTTTCCATTTGCTATGTACTCTCTTTTCCTTCTCTGAGCTTGTAAGTCTGCGACTCTCTGCCAACTTTTCAATGTCTTCCACCACTTTTTTCTCCTCGATTATCTCCTTTTCTTCTTTTCTTTTGCTTTCTCTCCTCCACTGTTTTATATCTATTTTGAGTTTCTTGATTATATTCGCCAAATCCTTTATAGAATTTACCCCATTTCCATATTCTTCCAATGCTTTGTAAACTGCTTCTTCAATGCCATGTAGTTTTAACCAACTGTTATAGAACCTAAAAGGAATTGGTCCAAAATCCGGAGAAGAGCACATCAACATGAGAGGACAGTGATCAGACAAGTTTCTTGCTAAGGCCTCGAATCTCGCTATAGGCCATTTATTCATGAATTCATCGCATACTAGAATTCTATCAATTTTGCTTAGGCTGGATCCGTCGTCCGCCATATAAGTAAACTTATGACCTCCCATCTGATATTCTAACAATCCAGATTCAGCGATGAAAGTATTGAATAGCATCGCATTATGGCTATCAAATCTTGAGTACATCCTATCCCCCTCTTCTCTTACCTCGTTAAAATCTCCAACCATTATCCAGTACCCTTCTATTTGATCTTTTACCCTTTTCAATTCCCCCCAAACATTTCTTCTACGCATTACATCACAAGGAGCATATATATTTACTACGTTCATAAATATGTCAGTACCTGCTATACGGCCAGAAACAACTATGAATGCTTCATTTTTTATAACACTTGATTTCGAAAAGATCCCCGGGTCCCAGACCGACACCAATCCCCCCGATCTTCCCAGCGCGTCTACTGCCTCCCATTCCATCTCCACTTGTCCCCAGTATCTTCCGATTATCACTGCATCTACACCCGATACCTGAGTTTCTTGTAAACACAGGAAAGAAGATTTGTGCTCTTTTATCAAATTGCTGATCCAAGTTGGCTTCCCTACTCCCCCAATTCCTCTAATGTTTATTGACAAGAAATTCATGTTTGACCGCTCGACTCCAATTCCTCTTCAACAATCTTGGTGAGTTCATTCCTGAATCCGGAAGCCCTAACACCAATCTTCTTGCCCACTTCCAGTGTCGCCTCTATTTCTTCCAGAAATTCCTCATTTGGTTCTACATTTAAATCGAACGTCCTGTCAACCGGATCTAAAAAGTCTTCAATTGTTGTCTGCGTGGATTCATCCAGATAGTCATTTAATCTTATCCTTTTATGTGATGCTGAATACGTATTTGTGAAGTCACATTTTGACGCCCTCTTTTTTCTTTTCCCCGTAGCCTTTTTTTTACTAGTGGCCCAAATAAGCTCCTTCAAATTAAACGGATCATCATCTGGCCCATGGTATCTGTCTGACAAGCCTTTTCCTACCCGATTTGGGCTTTTATTAGCCCCTGGATTATTATCACCGACTGGCCCACTACCTGTTTCCCCATCTTCATTTATGTTACTAGCAGCGAATTCCAATATTTTGTTGGTCCCACCAAAAACATCATTATTATTATGATCTATGACATTCCTCGGATAACCGTTGCCTGTTGACTCTTCGGTTCTTATGCAATCAGCAAATACTTCTCTCCAGTTCCCTCCGAAATTTGTGTCTTCATTAAATGCTTCTCCTCCTTCCTTCGTCGTTTCGTTTTCCAACTCCGGCGTGTTTTCCGGTGCACCATTTTGCTTTGCCGCTGTATTTTGATTATTTCCGATCTCCGGTGAGTCTTGTATATTCTCATTCTCATTCATCGGAATATTCTCCTCCTCCTCGTCCACGATCGTATTCTCACCTATATTATTGTTCTCCTCATGGTCAGAATTCCTGATTTCGTTTTCATCTTCTTCCCATTCTTCATCAGGTAGGTTTACAAACACCGACTTGTCTTTAACGAATCTTGGTGACCAGCTGCCAAGGACCTCTGTTATCCAGCAATTAAATACCTTTTCATTATACACAACTTCCATCTCCGTATTGATTGTTTGTCCAGTGTTGACGATGATGCCTATCTGAGCCATAGAGAGATCCCCGTCTTCGTTACTTATATCTCCTATTTCCACCATCTTCCCAATCTTTCCTGCTATGGCATTAATATTGTTCTGAGTTCTTAGGCTGACCGGAACCCCATGGATGCTCACCCATGCAATTCTCTGGTACAGATTTACTTCTTCTTTCCATACTACCCCTTTGCTAAAAAACTCTCCCCATTGATTTTTGTAGTCTGTTAAAAACTCTGTTGTTACCATCTGAGAGCCAAACGTGACAAGTATGCTAAGCCCCCCAAGGTATCTTATTTCCATCGAATGTGAGAATAGATTGCTTAAAATCTCTTTTGCTTTACACAGGTTTCTTATCGACTTGGCTTCCATGCACACTGTCCTCTTACATCATTCCTTTGTGTCTTCTGCCACTGAATCTATCAATGTTATCGTCTCTCTCCTATTTGTACTTTTCCCTCCAGTCACTACTTCAGCGTATGAACATATTCTTCCGTCTTTGTTCCAAATCTTTTGGGTCTTTGGTATCTTTGTATAGCATTGACCTTCATTTCTTTCTCTTGTATCCACGTACCTTTCCCCCCACTTAACTGGTCTTTCCTGGCGTCCTCCAATATTTCCTCCATTCTCCTTCTCTTCATCTCTCTTGAATTTAGATACATTCGCTATGACTCTCTTTTCACCGAACCATATGTTATTTAACGCCTGAACCAATTTGTTTATATCCCTGACCTTCTTGAACCTTGCAAAGGCAAACCTTTTTCCTTTACGATCTTTTTTCCGGGGGAAATACACGTCTGACAAAATTCCACACCTCCTTATTTCCAACCATATTTCTTTTTCGGGTACTTCTTCCGGTAGGTTCGTTAAGAATATAGTTGTGCTCGGCTCTGCATCCTCTTTTTCCTTGCCTTTTTTCTTTCTTGCCATTTCCCACTCCTCTTCATCCGCTGTTAATTCTCTTTCTTCCGGCGGCTTATCTTTGATCTTCCAACGGTAAGGGCCTTGGTCTCCCCACGAACTCCTCCCCATGTTTGCAGCCATCACCTACTCAGAATCTATCCCAGTAGCGAATGAAACCAGTGGAAAAACCAGATAGGGTGGAAGGTAAACTTAGACCCACAAACGATATGTGTTTCAGATCAAACCTCACACACTATCCCGCTCATCACCAGTTCGTCGAGCCACCAGCGATACGATTCCGCAACCTTATCGTTAAGAATGGTTATACCGATCCCGGTCGGCGAATGGGATATCGGTAGAGCAACTTAGAGATAAAGGTCAAGCCCAATGAAGGCGACCTCGATCGCTAAGCCGAGCTACTTCCTTCCGTCGAGCCTTCCGGCGATGGTGTTTTAAATCTCCGGCGTCTTTTGGTTTTCTCGAGAGAGTTTTTTATCAAAAAAATCGTACGTTTATTTTATTTGTAAAGGAACTTAACTCTATATAATTAATAAATAATTATCATTGTAAAACCGCTTTTCGAATAAAACATTACACACAAGGAGTATAATTTCTTTCTGTATTCAAGATTTAGTTGACTAAGTCCACCAGTCACATAACCAAATATATAGTTCTTCCTTATTGGCATGGCCGTCAAAGATTTACAACATTTGTATCGCCTGAATTAACTTAACGAGTGAAAAGAAAAGAAAGTAAAAGTGAGAAAGAAAAAAAAAAGATGTTTTTCCCATAAATTCCTCCCAAATCGGAAAGAAAGAAAAACTAAAGAATTTAGCGTAGTTTTTCTTTCATTTCCTTTCTTTTCCTTCCTTAAAAGAAACTCTGGAACACAAAATATTTTTACTTTCTTTTTGTTTCTTTTCCTTTCCTTTCCTTCCATTAGTAAACTTTGGAACACAGTGTAAGGCTAATGGGTGTGAGGAGGTTAGTCTTTGAGGATGATCCGCCACGTAGGTGTCCATGTCAGCGGGTGTGGGCGATGGGCCTAGGGTGTAGGGATGAGCCCCTTTGTATATACATATGTATGTATGTATATGTGTGTGTGTGTGTTGGAGGTACGTCGAGGCAAGAAAGGGGAAGACGGAGGCGACGGGGATGACCCAGGTGGGGGCAGTGTGGACAGAGTTCGCCAGAGTTCGCCGGCCCAGGGACGAGCCCCACACCCAACAGTCTAATGACCCATCAAGTTAAGTATATATTATTTATTTGTTTAACATATTGAAGACTATATATTTGGGTAGTTCTTTTACTATCTAAATTGAATACTTAAACTATACTTGACAGATCAAATTATTTGTATATTTAGATATCTTTTGTTATTCTTTGTGGATACCATTGACTAATTTATTTTTAATACATACATGGATATGTAATTATAGAGCAAAACAATTGGTATATATGAATAAGTTTAATTATAGCCATTGGAGAATTACGATGTACATATTTTTCTACCAACAGGACACTAGTCAATCTATAGTTAACAAGCCTTAGTTTTAATTCGTGTCCGTCTCATAACTAGCTATAACTTTCGATTTATTTTTATTACCTACAATTAGGTTGATCATCATTAAGGCTGCCCTAATAGCACCAATAATGAACAATTTTCATAAAACCAATCATGAACACTAACCTTAAGACTAAGAGATATTCAAAGTAGTTGGTCATATGAAGTGTAGATTAAGTGGTTTCAATGTTTGTCATATTCAAAAGTTGTGTTCATTTTGACTACCCATGAAATATTGCCAAATTTGATTCCCCACCAAATTAAACTTTTCAAGTCAAAACACTACAATGTGTAGTGGTAAAAAAGCTATACGCTTTCGAAAGCATAAGTAAATGTCAACACCTTTCTTTCCCAATGCCAACAACAACTGTGTTTCTTGAGTCGTCAACACCTTTCTTTCCCAATGCCAACAACAACGGTGTTTCTTGAGTCTTGACACTTGTTTAGTTTAATTTATCTTTGATCGTACTTATTTAGTTCCAAATATTGAAAAAAAAATTGTGTTAATTTTTATCAAATGATTAAATACTAATGTTTCTTGTAATTAGTATCTACAATACTCCTTATTTAAAGTAGCTGGATTAAAACCAACAGAAATGTAAATAGGGGTTTTGCATGACTATTATTTTCTAGTTTAAGTTTGCGTCAAAATTTATCAGGGTAAATTACTTTTTGAGTCCCTGTATTTTAGAGGTTTTAACTACTTGAGTCCAAAATCAAAATGTTTAACGCCCTGAGTCCCTATAGCCACTTTTCTTAGAGCATTCACATCCAGCTCCCTAAAAATATACATACATTCCACAAAAAAACAACTCCTATATCAATATATTTCCACTAAAAACAAATATTTTCTCTCTCCTTTTCAATTAAATAATATTTTTATACCTTTATCATTACAGTTTTCTCTCCTTCACTCACAACCACTTTCAGTATATATTAAAAAATTAGAGTGGGTGAACAGTGTCCCCCCAAATATACAGATGAACAGTAGCATTTTCTTCTCCTCTACTCACAAGTCACAACCACTTTTTATACTCTTTATATTTTAAAAACCTCACACACAGATTTTGATTCCCAGAATGTGAATGCTCTTAACCATTTGAGTCCAAATACTAATGAAACTTTTTTTTAACCATAGCTATAGCTTTACATAAAGAATTTAATGATTGACCAAAGAACATTTCAGGACAACCCGGCCCGGCCCATTAAAAACCATTTTGACATATTGCCCGACCAGCCTATTTTGCTTCCTTTGGGTCGAATAATCAATCACTCAAAAACAAATGTCATGGGGATACATATGTAATTCACAACTCAAAAAATGAGAAAACAACACACACACACACACACACACACTCATACATATGCATATCTACATATGTGTGTGTGTGTGTGTGTGTATGAAAATTAGAGTACAAAAAATGGCTACACTCTTCAGGAACCAAATTGACGAATCTGAAACGATATACGACTTGTATTTGCATATATAGTTTGTGCAGATCAAATATATACCAAACTGATAAATGGGTGTGAGGCGTTGTCAATTTGTTATCTGTAAGCTTAGATACTATTAATGAGAAAGCACTTTCACTTTAAAAAGAACAAACAAATGACAAGATGCGTGCAAAACAAGAAAATGAATACCATATAGGACGCAGTATAACACGAAAAACACAATGTGGTTACTATTGACTTAGCCATGTGAGCCTTTTTTGAGTCCATTTGCTTGAAGGTTCTTAGACATGGCCCGCAACCGGTTTGTAATTTCAGTAAACGAAGGCCGGTTTGTGGGGTCCGTGGACCAGCACTGCTCCATCAGCTTCTTCCACTCAGGTTCACACCGGTCAGGTATAATAGGCCGAAGTGTATCCTTCACTATCCCTCCTGTCATCATTGCACAAATTACTTTTCCGGAAAGTATCTAAAGGTAAAACCGTAAAATTACCTATGATTGCCCCACAATGCATATTTGCGTAAGGTTCTTCACTGGTTAGGATCTCCCACAAAGTAATGCCAAAAGAGAACACATCAACCTGTCCATACAAATAAATTCAACCATTAGTTACTAAAAATATTAATGCCATTTTCGTCCCTGAGGTTTGGCCAATTTTGCGACTTTCGTCCAAAGGTTTGCCATTTTAGATGCGGATAAACAAACCTTTGGACGAAAGTCGCAAAACTGGCCAAACCTCGGGGACGAAAATGGCATTTTACTCTATTTAAAAAACGAATACTTGTTATGTTCATATGACATGGTATAACCTTTTCAGAAACTCGCGTGGTGCTACCATTCAATAATTCCGGTGCCATCCATGGTAGAGTTCCTTTGACGCCACCTGAAACTAGAGTATTCCTTTTGATCCTTGACAGTCCAAAGTCACCAACCTGCATACGGGTCGATTTGAGTTATAATTTTTTCTAGCGCGAAAGGTCACCCAAAGTGAGTTCAAAATGTATAAAACCTCATATAATGTTTTATTAACATATCTGGATTGCGATTGCAAGAATATAGTTTTTGTTATCGATTTAACACTTTGGTTATTAATAAAACTAGGTTAGAACCCCGTGTATCACATGGGTAATAAAAGAAATATAATTAGTAATGAAGATCAAAATATTATAAAACGGTTTTTGAGATAAGATATTATTTATTTTTTAATTAAATTTTTTAAATTAAAAATAGAATCTGAAAGTAGGGGTGTGCAAAAAAAATGAATTAACCAATTCATAACCGAATTAAATGACTAAACTTAACTGAAAAATCCGAACCATATAAAAAACCGTTGGGTCAGTTGATTATTTTTCTGAAAACGAAAGTATACATAAAATATCACACACCATATAGCGCTAGGCTATAAACCGTTTATTGTTTCATGAATGAATTTAAAAAAATTATGGAGTTTGATAAATAACTTGTAGCAAATAAAAAATAATACTGGAATATAAAAGAAAAACTTAATCTCAAGAAAGACAAATAAGTGTTTCTTTTATTATATAGTATAGAATAGATATAGATATAGATTCAATAAAGAAAGACAAATAAGTGTTTGCGGGTCTGCCCAACCTGTCCCGCACATATTGACCCGTCACCCACCTCTAGTAATATACCATGAGTATGCTAGTTTTAATTACCTTGCATACAGGACGTTGTGGATCTCGCATATTAACCAACAAGTTGTCACATTTTAGATCAAAATGAACAATATTTTTGGAATGCAAATATTCCATTCCAAAAGCTGCATCCATGGCTATTAATAGCTTTCTACGTCGATCAAGTGACCTGCACATGATATTAGAATTACCTAATGAAGAGAAACGAGCATAAGATTTCATGAGGGATAAATTGACAGTGAATTCAAATTCACCTATCCTTTTTTATTAAGACGTTTCTAAGCGATCCATTTGCCATAAATTCAGTAACAGTAGCTAAAGTTCCTCCAGCTGCATCAGGTACAACTCCATAAAATGCTACCACATTTGGATGATGAAGATTTGAAAGAATGCGTGCTTCTCTCCAAAAATCATTAGTCTGCAACAGATAAACGTCAAACTATAATGTTAACAGATCAAATGGTTAATATAATAAAAAAATACACCTAAAAAAGAAATGAGGTGAACGTGTTGAGAGTTATCCATAGTGAATTTAATGCAAACAATCTTCAAAATGCTTTGTCAAAGATATATTAGTAATGAAATCAATCAAATAATACAATTTTTGCAATCATGCTTAACACAATAATTGTATATTTGAAGTTCAAAAATAGGATAGAAAAGTGTGTTTGGGGTCAACCCAACCGGGTATAGCATGTTGTGATTTACACTAGAAATTTGCCCATTTTGACCCATTACCTGACCCGCTAAATTTGTGAATGACCTACCAGCCGTTCTTCCTCAGATGACCTGCCAGAAAAGCAGCTTTTCTTGATTCTTTTGATAGCGACATCTGACCCACGCCATCTGCCATGATAAACAGTCCCGTATGTACCAGAGCCCAACTCTCTTAGTTCTTCAAGTTCAGCATTTTTTATTATCTGCATATGATATACATTTATGTTTTTATGGATAAGAGCTAAAATAACATGTAAAACTTGAGAAGTGAGATGAGGATCACCAACACAATGGAACCGTGTAAACATATAAAAAAGCATGTGTGCATCCACACGTATGCTTCAGCTATAACTAGTTGCTTCTTTATGAAACAACTAAGGAATTGAAGAAGAACATGTAACCAACAGGCGATGGAGAACAGTGACATACCTGAAGTCCATACATATCAGCTTCCATTTCAGCTATTAATGCATTACTGAACGGGCCATCTTTACAATCATTATCTGTTGCAGCATCCTGTATAAGATATGGAAATGCCTCAACTACAAGTCAACTGGCTATTGCTTCATTGAACTTTGGAATTTATGTTATATATCAAAATAGTTTTTGTACATTAATCTTAATATATCAAAGCAAAGTGCATACCTCAACATTGGAATCTGAGAAGGGGCTCTCTGCTTCTGTTACATTCGAGGGGTGAACTTCAGTGCTGACAGCATCTAACACATGTGAACCACCTGCAGAATCAGTCACATCTCCGAAAAGATCAGTCAACTCGAGTTGATTTTCTTTCTTATCCTTGACAGACGGAACTTCCTTCTGCATATTACCATAATACCCTTCATGACCGGTGTGACCAACTTCCTGTTTGGTGAAATTGAAGAAATCATCATCCATCAGTGAAATTTCTTTCATCAAACCAGCACCTGTTGTTGGATTCTGCATCAAAGAACTGAAACAGATCGGTGACTCTAACCCTGAATTATCAGGACCTATTAGCATAGGCTTCTGGCAATTCATTACCTTCGGATGTGAACTTATGTTATCAGAAAAGCCAGAAAGTAGATCAGTCAAAGACTTTTCAGGATTATGGGCCTGTGGCTTACTGTTCCCCTGCTCACCGTTTACTATCCCGTTAATTACATACTGCTGATTCTCAGAACTTCTTTGCGTGCTAAGAGCAGGCTCGGCTGGAGGCTTCTCTAAATGACTGCTTGAGATCGGATGCATCACAGCATCTGGAACAGGCTTGAGATTTGTTGAGGTTAATACAGGGATTATGTGGTCCGGGACTTGTGCTTTATGCAGAACAGATATCTGCTCAGAGTTTACCTTCGATGCTTTATTGATGTCACCATCGGTAGTTGCAGATGATGTATTGTTTGAAACAAAATCAGCTTGATAAAAAGTTGGTATGTTTTCCTTTGAAACTTTGTTCACTCCAGCATTTTTCCTTACGTCTTGATTTGCTGTTTGTAGTTTCTCATCTATGCAATTTGCATCAGCATGTACTGTCTTCAATTGATCTGTCTGACTGTACAAAACAGGCTGTTTCGTACTCGGTATCTCAGTTACAAGTTGCGGATGCACGTTTTCATTTTGTTCAACAGACTTCTCTTGCAAGACAACAGATTCCGGCTGAGCTGGCATCTCGGGTGGTACAAAGCTCAGTGTAGAAGGTAAAGTTTTTCCATCTTGAGTCTCATTAGCATTAGATCCCAAAAGTACGTCTGTTGAATCAGCAGATATCAACTGGTTAACTTCATTTGTCAAACACCGTGAATCGTTGTTTCTTGTTAGATTATGATCAACTATTCCATTGACCGCAACTACAAATTGATAATCTGGATTCTGCTGCTGATTAGGATTGGCTTCAATCATGCAATCAATTTCAGATTCACTTAAAGGAATCAAAAATAATCTGAGTCGAGTGGACCCGTCAAGATTTCCAAGCGCATTGTACTCCTCTATCATATTCTGAAGGTCCTCATTAGAGGAAACGGATATAAGAGCATCAAGATCCTCTCCTGGAAGCTGGTACTTGATTGTGTAAGGCTGGTTACAAAATTCACTAGTTCTCTTTACAAGTTCCTCCCATAAGATATTTTTTTGTATCGAAACAATACGCGTCTCACCTCCCACATATCTAAGTTTTCCATCACTGGGTCGAGGCAGAATTTTACCACCAGAACTGCATATAAACTTAATCTTCCCTCTTTGAGAATCATCGGAAACACCTGATCCTAACGGAACACTTGGCTTAGAAAAAGATCCTCTTTCAGAAGTACCATCTGCCATATCAGAGCTACATACAGAATCCACCCGCTGCAACCCTAGCATAACACTAAGTTCCTCATAACCAGTATGATGGTTTCCATTACTTTTTAGTAACGTTCCATTGTTCAGAACTTTATCATGCTCATTATGAACTTGACTTACTTTACGACGATCCTGAAGAAACTCCATTGAGAACTCCTCACCTGTTCTTACAGATACGTTGTTCGTTGAACTCTTTCCACCCAACGCCCCATCTTTCCAAACAGAAAGTGATTCTTGCTTGATCCATTGACCAGACAAGCAAGGAACCTCAGTGGTCATCGCAGCAGCTATATTCTACTTACACTCACACTTTCACTGGAATCATGCATTTACCTTAACTGCTTAACATTCCATCTTGTTCCCTTCAATCATTAAAATACCAGGTAAAACCGCAACACCTTCACACTTATGCTATATGAAAGTATTCACCACCAAAACACGTAACCGATACTAAGTTACTAACCTCTTAATCAACCTACCTAGCTGTTGCGCAAACTACCACGAGTCAGTAGTCACGACTGCCGATAACCAGACCAGATGCAGCATCCGAGCGACTACTTTTTCTCCGAATTATCTTGTTCTAGTTCTTCTACTGAAACTAATGCCAATCTGTATGGACAAAACAATGATAGTATAATCAAACATCTAACACAGGAGTTGACAATTCCAAAAATCATGAAAAAATCGGATGATCAGCATTCAGCGATATAAAAATCATGTAAAACCGCAACACCTCAACACTAATGCTAGATAAAATTATTCACCAGCAAGCATGTAACTGATACTAACCTCTTCATCAACTTACTAGCTATTGAACAAACTACCACGCCGCCTACGGACTGCCTATAACGACCAGACCAGACGCGGTGATCGAGCAACTACTAGAATGGCTAAACCGATCCTTCTACTGAGACTAATGCCACTCTGTACAGACAAAACAAGGATTATATAATCAAACAACTAACACAGGTGTTGACAATTCCAAAATTCATGAAAATCGGATGATCAGTGTTAATCAATTCAGGTAGATCCTCTAATTTTGAAGAAAAACATCTAAATAAGTATCCGATCAAGCAATAACTTAAGCACTAAGATATAATTTAATAATTTGAACACATGCATTTCGTAATCATCGATGATCCTATCGTTAACGTAACTTAAGGTCAAATCAAAACAGAAAAAACAGCAATCGGCACATAATTAAGCAATCGAATTATCGGAATTAGGAAATTCACCTGTAAATTTCACGATGCCTGTTGAGAGAGGCGGAAAAGGTGAAATAGAGAAGCGTGATTAGGTGTAGGGTTTGTAAATGGATAATAAAAATAATAATAAAGGGGGAGTATGTGTATGAGTATGAGTATTTGAATTACAATTACAAATTGGGAATGACGGAGACAAGTGGACGCCATCAACGCTAAGCCGGATCTAAACTAAACCCTTTTCTTTTCTCTTCTTTTGACAGATGGGACTATTTGTCCACTTTTTGAATTTCATTTATTATTATATCATCAGCATCAGCTGTGGTCTAGTGGTTGGGGAGACTTACCCAAATGAAATCTCCACTACTATCACATTTGGTGGTGGATAAAGACAATGAAGGCTAGTTCTCCCAGACCCTAGGTCAAGAGTTCGAGCCCGAGCCACCCCAGGTTTTAGTTCACCGTGTGTTACGCCAGTGAGATTCTCTCTTGTGGCGACGCAAGGTCCTGCCTCTGGTAGTGGGTGGTATGGTTTCCCGGGGAACGCCGTTAACCAAACTCTGACGCAAGCCCGAGCCACCCCGGGTTCTAGTTCACCGTGCGTGAGCCCGGTTAAGACAACATGTCTGGCCAGAGTGGGGTTAGGGCCCTCTGTTTAGGAGGGTGTGAGATCTCTCTCACAACAAGTTAAAGATTCTCAACGTTCAAAAAAAACTATATTTATATTTTATTTTAAAATACTTATATATCATTTTAGAAATAGTGATTGTCTTTGGTCAGGTTTAACAAAATTTCTGAGCTGAACCGCTACTCGATTGGTCGATTTTGGCGGATTAATGGTTTGGGTTTTGATAGTTTAATAGTTTAGTTTTGACAGTTTGAATAGAAATTTTAATTGTTTTCAAAATTATTAGTTTTATTAAAATTTAAAAAAAAATAAATAAATAAACTTAATGGTAAAAGTGGTGCATGCTTATAGTGTGTGTATGTAGACACAAGCACGGTACCGAACCGATACCGATCCCGATATTCATGAAAAGTTGATACCTAATGCCGTACCGAAAATACCGGTATGGTATCGGTATCGGTACCGGTTTTTCGGTATGATACCGGCTGATACTGAATTCTTAAATTGATAAGTTGATGAAGCGAACCGCTTGCGGTTAGTTTGGGATGAAGGGGAAGACAATGGTGGTAAAACTGAGTTGAGTTTGGGGCAAGTTCTTCTTTTGAGATGTTCGGAAGCGGTTCTTGATGGGTTTGAAGCTGAGAACACAGCTTCACAAAGATTGCATTTGAGTTTAACCGCTTTCGGGTTGTTGGTTTCCGGGTTTCGAACGAGGATGGGCTCGAGATGTGCCCAGTACCATGCTCCTTTCCCTTTAACCGCCTGAAGGGGTATGGTCCCAAAAAGCTGCGCAACGTCCTACGAGGTCGCGCGGGACCATACTCCTTACTCAGCAATTTTCTTGCTGCCAAACCTCGCGCGGGCTACAACATATCTCTGTAACGCGGCGCGAGGTCCACATAACAGTAAACTCCAGTTAGCAACACTTAGCATTCTAAATAGAACATCTGAAAGCCCTTGCCTCGCGCAAGGTAATAACGTGCTCAGTAAGAACCATGCGTGACTACGGCGCGAGGACTTTCCAGATAGTACACAAGGTACAAGTGGCAGAATAAAAGAGCCAATCAGGATCCTTCTGATCCTGCGCAATCGTGCTCCACGATCGTCTGACATGCAGGGGATAAAAAGTACTTAAGGACGCCTATGTGGCACCAATCACAGGGCAGAGACAACTGCCCCACGATCTCCACTTACCTGCTGATGGCAGAAGGGCGACCAGGCCGACAACAGTGACACGTGGCTCCAATCACGTTGCGCCAACTCCACAAAGCTCCTAGAGGCCACTAACGGTCGACACCAGTGAGACAAGGAGCATGTCCTCCATGTTGTCGCCTTCCGGCCCAAGGCCCATCAGCCCACACCCTCTTACACCTCTCCGGCTATAAATAGAGACCTTCACTTCACAGGTTATTCATTCTATTCCCTCTACCCTCTCACTTAATACTTTATTCTCTCCAAATACAGTCGCTTATTCTCACGCCGGAGCCCGGTTAAGAGGGAAACCCCCCATTCCCCTCTTAACGAGTAACGGTGTTCTGTTTTGCAGATAACCACGGTCATTAAAGGAGCTCAGGAAACCATAAAGAAGATTAACCATCATGGTAGAAACATAAACCAAACTGATTAGTCCCATAATTAGTTACGTGTTTCTTCATTGGCGCCCACCGGTTTTTTCTACAAATCACTCTCATCTTCTTCTTTCCTGAGTTTTTCGTGTTTTTTCCTTCCTTCGATCATGGCTGATCAAGGAATCATTCTCGAGTTTGTTGGTCTTGGACCTAATGCTGCGTTGGGGGTGGACAATCAAAACATCCAACCCCAACACGTTGAAGAAATCGGCGAGATCGAGATAGCCAACACTGGGGGTCCGCGCGGGAGCTTCACCCGTATCACTCAAACAACTACCCCAGGAAACAACGGTGCTGGACCTTCGAACCCATCTCCACCTCAGAATATCTCGGCGCTACTAGGGCTACCAGAGGGGGAAACCCCAGCTTCATGGTACGCCAAGCAACTCGCCACCATTAACGCGGCGTATCAATCCTTGAGCGCACAACAAGCAGTTTTAACGGCAGAACCTTCCTTGGTTACACCAACCGGCCCCAGTCAAGGGCCGCGCCAGGTGCCACCACCACAAAATATCCAAGGAAGAGCCAACAGACCTCCCCCTACCCGAAGACTAAGCGTGCAGGACACGCGCGATACACGGGGAGAAACAGAAAGCTACGATGACGACCCGTCAAACTTCCAAAGAGGCCCAGTTCATAGCCGGCTCACGCCGCGCAACATGAACGATGAATGGGAAGATACCGACCCAAACGATCCAACTTGGGAGAACGATGAAGAATCTTCGGTCTTCAATCGTTTACAAAGAAATCACGAGTACTACAAACCAAGACAGCACGTCGAGTACTCCGAAGAGGCAGAGAAAGACTTTCGCCTCGCCTATCGACCAGCTGAAGCTGTAGAGCATTCAAAGTTCATCCCAAAGATAGCACTAGCGCCGCTCAAGAGAGAAAAGTTACCTCCGACTGTCGAAAAGTTTAACGGATTGACTGATCCTGATGATCACGTCAGAGTTTTCACAAGCGTGGGCTGCATGGGAGGATGGAATATGCCCAGTTGGTGCCATCTGTTTATTCAAACACTCACAGGGGCTGCTCACGCCTGGTTCGACAGCCTTCCCCCGGGAAAGATAAAATCATGGGTGGATTTCAGGACTCAGTTTTTGAGCCACTTTAGTCAACAAAGACGATACCAGCGCGACACAGCCGAGGTTGAAGATATCTGGCGCAGAGACAATGAGGGCCTGGAAGATTTCATTACGCGCTTCAACAAAGAATGTCTAGAAATCGGTGGCGTAAGTGAACAACTCATGCGCTGCCACTTCAAGAAAGCCATTCGCTGTGACAGCCTCATCAGAACCATCACCGGAAAAGATGGAATGCCCAAAGAGTGGGATAAGCTTATGGAGGCCGCGAAAATAGTCGCACAAACGGAGGAGTCACTCGCCAGAAACAAGAGTTATCGTTCTGAAGATCGATTTTCAAAAGCGGGCTATTCGCGCGACGATAACAGAAGGAACAAGGGAAAGAACCCTGGGTGGAAGGCCAACCACTCCAGCGGTTATAGTGAACGACCCCGTTATGAAGAACGATCCCGCTATAAGGAAGACACGCGAGATACTATTGATCGCATCGGCTACAGAAAGGCAGTCCGAGATGACAATCGTGAAAAGCATTGGACTCCGCTCATAAAAACACCAAAAGAGGTGCTAATGACGGAGAACCATGATTTTAAAGCTCCCAGGCCTATGACGAACAAAAAGGGACAAGACCCCAATCTGTATTGTGATTTCCACAAGGATACAGGCCACTTAACAGATGATTGTTACAGCTTGCGTCAAGAGATCGAGAGAGCACTAAAGAGCGGCAAGCTGAGCCACTTAGTGAAAAACGTGCGCAAAGAAACTCGACAGCTCCATCGCCATGACGAAGGAAACCACAAAAAAGTTCGCCGCCTGGAGACACACATGGTTAATGGACCAAGGTATAGCGCAAGAGAAAAAGGCAAGAGACCTTATGAGCCTTCATGGCAAGAACAGCAAGTCATTTTCCCGGTGGTACGCGGGGGTCCTCGAGCCACACGACCCATCGTCATCACCGGTATCATCGGCCATTATGAAACTGAATACGTCTTCATTGACCCGGGGAGTACAGCAGACATCATCTATGAACAATGCTTTAACCAGTTCGACGACGAAGACAAAGCGAGACTTGAACCAGTGGACTACCCACTGTCTGGGTTCTGCAATGAAATGGTCTTCCCGCTAGGCCAAATTAGCTTCCCCGTCACACTCTCAGACGGGAAACATTCGAGAACAACAAACGTCAACTTCATGGTGATGCCTGTTAAGTCAAGACATGATGTGCTGATCGGGAGAGAGACGCAAGGTGAGCTGAATATGATAACTTCCACCCCCCACTCAGCGATTGGTTTCCCAACCAAGACGGGGGTGGCAATCGTTTATGCGAAGAAGGAAGTAATGTCAACAGAAGAGCTGCGCCCAACAAAAGCGGCGAAGGTTTCAGCAACCGAGCCCGAAAAATGGGTTTTAAATCGCAAATATCCAGAGCAAACTGTGACGATAGGTCACGCTATCTCACCAAACATCAGAACTCGTCTCAAGCAGCTCCTATTCAAGAACATGGATATTTTCGCCTGGACCCCGGCCGACATGACCGGAGTCCCACGCGACATCACAGAGCACTGTTTAAACACCTACCCCTCTGTTGAGCCGAAAGTCCAAAGAAGGCGCAGCTTAGGGGCAGACAAAACGAAAGCAATGAATGAGCAAGTATGCGAGTTACTTAAAGCCGGCATCCTGCGAGAAGTACGTTATCAAAGTTGGGTTGCGAACCCCGTAATGGTAGAGAAATCAAGTGGTGGATGGCGAATGTGTGTTGACTATACCGATCTCAACAAGGCATGTCCTAAGGATTGTTACTCTTTGCCTGAGATCGACAAAAAGATAGACTCTCTCGTGCCATACAGATGGAAGTGCTTCTTGGATTGCTACAAGGGGTACCATCAAGTTCAAATGAAGCTCGAAGATGAAGACAAGACGGCTTTTCGTACTGATCTTGGGATTTTTTGCTATACGAAGATGCCATTCGGCCTGAAAAATGCTGGCGCCACATACCAGCGATTGATGGACAAGACCTTTGCGGGTGACATCGGAAAGCATATTGAAGTTTACATCGATGATCTAGTGGTCAAAAGTCCCGAAGAGGACCAAATGTTGAAGGACATCGAGAAAACATTCAATTCATTGCGCAGCGTAAACATGAAGTTAAATCCAGCCAAGTGTTCTTTTGGCATGGAAGAAGGGAAGTTTTTAGGCTTCATAGTCACCAACGGCGGCTTTAAAGTGAATCCGGAAAAAGTCCAGGCAATAGAGCGGATGCCATCGCCGCGAACAATCAAAGAAATGCAACGGTTGGCCGGCCGCCTCGCCGCGCTTAACCGCTTTTTGTCAAATCACGCCGCGAAGTCGTACCCGTTTATCAGCACGCTGCGCAATTGTGTGAAAAAGCAAGAGTTCAGATGGACCCCTGAAGCAGAAAAAGCTTTTCAGCAAATGAAAGAATGTTTGATCGAGCTCCCCACCCTGACTGCACCGTTTGAAAAGGAACCACTCGTACTGTACTTATCTTCTTCAGATAAGGCAGTAGGATCGGTGTTACTGGTGGAAAGAAACGGAGCTCAAACTCCAATTTATTACGTCAGCAGGGTATTAACGGATCCAGAAACAAGATATTCCACGATGGAAAAATTGGTGCTTGCGCTGCTACATGCCTCCCGAAGGCTGCGCAGATATTTTACAGGGCATGTGATCACCGTACTTACCAATTTCCATATCGGCACGATACTTCAAAAACCGGAAACATCCGGGCGGTTAGCAAAATGGGCCATCGAGCTGGGGGGCCACAACATTCTGTATCGGCCGCGCCCAGCCATCAAGGGTCAAGTTCTAGCGGACTTCATCACAGAAGTCCCAGCTGATAAAATCAAGGATTGTGAGCTTGTTGAAACTCCAGTGAAAGACACGACAAACGAGACTTGGATGCTTTATACTGATGGGGCTTCAAACGAAGATGGTGCGGGAGCTGGATTGCGCCTTGTAAGCCCCGAAAATCATGAATTTACTTACGCCATCAAGTTGGACTTTAAAAACACCAACAACGAGGCGGAGTACGAGGCATTTCTGGCAGGCCTGCGCCTCGCCATCAAAATGGGAGCTAAAAATCTACAAGCACACGTTGATTCACTCTTGATAGCCAGCCAAGTCAACGGTATATACGATGCAAGGGGTGAAGTTATGGCCCTATATCTGGAACAAGCAAAAGAGTTGCTCCAACAGTTCAAGTCTCACAAGGTCATCCACATCAATCGCTCTGAAAACAAACCAGCTGACGCTTTGAGCAAGCTTGCTTCAACGTCCTTCCAACATCTTGCCAAAGATGTAAGGATTGAGGTACTCAAGAACCCGTCAGTCTTGTTACGACAAGTCAATGTGATCGAGATAGGGCAGCCATCCTGGATGACCCCTATCATTCAGTACTTGAAAGAAGGAATACTCCCAGAGAATAAGGCAGAGGCAAGAAAGATTCAGAACAAAGCTCTGCAGTACGAAATGAATGGTGGTATCTTATACCGCAAGTCCTTCTTGGGGCCACTACTGCGCTGCGTGGACCCCCAAGATGCGAATTATCTGATAAGGGAGATTCACGAAGGAATCTGCGGCATCCATGCGGGACCACGCATGGTTGTTGCGAAGATTATGAACGCCGGATATTACTGGCCAGGGATGCATGTGGATGCCCTGAAGGAGCTGCGCAAGTGCGACTCCTGTCAGCGGCACTCTCCAAAAACCCTGCGCCCCAAGAACGACCTGATCCCCGTATCCACTGCTTGGCCTTTTCAGCAGTGGGGAATTGACATGGTGGGACCCTTCCCAGACACTCCCGGCGCCGTCAAGTTTATAATAGTGGCCGTCGACTACTTCACAAAATGGGTGGAGGCCAAAGCCCTTGCTTCAACTACATCCATGATGGTGCGAAAGTTCATTTGGGAACACATCATCTGCAGATTTGGGCTCCCACTCAAGATTGTAACTGACAATGGCACCAACTTTGCGTCTGAAGACCTACAGAACTGGATGAAGGAGATGAAAATCGAACACACTTTCTCCTCCGTTGCGCATCCTCAAGGCAACGGGCAGGTCGAAAGTGTAAACAAGTGTATTGTCGAGGGGATTAAGGCCCGACTGGGCATAAAGCGAAGAGGCTGGGTGGATGAGCTCCCGAGTATCTTGTGGGCTCACCGAACCATGCCGAAAACAAGTACCGGCGAAACCCCTTTTAGCCTAGTCTATGGCTCAGAAGCGGTTATCCCGGCAGAAGTTGGCCTGCCCTCTCCGCGTTTGACAGCAGTCAACGCAATCGACAACGAGGCAGAGCGTCGTCTTGACTTGGATTTGCTAGAGGAAAGGCGCGAAATTGCGCGAATTAAAGAAGCCAAGTATAAAACACAACTGGAGAGGTACTACAACGCGCGAGTCCGCATCTGTACCTTCACTCCAGGGGAATACGTTTTTCGAGACAACGAAGCCTCAAACGCTGAACGCCCAGGAAAACTAGCACCCAAATGGGAAGGCCCATACTTGGTTCACGAAGTGCTAGGAAAAGGGGCTTACAAATTGCGCACCATGGATGGACATATCATCCCGCGCACGTGGAATGCGCAACAACTGCGCAAATGCTATATGTGACTACTCTAGGCCCTGCGCCTTTATCCACTAAATGTTTGGCCATGCGCCTTTTACTTTTCCATGTTGGCTACACGCCTTTTACGATTACAAGCAATGTATGTTTGGCCTAGGCGCCTGTTTCCAAGTTAATGAAAACATACGACATGTTTTCTTTTACGTTGACTCCTTTCGTTACAAATGCATGTTAAACTTCTGATTAGCACGAAAACACTCCAGTTACGCTCACACAAGAGCCTCTCTTACATTTATTCGCGCTAACTTAACCAAAGTTTCTAACAACAGTGCAATAATTGTAACGGAAAATAAGCAAACATACTATTTAGTAAGCGCAACAGCGCAACAGTTATAGAAACACAATGTCATTCATTAGATAAAAGCGCACCCGCGCAAAAGAGTTACATCAGAAACCTACTGGAATTTTCTACAAGGCACAAAGCCTGTTGACAAACCTATTCAAATTCATCATCTCCACTGCCATCATGCTTATCGCCTTTATCGCCATCATCGCCAGGCTTACCGTCATCACCATCGTTTCCACCATCATCGCCCGCCGCTTCATCTTCGTCAGAAAGTTCTACGTGCTCTGGTGGATCAAGAATGCCCTTCATACGTGCACACCAGTCATCGTGTTCTAGAGCCTTCGAGACCAAATCCATCACAGGTAAGGCTAAATGATTATAAGAATTTTCAGCTCGAGCAAACTCGGCATCAGCTCCATCAGTTACCGAGCAATGACTGGCATCAAACTCTTGTCCAAACATTCCTGCGGCATGCTGCGCACACTCCATATAACCTCCGCGATGTCCGACGGCGCGAGAAGCATCAATGAGAGCAGCGACAGTCTGGTCCAGCTCGCCAGCATTCAGAATCGAGTTAGCCATCTGCATCAAAATAAGCAAATAAGGAACTAACTTGGTAAATAAAACCAAGGTTAAGACATACCAGAACGATTCCCCGGCCACGCAGCCACTCGGCATCAGAGACAAGAGTATCCACAATACCCTGTGCCTCAGCATAATTAGTCTGCGCTACATTAAGAGCCGCAGTGCTAACATCACGCGCTTCCTCAGCCCTCAGCTTCGCCTCTTCAGCTGAAGAGCCTTAGACTTTTCAGCCTCCAGGTCAATCTCCAAGGATTCACCTTTGTCAACCTGCTCTCGCAGGCGACGTTTCAGTTCAGCGATCTCGACATCCTTAGTCTGTAGATCCTTGTCCTTGCCCGACAGCTGCAACTTCACATCAGCCAACTCAACCTAAAAAAGAACAAAAGAGCTAAGGCTATTTTGCAAACACAGAAGGAAAAGGTTAAAAGTTTCACAAACCTCAATCTGCCCCTTAGCAGCTTGCGCAGCCTGCGCATCCTCAACCTTGGTTGTCAATTCAGCAACTTTGGCTTCAAGGTCAACAATCTTATTTCGATCAGCAAACGCACGCTGATTGTCCTTCGCGCATATACGCTTAAACTCAGCCTTCTCTTTCGACAAAAGATCCTCGGCAGCTCGAAGTTTGGTTTTCAGGGCCTCGCGCCCCCATTCTTCTGCTTTCGTATCAGCCTCAAACTTTGCCTTCGCTTCATCAAAGGCAGCTTTCGAATTCTCAAATTCGTTAATACGCTTCAGCATCCGCTCGCGGCACCTCTCCCAGTCCGACCGCTCCCTAACCATCGTCCGCCACTCACGGACGATTTGTTGGTTAGCAGCGCGAGCATTCGCCTCCCCAAGCATATAGGTACGGTATAACCCTTCATGAGTCTTCGCCCTCTGCCGGTTAACCTCTCCAGGAGTGAAAGAGTTAAAGAACCAATCGCGGCAAGGGCCGAACTCTTGAAAGGTGTCCTTTTGTCTCAAACTCCAGGGAGCCTGGTGGGGGGCAGTACCACGTTCCTCCTCGGTATAACTTTTATAGTAGATATCACCAAGGGTATCTTTAGCCCCGATAGCTTGTGGATTATAACCCCCGGCGCCACCAGAGCTCGCGCCACTAGAAACATACGTAGGGCGGGTAGGTTTCTCAACCTCAGGCTCTTTCCTTCTCTCTTGATGGGGTTTCGCAGACCCCACGACGCTCAAAACCTCCGGTCCCCGCGCTTTCTCCTGAGTAGCGATAGCAGCGGAACCGGTATACCTCAAGGAATCATCGATAGGCTTTTCAACAGCCTTTTGCTTCTCCTTCTCCATTTCAGAGGCTTTTTTCCTCTTCGCCTCCTCAGCCTTCCTATCTTCCTCGGCTTTCCTCTACTTCTCTTCCTCCGCTTTCTTCGTCCTATCCTCATCAGCTTTCTTCCTACGCTCTTCATCAACCTTCCTCTTTTCTTCGGCAGCTTTCGCCTTATCACCTTCAGCAACATGTTTGCCTTTGGCAGTCTCAGCCCCAACAGCCTTGGAAGATTTAACGGTAATCTTTGGCCTCTTTGGCTCCGGCTCCGTAAACACAACACCCTTCTCAGGGGTTTTCTTCTTACCCTCTGCAAAAGCCAAGGGATCAAGAAAAGAAAGCAACAAAAAGGAACTAAAAACAAACTTACCAGGAGAGAACTTATAAAGCGAGCGCAGATTGCTCTGTTTACCAAGCACAAGAGCCCCTCCAGCCTTCGGCGCAACAGACACACCAGCAGTTGCCTCGCTCCTAGTTCTTTTCCTGCTGATCAACTTTCCAGCAGCATCCTCTTCTTCTTCCGCTTCCTCTTCCTCATGCGCAACAGAGGAAGGAGTAGCGCTAGCATCCGGGTTGCGAGAACCCGCGCTCCCCGAGCCACCAGCTCCAGTCTTCTTCTCGCCTGCGCGTGACAAGCCTTCAAGTGAGTCACTAATAACCACGAAATCTTTCAAGTCACTCTGACGAAGGCGAAGAATACCTTTACCAGCGGTTGCGCGACTACTCCCAGCCCCCTTGCTGGTCACCTCAACATCCGATGCAGCAACCTTCTTCTTCTTCAATGGTTTCTTCTTCTTCTCTTCTGGGTCAATACCCAAGTCGCGCAACACACCTGCAAAGATGTTAGACCATGAACTTAGCTCTCCGTTCGAAGACCCTACAGACTCCTCGCTGGAAAGATAGACAACCTCTTTCCCAGCAGAGGTCACAGAGCGCAAAGGACGAGGTTTCGGTATGTGCGCACCTTCGTTTGCAGTAGGCGGCGAGGCAAACGCATCTGCAACCGGGTACATAAAGTTACCCTTAATCTGGTCATACCAGTATTCTTCTCCAGCTTGGAGCGGGCGCACGCCCATGGAACCACCAAAAGTGGCGAAGGCAGCTTGATACAAACGCGCCTCTACACGACAAATCATACAAATAAAACACAAGCTACGAAATAACATTAGTAAATCCAAGGAAATTACTAACCTTTATCATCAATCATCAAGACTGGAACTTCCTTGCTTTCAGGCAGCCATTGATCACTCATCCGCGCCGCAACCAAGACATTCTCCCCAAACACTCGGTTTGGGGTGGCAGTAAGCTCCCGATACCAACCCTCAGTCTTGGGTATCGCCAAGTCTTCTTTCACAATCGCTTCATTCCAAGCGCGAAACGTCATGGCGATCGGAATAACCTCCTCGTGAATATAAAAGAATTTTGGCTTCCAGTCATGGAAACTCTTGGGAGGATTTAGAAGCACCTTCTTTGCTGCGCCTCGACTGGCGAAGGAATAAAACCCTATATTCCTCTGGAGTTGATAAAAAACCCGAAATTTATCAACAGTTGGCTCGATGCCATGAGCCCAGCACAGGAACTCGAAATGTCGAACCCGGACCATTCCGGGTGGGCTCATCTGAGATATATGGAACCCATAATACTGAAGAATATGGGCCATGAAGTTCGTCGCCGGCAACCGGAAGTTGCCTTGGTGGAAAAAATCTTCAAACAACGTTATATAGCCCGGCGGTGCATCGGCGGCCGTCTGGTTTTGAGCCGGATACATAGCACCCCATTCCGGTGGAAACCGGAAACCCCGTACTATTTGTTCAAATAACCCTAAGTCCCACCGGAGGACCGGGACAGGGCCTTCCTCTCCGGGATGGTCTTCATGTTGTTCTTCAGCCATCGATAGATAAACAAAGGTCTTGAATATTCTGGAAACAAGCTTGATAATCTGCTACGATGTTCTTCAAGAACTTGAAGATCTGCTGCAACCGTGTTCTTCAAACTTTGAAGATTCAAAGAAGTTTGAGAGGAAATAAAGGAATAGTAGAAGAGAAAAGTGATGAGCCTCACATCTCTCCGGATATATATACCCATCGCATTTAATGCGATGGGTAACCGTGCCGAAATCGGCGCAAGCAAGGCCAACCAGAAAGCGCCACGTAAGGCGTGTTTCCCGGAGTGACGGTTACCACGCGCGCGTGGGCCTCACTCTCCTGACGAAAAGCTGAACCGTCAGCAACAAGTTGTTGACAACCGTCAGAGGTCAACTCAAACGTCACCAACCGCGACTTTTTCACCAACCTGTCAGAAAATTCAAATTTCGAGGTGTTTCCCGCCCAAAGTCATTAGAAACTTCATGAAAAAGCTAACAACAATGCCAGCAATAAGCCTGGTAGCCGCGCGGCAGTAACCAACAACTTACACACGCGCCGTCTACCAAAGCCAGAAGCATCCTTCTACTCTATTTTCTTAAGTCCAGAGCTCCAACCACTTGCCTTGCGCATGGTGCAGCACTGGACTGGGGGGACTTGAAGGGGTATGGTCCCAAAAAGCTGCGCAACGTCCTACGAGGTCGCGCGGGACCATACTCCTTACTCAGCAATTTTCTTGCTGCCAAACCTCGCGCGGGCTACAACATATCTCTGTAACGCGGCGCGAGGTCCACATAACAGTAAACTCCAGTTAGCAACACTTAGCATTCTAAATAGAACATCTGAAAGCCCTTGCCTCGCGCAAGGTAATAACGTGCTCAGTAAGAACCATGCGTGACTACGGCGCGAGGACTTTCCAGATAGTACACAAGGTACAAGTGGCAGAATAAAAGAGCCAATCAGGATCCTTCTGATCCTGCGCAATCGTGCTCCACGATCGTCTGACATGCAGGGGACAAAAAGTACTTAAGGACGCCTATGTGGCACCAATCACAGGGCAGAGACAACTGCCCCACGATCTCCACTTACCTGCTGATGGCAGAAGGGCGACCAGGCCGACAACAGTGACACGTGGCTCCAATCACGTTGCGCCAACTCCACAAAGCTCCTAGAGGCCACTAACGGTCGACACCAGTGAGACAAGGAGCATGTCCTCCATGTTGTCGCCTTCCGGCCCAAGGCCCATCAGCCCACACCCTCTTACACCTCTCCGGCTATAAATAGAGACCTTCACTTCACAGGTTATTCATTCTATTCCCTCTACCCTCTCACTTAATACTTTATTCTCTCCAAATACAGTCGCTTATTCTCACGCCGGAGCCCGGTTAAGAGGGAAACCCCCCATTCCCCTCTTAACGAGTAACGGTGTTCTGTTTTGCAGATAACCACGGTCATTAAAGGAGCTCAGGAAACCATAAAGAAGATTAACCATCATGGTAGAAACATAAACCAAACTGATTAGTCCCATAATTAGTTACGTGTTTCTTCACCGCCTTCGCTCGAACCATTGTTAGCCCTTCTTATCGCTTGTTTACTGCCCTTGCAGCCATGACTTTTCTTTAACTTATCTAAACCCACAAAGCTTTTAACTTGATACATATACACACACCTAGCTGTTTCTCTTCTTTACCAATTTAAAGCTTATATATATGGGCAAGTGATCATGACTTGGATTTTTTTAAGTGATCATAACTTGCGGTTTTTAGTACTGACTGTTAATGTTCTATAAAAATATCTACCACTACATGAATTATGGGTGGGAAATTCCTAGGTAGTGGGAAATCGGTATTAATTCGGTATTACCGAAAAATACCGGTACCAATCCCAAAAATCCTGATCCAGAAAAAATGGTAAAACGTAATGCCGATACCGATACCGAATACAACCGGTATGGTATCGGTACGGGACGGTACCGGTACGGTATCGGTATGGTATCGGTATATGGTACCACATGCTCATCCCTAATGACACATAACATAACCAATGGCGGAGAGCTATATAAGAATTGAACCCATAACAGCTTGTTGGTAAAAAGAAGGATTTACCACTACACCAGGCTTTATTTTTTTTATGGTGTTCATCTAATTGTATTTATGAGGTCCTTATACAATTTAATATACCGAATCTACTAATTTTTTTAAAAAATATTGGGGTTCGAGAAACCCGACCCACTCTATGTGAGTCTGTCCCTGAACATAACTACTAATTAGGAGTGTGTGTATATAAATGTTGATTGGTTGTTTGATCCAGACCCACCGTTTGGATCTAAAAATAACAAAATAGGCAGACTTGCCTCGATTTAGATAGTTTGATCGGTCTCAACGGTTTATAAAAACATCTAAATGCAAATGTCATTAATTTACTAATTTTGTGTCATATTAAATCAAAATGAGAATCTTAATCACTATTCAAATCTAGTTTAAAAATGATTATTTATGTTAACTTCTTAGAATATTATTCAATCTACAATTAGTTTTGTGTGTTCCATTTTTTTACGAAAAAAAGTCTTATTTTGTTTTTTTCTCTTTCAACTCTGTGTATTTTTTAAATAAATTTAGATAGGTTACGATGGATTTACATGATTGTAAAAACCGATTTTTAAAGTTACGACTGTATTTTCTTAGTTTACCCATACAACGTGTTTTCTTTATACGTTTCGTTGTCCAAATGCGTGTTTGATGTGCTTTTTATCTACTTTTCCACGTAAAAAAACAGCCTGCCGCAACATGCGGGTGATTAAATGCAAATGTCATTAATTGACTAATTTTGTGTCATATTAAATCAAAACGAGAATCTTAATCACTATTCAAATCTAGTTTTAAAATGATTATTTATGTTAACTTCTTAAAATATTATTCAATCTACAATTAGTTTTGTGTGTTCCATTTTTTATGAAAAAAGTCTTATTTTGTTTTTTTCTCTTTCAACTATGTGTATTTTCTAAATAAATTTGGATAGGTTACGATGGATTTACATGATTGTAAACAACGATTTTTAAAGTTATTACTGTATTTTCTTAGTTTACCCATACAACGTGTTTTCTTTATACGTTTCGTTGTCCAAATGCGTGTGTGATGTGCTTTTTATCTACTTTTCCACGTAAAAAAGCAGCCTGCCGCAACATGCAGGTGATTAAATGCAAATGTCATTAATTGACTAATTTTATGTCATATTAAATCAAAATGAGAATCTTAATCACTATTCAAATCTAGTTTAAAAATGATTATTTATGTTAACTTCTTAAAATATTATTCAATCTACAATTAGTTTTTTGTGTTCCATTTTTTTTTATGAAAAAGTCTTATTTTATTTTTTTCTCTTTCAACTCTGTGTATTTTCTAAATAAATTTGGATAGGTTACGATGGATTTACATGATTGTAAACAACGATTTTTAAAGTTACGACTGTATTTTCTTAGTTTACCCATACAACGTGTTTTCTTTATACGTTTCGTTGTCCAAATGCGTGTGTGATGTGCTTTTTATCTACTTTTCCACGTAAAAAAGCAGCCTGCCGCAACATGCGGGTGATTCCTCAAAATTTTAATTCATTTTCATATATTTAAAACTTTTTTGTATATTCTTTTTAAAAAAGTTTATATTTTAGGGGCCCGTATATTATCTTCGCACAAGGCCCACAGATTTTCGAAGACGGCCTTGGGTGTTTACCGAGCGGGGAGGTGTTGCCGGTGGTTGTTCGGTGATCGGGGAGAGGAGTAGGCGGTGACTACTCACCGAGAGAGAAACCGAAAGAGAAGAGAAGAGATGGAGGAGATAGAGAGGGTTAATGGTGAGCCCCACCCTTTTTCAACCAATCACAATTTTTTTTTAATTATTTACCACTCTCCATGTGTTTGAGCATTGCTAGTGATTGAGTGTAAAATGGAGAGTGAATAGGAGAGTTGACATGACATGAGATTATTTGGTAGTGAAAATGGGGAGTGCTTGAGCACTCCTTCCACCCTAAAACTATATCGGTAGTAAGCTCGTGCTTTGTGGCGGCATCGATTTTTTCTCTTGCCCTTTGCGTGATGTTACGATAATTCATGCAGGGGTGTATACGTGGTAGAAAATATGTAATGCTAGGTTTGACCACTTATACGTTGAAAATAAATAAAACAATATTGGTAGTAAGTCCATGCTTTGCGACGGTCAACAATTTTTTCGCATGCCCTTGCGTGATGTTACGATAATCCGCGCCGAAGTGTATATGTGATGGAAAATATGTAAGGGTCTGTTTGGTATGAGGTAATGAAATGGATGAGAGAATGGAATGGACAACGGAATGAAATGGATCATTCCATTCCATTGTGATGTTTGGTTACTCGTATGTGAATAGAATGAATCATTACTTTGTACAATTTGACAAACAAAAAAAGACGAAGTAACGAAACAAAATTGTATTAAAAATGATAAAAATATAATTGTCTCAATAATAATAATATATTAATGGTAAAAAACTAATAATAAATTTTTTATATATATTAATATTAGTATGAATATTAATAAATATATAAATATAAATATATATATATATATATATATATATAGGGTAAGGTTCATGCGAGAACCACCTTTATTGCGAGAACCGCGAGAACCAATGTGAACACAACCTAAAATAGCTAAAAAAACCTAAAAAAACCCTAAAAAAACCTAACCCCCACCCCCCCCCCCCAAAAACCTAAACCCCCCCACCCCCCCCACCCCAAAAAAAAAACCTAACCCCCCCCCCCCCCCAAGCTAAACCCCCCCCCCCCCCACACCCAAGCTAAATGCTAAAAACTAAACCCCCCAAAAAACCTAAAAAAAACCCTAACCCCCCCCCCCACCCCAAAAACCTAAACCCCCCTCCCCCACCCCCCAAAAACCTAAACCCCCCCCCCCCCCCCAGCTAAAAGGCTAAAAACTAAACCCCCAAAAAACCTAAAAAAATCTAAAAAAAATCTAAAAAAAATCTAAAAAAATCAAAAAAAAAAATCAAAAATTTTTTTTTTGATTTTTTTAATATTTTTTATGTTAAAATCGCTACTTTTAGAAGCAAAAAAAAAAAAAACAAATTTTTTTTTTTAAAAAAAAAAAAACAAATTTTTTTTAAAAAAAAAAAAAAAATTTAAAATTTTTTTTTTTTTTTTTTGCTACGAAAAGTAGCGATTTTGTTATAAAAAATATTAAAAAAAAAAAAAAAAATTTTGTGTGATTTTTAGCTATTTTTAGGCATTTTTTGTTGCGTTCACATTGGTTCTCGCAATAAGAGGTGGTTCCTAACGGATCTTTGTCCTATATATATATATATAAATATAAGTATAAGTATAAATATAAATTAATCTAAGTAATTTGGTTGACCATATCATACCCAAGAAAAATAATATGAACAAGTTTCATATAAAGATGACCTAAAACGGCCAAAAAGAGTAAAAAAAAAAAACAGTGAGTAGAAGGTGGACAGCTACCCACTTACTATTCATATTGTTCATTTTTTAATAGTAACTATTCATTAGTTTTCTTTTTTAATAAATAAATAAAAATAATAATAATAATATATTTATTTCCATTCCTTGAAGGAATGGAAAAAAAAAAACACCCACATACCAAGGAATAGAAATTGTTGTATTTGGAAGGAGTTACATTCCTTTCGAATGCTTCATTCCATTACCACATGATAGTCAAACATGTTTCTTTTCATTCCATCAGAATGATCAGTTCCATTCCACCTTTTATTATTTCATACCAAACGCTACCTAAGTCTTGGTTTTGACCATTTGTACATTGGTATTCACCCCATAAAAAATTGACGACGAAATTTTTTTTACAAAATAAGCAAGTTCACATCAAAGCGACGATAAAAAAAACATTACAAAAGTTCAGCGATAGAATTATAAATTGGTTAAAGAAAAAAAATATAATAACTTGAGTAAAGTGCAGAGGGTAAAACAAAAGGTGATTTATAAAAAGAAAAAAGTAATATGTGCTCATTAGCGAAACCACCCGGTTCACGTTAACATTAACAGAGGGACACCAGGCACTATTAAAACCTCCCTACTTTAATATATAGCAGAGTTAAATGCCCGGATAGTCCCTGTGGTTTGACCTTTTTTCACCTTTAGTCCTAACTTTCTAAAATTACCTCTATAGTCCCCAACTTTTCAATTTTCGTTCCCGGATAGTCCCTGACGTGGATGAGAGTTAGTTTTCTCAGTTAAGTTGGTGTAAAATGACCTAATTACCCTTTATATAAAACAAAATAGATTAAATACATTACAAAAATCAGTTTAATATTTATAGGAGTAAACTGCAATTTTACCCCCTGGGATTTAGGGTGATTGGCACCCTTATCCCCCTAACGAAATAATTGCAATTTTACCCCCCAACGTTTGCTGTTATGTCGCAACCTTACCCCCCGGCTTCAAATTTGTTGACTGGTCTGTTGACTTGGGGGTGAAATGACTATTTTACCCTTTTATTTTACCCCCAACGTTTGTTGTTATGTCGCAAGTTTACCCCCTGGCATCAAATATGTTGACTGATCTGTTGACTTGGGGTAAATTACTAAAATGCCCTTTCTTATTACCCCCTATACTTTGTGTTACGAAGCAATATTACCCCCTGCAACTTCCAAAACCTTTCCCGCCACCACCCATATTCGATTCCACCAGCCATATAAACCCACTGGCATCAAATATGTTGACTGATCTGTTGACTTGGGATAACTCACATATTGATTCAATTCAAATTCATTTAAAAGTTGTAACAGAATTCTTACTTTGAACCAAACATGAATTGATTGGAGTTTTGTGTATATATACCCTCAAGGCCTCAACCATGAAGAACCTTCAGCCACAACTTAAAACCACAGCCACAGCCAA
Organism: Helianthus tuberosus; assembly: GCA_030545235.1. Classification (NCBI taxonomy): domain Eukaryota; kingdom Viridiplantae; phylum Streptophyta; class Magnoliopsida; order Asterales; family Asteraceae; genus Helianthus; species Helianthus tuberosus. The sequence goes on from CM060426.1 coordinate 6,531,393, forward strand.
ACACACAGCTTAAAACATTGCTAATTCGAATGAATTAGAATCTATATCAGAAGCATTTGGGTGACAACATTAACTTGTGTGTTTGGCTACTCTGTATCAGTAGTTCATTTTACAGTATTTGGCGTGTTACTCAAAACTGTTTAGTCACTTTAATCTCATATTACACACAATTCTAGTATTTGGCTACTCTGTATCAGAAGCATTAGTTCGTTTGCATTTACCAGCGTAACCAAACACACATGTTCAAGAACAAACACACAATTCCAGTAACCTGTAATGCAACTTAACAGCAGCAACTTAACAGACACATTAAGCCACTAATCATAGATGCAAATATAACCTGTACAAGCTTTTAACAGTCAATCTTAGATGCAAATATAACCCACATTAACAGTCAATCTTGATATAACCAAATATAACCTGTACAATCATAGATGCAAATGTACAATCATAGATGCAAATATAACCCACATAACAAAAGATCCTAATATATAATTAGAGTTCAACTACACTACATATTAACCCAAAAGATCCTAGAAGATTAGAGTTTAAGTAAACTACACAACCATTTCCTGCTGAGGGGGAAACTGGAAATGCAGGAAAGGGCGGCCTCGCATCTTGACAACCAACGAGACCACAATCGATCGTAGTGAAACATGAATCCTCATGTCCACTGCAAACACAGAAACATCCATTACTAGTTCGACCTGACATTACTAGTTCTGACCTGAATTTACCCCACAATCAAAATACTTGTTTGATTTTACCTGAAAACTGCGAGAAAAGGGAGGATCGCTGGACCACAGCTGGATCGACGGTGGCCGGTGGTGTGGTCGTCGGCCCTGGCTCTGCTGGTGGAGGTGGATGCATCATTGCATTCTGTTCGCTCATTCTCTGCTCGTGTGATGAAGAAGAAGGAGTGGTGAAGAAGACGGAGTGGAGGTCGCCAGTGGGTGATGAAGAACACGGAATGGTGGTCGCCGGTGGGGAGGATCGCTGGAGAAGACAGAAGTGAAGAAGAGGGAATGGAGGAGTGGAGGTGAAACTTAGGGGGTAAGGTTGCGACATAACAGCAAACGTTGGGGGGTAAAATTGCAATTATTTCGTTAGGGGGTAAGGGTGCCAATCACCCTAAACCCCAGGGGTTAAAATTGCAGTTTACTTTTCAAGTGGGCCCCACCCTAACCCCACCGTATCTTCTTCATGATATCTCCCCACCACCGTCGTTCAACCCTAGCGTCTGCCGGCCTCCGCCATCCACCACCATGCCGACACTCCATGTCTCCTCCACACAGGTAATCAAGTGATATAATATAAAACTCTCTGTCACAATCACTACTTTGATTTGCAATTCTCATATTTCTCTAAAGATATAACAATCACTCAAATTTAACAAGAAGCTGTAAAATTAATAGTAAAAAATTCAACCAATGCTGATTGTCATAATCACTCCTAACCCCAGCTTTGGAAACTCTGGTCTCTAAATCATGATTGTCGATTTCATACACGTATTGCCCCAATTAACACCTTCCTTTCCTTCTGCTTTCAAGTGACACAAACAAAGCCACATGTGCACATGAAGAAACACGGAACTAATTTATGGGTGGATTAGTTTGGTTTATGTTTCTACCATAAAGGTTAATATTCTTATTACTTTCTGAGCTCCTTGATGACACGCTAATCCTGCAAAACAGAACACCGTTAGCTCGTTAAGAGGGGAATATGGGGGTTTCCCTCTTAACCAGGCTCCGGCGTGAGAATAAGTATCTGCCTTGAGGAGATTAAAGTGAGTAAAGAGTGAGAGTAGAGAGAATGGAATGGTTTAACCTGTGAATGAAGGGTCCTATTTATAGCCGGAGAGGTGTAAGAGGATGTGGGCTGATGGGCCTTGGGCTGGAAGGCGACAACATAGCGGATATGCTCCTTGTCTCGTTGGTGTCGACCGGTAATGGCTTCTAGAAGTTCTCCGGTGCTGGTGCACCGTGATTGGAGCCACGTGTCACTGTTGTCGGCCCTGTTGTCTCTCTGCCATCAACAGGTGAATGGAGATCGTGGGGCAGGTGTCTCTGCCCTGTGATTGGTGCCACGTAAACGTCCTTTAGTACTTTCTGCCTCCTGCACGTTAGACGATCGTGGAGCACGATTGAGAAGAGCCTGAAGGACGCGGATTGGCCCTTTTCCTCTGCCACTTGTACCTTGAGAGCCTTCTGAAGTAGCCCTGCGCCATATCTATGATCGGCCCTTGCTGAACACGGAACTAGCCCGCGCATGATACAGGTGATTGGAGGCTCTTATTCTGAATGCTAAGTGTCGAAATCAATGGTCTTTCATGTTTAAACCTTGCGCGAGGTCAGTCCTTACTGAGGTAACCCGCGCGAGGTTTGGATTGAACATCTTATTGATTAAGGAGTATGGTCCTGCGCGCAACCTGGAAGAAGGTCTGCGCGGTTTTTTAGGACCATACCCCTTCAAGTCCCCCTAGTCCAGTGCGGCACCATGCGCAACGTAAGTGGTAGGAGCTCTAGACTTAGAAAAAAGAAGTGTTAATGCTTGGAAATGCTTGGTTGATCCTGGTTGAAGGCGCGCGTGTAATTGCTTGTCAGTTACTACCGCACGGCTACCAGGTTTGGCTCTTGGTGATCCACTGCCTGTAAGGTTGAAGTGCGCGGGGTTATTGATTAATTGTTGCTGATGCGCGGCCTTAGTAGCTTCTGCATGAAGTTTGTAGTAACTTCTGGCGGGAAAACTCTCGAAATTTGAATTCTGACGAGTTGGTGCAAATGTCGTTGATGGCGACGTTTGAGTTGACTGCTGACACGGCTGTCATCAAGTTGTCTCTGACGGTTCGGCTTTCCGTCAGGCGAGTGAGGCGTACGCGCGCGTGGTAACCGTTACTCCGATAATCCCGCCTTACGTGGCGTCCTATGATTGGGCACGCGCGCGGTGATCTCGGCACGTTTACCCATCGCATTAAATGCGATGGGTATATATATCTGATGAGAGACGAGAGCAGATCATCTTTCCTCTTCTGTTATCATCTTTCCTCCCTACTTGCTTTCGAGTTCTTTGAATCTTCAAATCTTTGAAGAACACAGTAGCAGATCTTCAAGGTTCTTTATCACATCTTCAAACTTTTTTCCAGAATATCCAAAGTTTAAACTCGCATTCATGGCTGAAGAACATCAGGAAGAGAATCCCGGTGAAGAAGGTCCTGTTCCCGTCCTTAAGTGGGACTTAGGGCTATTCGAGCAGATTGTACGGAGTTTCGGGTTTCCACCGAAATGGGATGCCAAATACCCCGGTCAGAATCAGATGGCCGCCGATGCACCACCGGGGTATATCATGTTGTTTGAAGATTTCTTTCATCAGGGCAACTTTCGGTTGCCGGCGACTAATTTCATGGCCCACATTCTTCAGTTCTATGGGTTTCATATTTCACAAATGAGTCCTCCCGGAATGGTCAGGGTTCGACACTTCGAGTTCCTTTGTCGATCTCATGATATTGAGCCGACTGTGGAAAAATTCAGGGTCTTCTACCAAATGATCAGAAATATGGGCTTCTACTTGTTCGCCAGTCGAGGGGCTGCAAAGAAGATACTTCTGAACCCTCCTAAGAGTTTTCATGATTGGAAACCAAAGTTCTTTTTTATTCGCGAGGAGGTGATTCCGATCGCCATGACCTTCCGCGCTTGGTCTGAGCCGATTTTGAAGGAGGATATGGCGATTCCCAAGAAGGAAAATTGGTATCTGAAGCTTACTGCCACCCCAAACCGAGTGTTTGGTGAGAACGTCTTGGTAGCGGTGCGGATGAGTGACCAGTGGCCGGCGGATAGCAAGGACGTTCCGATTTTGAAGTTTGAAGATAGAGGTTAGTTACTTCCTCAATTTCTTTGATTTTGTTTTGTAGCATGTGCTTAACTATGTAATTTCGCGTGTAGAGGCGCATCTGTATCAAGCTGCCTTCCCCACCTTTGGTGGGTCCATGGGTGTGCGCCCGCTTAGAGCAGGGGAGGAATACTGGTATGACCAGATTAAAGGTCATTTCATGTATCCAGTTGTTGATGCTTTCGCCGATCCACCTACTGCAACCGAAGGTGCGCATATACCTAACCCTCGACCTCTGCGCGCTTTGACTTCTGCTGGGAAATAGATTGTCTATCTTTCTAGCGAGGAGTCTGTCGGATCTTGCAATGGAGAGTTAAGTTCCTGGTCTACCATCTTTGCAGGTGTGCTGCGCGACTTGGGTATTGACCCCAAAGAGAAGAAGAAGAAGAAGAAGACCAAAAAGAAGAAGGTTATCACCATCGATGCTGATGTGACCAGCAAGAAGGGTGGGAGCAGCCGCACAGCGCCTGGTGCTGCTGATAAAGGTACCCTTCGCTTTCGCCAGAGTAACTTGGAAGATTATGTGATTATCAGTGACTCACTTGAAGGTTTGTCGCGCATAGGCGAGAAGAAGGTAGGAGCTGCTGGTTCCAAGAGCTCGGGTAGCGCGGGTTCTCGCAACCCAGATGCTGGCGCTACTCCATCCTCCATCGCGCCTGGTGAAGAGGAGGAAGAAGATGAAGAGGAAACTGCTGCCAAGTTGGTAAGCAGGAAAAGAAGTAGAACTGAGACCACAATTGGTGTGTCTATTGCTTCGAAGGTTGGAGGTGTTCCCTTGATCGGGAAGCAGAGCAACCTGCGCTCTCTGTACAAGTTTTCTCCTGGTTAGTTTCTTTGTTACCTTGCTTTCTTCGCTGTTCCGTCTGTTTAACACCCCGTTTTTGCAGAGGCCAAAAAGAAGACCCCTAAAAAGAAGGGTATCGTCATCACAAAACCCTCTGAACCGGCGCAGAAAAGGCCCAAGGTTACCATCAAACCCTTCAAGGAGAAGAAAACTGTTGAGGAAGGGAAAGAGAAGGAGAAGACCAAGGAAAAAATTGTTGAAAAGCCTGTCGGAGTTGATCCAAAGGATACCAGGGCCGCTGCTACAACTGCGAGCGAGAAGGCCCAGGGTCCGGAAATTACTCGAATCACGGGGCTTGACCAGCCCCATCATGAGAGGAGAAAGGAAACTGAGGTTGAGAAACCAACTAAACCCTCGCCAGCTAATGCCCCCGTTCAAACTGCTCAAGTGACTTCTACTACTGGGGGGTCCGGTTCTGCTTCTCGCAAGGAGAAAACTGCTGTTGCTGGTGGCGCGAGTTTCGGTGGTGCTGGAGGGTTTATACCACAAAACATTGGGCCAAAGGATACCCTTGGTGATATTTATTACAAAACTTATACCGAGGAGTCGCGCGGCAATGCTCCACACCAAGCTCCTTGGGGTCTGAAGCAGAAGGATACGTTTAAGGAGTTCGGCCCGTGCCGTGACTGGTTTTTAAACTCTTTTCCTCCCGGTGAGGTTAACCGGCAGAGGGCGCGTACTCGCGATGGGCTGTATCAAGCGTATGTGGTTGGAGAGGCAAATACTCGCGCCGCCAATCACCAAATTGTTCGTGAGCGGCGCACCATGGTTAAGGAGCGGGCTGACTGGGAGAATTATCGTGAGCGCCTTGTGAGGCAGGTGAAGGAGTTTGAGAAAGCTAATACTAAATTTGATGAGGAGAAAGCCAAGTTCGAAGCTGATAGGAAGTCAGAGGAATGGGGCCGCGAGGGCCTTAGGGGCAAGCTTCGCGCTGCTGAAGACCTTTTAGCGAAGGAGCGTGCTGATTGGAAGAAGATCTGTGCGAAAGACAACGATCGCATGTACGCGGCTCGAGCTAAAATTACCGATCTTGAAGGTCAAGTTACGGAGTTGAAAGGGAAGGTTGAAGATGCGCAAGCTGCTAAGGAGCAAGCTGGGTGCGTAGAGCGTTATCCTTTCTTGTTCCCGTGTTTTTTGCTTGTAGAACTATCTAAGTCTTTTATCTTTTGCAGGCTGAGTTTAAGGCGCAAATATCCAGTAAGGATAAAGATCTGGCTGCCAAGGATGTTGAAATTGCAGAGTTGAAACGTCGCTTGCAAGAGCAGGTTGACAAAAGTGAGTCCTTGGAGATTGATCTTGAAGCCGAGAAGGGAAAAGCTGCTTCTGCTGAGGAAGCCAGGCAAAAAGCTGAAGAAGCGCGCAACGTTAGCACGGCGGCCCTCAACGTAGCGCAGAATAACTACTCCGAGGTTCAGGGCATCGTTGATACTCTTGCCGCAGAAGCTGAGTGGATGCGTGGTCGGGGAGTAGTTCTGGTATGTTCTTCCTTTTCTTAAACTTTTGTTAGTTAAAGCTTGTTTCTGATCCCTTGCCCTTGTTACAGATCGCCAACTCGATCTTAAATGCTGGAGAGCTGGATGGCGCTGTTGCTACTCTCATAGATGCCTCCCGTGCGGTAGGTCATCGTGGAGGCTATCTTGAGTGTGCGCAATATGCTGAAGAGGTGTTTGGACAAGGGTTTGACACTAGTCACTGCTCAGTGACTGATCAGGCTGATGCTGAGTTAGCCCGGGCTGAAAAGGCTTATGACCATCTATCACTTCCTGTGATGGATCTGGTCGCAGATGCGCTGAAGCATGATGATTGGTGTCACCGGCTAAAGTCCCTCCTTGACCCACCAGAGACTGTCGAGCTATCCGATGAAGAAGAGCCAGCAGGTGATGACGATGGTGGAAACGATGGTGATGATGATAAACATGATGGTGACGACGATGATGGTGGTGATGGTTATGAGTAGGTAGTATTGACAGGCTTTGTGCCTTGTAATTTGTTTTTAGTTGTCAAGATGTAAGTTATCGCGCGGTCGCGCTTATTTTGGATTGAATCGATGATGGTTCTCTTTTTATGTAATCATTGCGCGGTTGCGCTTGTTTAATATGATCTTTATGTTTGCTTTCCCTTTGTCTAGTTACAATTATTGCACTGTTGTTAGAAACTTTGGTTAAGTTAGCGCGAATAAATGTAAGTGTGGCTCTTGTGCGAGTGTAACTGCCCGGTCTCGCGCTGTGTTCACGGAGGACCTTGGAGGCGTGACTCAAGAGCTCATAATTTACTGAAGTGTTTTCGTGCTAATCAAAAGTTTAACATGCATTTGTAACGTAGAAGTCATTATGATAAAAGAAAACATAAGGCATATGCTTTCATTCATTAAGAAAATAGGCGCTTAGGCCGACATACATTGCGTACAAGTAGGGCGTTTAGCCAACATAGGAAAATAAAAAAAAGGCGCGTGGCCAATCATGAGAGAGTAAGGGCGCAAGGCCAAGAGTAGTTACATATAGCATTTGCGCAGTTGTTGCGCGTTCCATGTGCGCGGGATGATGTATCCGTCCAGGGTGCGCAACTTGTAAGCCCCTTTCCCTAGCACCTCGTGTATTAAGTATGGGCCTTCCTATTTGGGTGCTAGCTTTCCTGGGCGTTCAGCGTTTGAAACTTCATTGTCTCTGAATACATATTCTCCTGGAGTGAAGGTACAAATGCGCACTCTCGCATTGTAGTACCTTTCCAGTTGTGTCTTGTACTTGGCTTCTTTAATTCGCGCATTCTCGCGCCTCTCCTCCAGCAAATCCAAGTCAAGAGGACACTCTGCCTCGTTACCGATAGTGTTGACTGCTATCAAGCGCGGCGAGGGCAAGCCGATTTCAGCTGGGATAACCGCCTTCGAGCCATAGACTAGGCTGAAGGGGGTTTCGCCAGTGCTTGTTTTCGGCATGGTTCGATGAGCCCACAGGATGCTTGGGAGCTCATCTACCCAGCCTCTTCTCTTAGTGCCCAGTCGGGCTTTTATCCCTTCAACAATACTCTTGTTCACACTTTCTACTTGTCCGTTGCCCTGAGGGTGCGCAACGGATGAGAAAGTGTGTTCGATGTTCATTTCTTTCATCCAGTCTTGGAGGTCTTCAGAGGCAAAGTTGGTGCCATTGTCAGTTACAATTTTGAGTGGGAGGCCAAACCTACAAATGATGTGTTCCCAGATGAACTTGCGCACCATCATTGCAGTTGTTGATGCGAGTGCTTTGGCCTCCACCTACTTGGTGAAATAATCTACGGCAACGATTATGAACTTTACAGCTCCCGGAGCATCAGGGAAAGGTCCCACCATATCAATTCCCCACTATTGGAAAGGCCAAGCACTGGACACAGGGATGAGATCATTCTTCGGGCGCAGGGGTTTTGGGGAGTGTCTTTGACATGAGTCACACTTGCGCAACTCCTTTAGAGCGTCGACATGCATCCTTGGCCAGTAGTATCCAGCATTCATAATCTTCGCGACAACCATGCGTGGGCCTGCATGGATGCCGCAGATTCCTTCGTGAATCTCCCTGATCAAGTAGTTCGCATCTTGAGGGTCCACGCAGCGCAATAGTGGCCCTAAGAAGGATTTTCGGTACAGGATATCGCCATTCATCTCATAATGCAAGGCCTTGTTCTGAATCTTCCTTGCCTCTGCTTTGCTTTGCTTTCAGGGAGTATTCCTTCTTGCAAATACTTGATTATATGGGTCATCCAAGATGCGTGCCCTACCTCGATCACATTCACTTGACGTAGCAGAACTGATGGGTTTTTGAGTACTTCAATCCTTACATCTTTGGCGAGATGTTGGAAAGAGGTTGAAGCAAGCTTCCTCAAAGCATCTACTGGTTTGTTTTCGGAGCGATTGATGTGAACTACCTTGTATGACTTGAATCATTGGAGTAATTCTTTCGCCTGATTCAAATATAAGGCCATGACTTCGCCCTTTGCATCATAAATTCTGTTGATTTGACTGGCGATCAGAAGCGAATCGACATGTGCTTGTAGATTTTGAGCTCCCATTTTTATGGCGAGGCGCAAGCCTGCCAAGAATGCCTCATATTCCGCCTCGTTGTTGGTGTTCTTGAAGTCCAACTTGATGGCGTATGTAAATTCATGTTTCTCCGAGCTAACGAGGCACAATCCAGCTCCTGCGCCATCCTCATTTAAGGCCCCATCAGTGTATAGTAACCATAACTCATTCGACGTGTCTTTTACGGGAGTCTCAACGATCTCGCAATCTTTGATTTTATCCGCTGGTACTTCTGTGATGAAGTGTGCAAGAACTTGACCCTTGATGGCTGGGCGCGGCCTATACAAGATGTTGTGACCACCCAATTCGATCGCCCACTTTGCTAACCGCCCAGACGTCTCTGGTTTTTGCAATATTGTGCCGATGTGAAAGTTGGTGAGTACTGTGATCACGTGTCCTGTAAAGTATCTGCGCAGCCTTCTAGAAGCATGTAGCAGCGCGAGTACCAACTTTTCCATTGTTGAATATCTCGTTTCTGGATCAGTAAGCACCCTACTAACGTAATAAATTGGAGTCTGCACTCCGTTTCTCTCCACAAGCAATACCGACCCCACTGCCTTATCCGAGGAGGATAAGTACAGTATGAGTGGCTCTTTTTCGAACGGCGCGGTCAGAGTAGGGAGCTTTATCAAACATTGTTTCATTTGCTGAAATGCGGTTTCTGCTTTGGTCGTCCACTTGAATTCTTGCTTTTTTACGCAGTTGTGCAAGGTGCTGATAAAAGGATATGACTTTGCTTCGTGATTCGACGGAAACTGATTAAGCGCGGCTAGGCGGCCGGCCAATCGCTGCATTTCTTTGATTGTTCGTGGTGACGGCATCCGCTCTATAGCTTGCACTTTTTCTGGATTCACTTTAAAGCCGCCATTTGTGACCACGAACCCCAAGAACTTCCCTTCTTCCATACCAAAAGAACATTTGGCAGGATTCAACTTCATGTTCACACTTCTCAACGAGTTGAACGTTTTCTCAATGTCTTTTAACATTTTATCCTCCTCGGGACTCTTGATTACCAGATCGTCGATGTAAACCTCAATGTGTTTTCCAATATCTTCGGCGAAGATTTTATCCATTAGGCGCTGGTATGTTGCGCCGGCATTCTTGAGGCCGAACGACATCTTTGTATAACAGAAAATTCCGAGATCGGTTCGAAAAGTTGTCTTGTCTTCATCCTCGAGCTTCATTTGAACCTGGTGGTACCCCTTGTAACAATCTAGGAAACATTTCCATCTGTATGGTGCGAGAGAGTCTATCTTTTTGTCGATCTCAGGCAAAGAGTAACAGTCTTTAGGGCATGCCTTGTTGAGATCGGTATAGTCGACGCACATTCTCCATCCTCCATTTGACTTCTCCACCATTACGGGGTTTGCCACCCAACTCTGATAGCGCACTTCTCTTAAGATTCCTACTTTTAACAGCTCGCAGACTTGCTCGTTCATTGCTTTGGTTTTATCCGCCCCTAAGCTGCGCCTTCTTTGCACCTTTGGTTCAACGGAGGGATAAGTGTTTAGACAGTGCTCGGTAACGTCGCGCGGGACACCGGTCATGTCTGTCGGGGTCCAGGCGAAAATATCCATATTTCTGAACAAAAGTTGCTTGAGGTGCGTTCGGATGTTTGGTGAGATCGCGTGGCCAATCGTCACCGTTTGCTCTGGGTATTTTCGGTTTAAAACCCACTTCTCTGGCTCAGTCGCTGAGACTTTTGTCGCTTTGCTCAGGTGCACATCATCTGTTGACATCACTTCCTTCTTTGCATATATGATTGCCACCCCCGTTTCAGTTGGGAACCCGATTGCTGAGTGGGGTGTGGAAGTTACCATGTTTAGCGCTCCTTGTGTTTCTCTTCCGATCAAAACATCATGCCTTGATTTCACATGCATCACCATGAAGTTGACAGTTGTTGTTCTTGAATGCTTCCCATCAGACAGCGTGATGGGGAAGCTGATTTGGCCTAATGGGAAGACCATTTCGTTGCAAAATCCTGACAGAGGGTAGTCAACTGGTTCGAGTCTGGTTTTATCTTCGTCATCGAACTGATTAAAGCATTGCTCATAGATGATATCCGCCGTACTTCCCGGATCAATGAATACGTATTCCGTTTCGTAATGCCCAATAATACCAGTAATAACAACGGGGCGCGTGGCGCGAGGCCCCCCGCATACTACTGGGAAAATGACTTGTTGCTCCTGCCAAGATGGCTCATACGGGCGCTTGCCTTTATCTCTCGCGCTATACCTCGGTCCGTTGACCATATGAGTTTCCAAGCGTCTGACCTTTTTGTCTCTTCCATCGTCATTGCGCTGAATCTGGCGTATTTCTTTGCGCACGTTCTTCACCAGATGACTCAGCTTCCCACTTTTCAATGCTTTCTCTATCTCTTGCCTTAAGCTGATACAGTCATCAGTCAGATGACCTGTATCTTTGTGGAAGTCACAGTATAGATTGGGGTCTTGCCCCTTTTTGTTTGTCATTGGCCTTGGAGTCTTGAAATCATGGTTCTCCGTCATATGCACCTCCTTGGGTGTTTTGATGAGCGGAGTCCAGTGCTTTTCTCGATTCTCATTCCTCACTGCCTTTCGGTAACCGATGCGATCAATGGTGTCTCGCGCGTCTTCTCTGTATCATGGTCGCTCGTCATAACCGCTGGAATGGCTGGCTTTCCATCCAGGGTTCTTGCCTTTGTTTTGCCTGTTGTTATCGCGCGAGCTTCCTTTGGAAAATTTGTCTTCAGAGTAAGAGTTCTTGTGACCGGCCAATGACTCTTCAGTTTGCGCGACTATCTTCACGGCTTCCATGAGCTAACTCCATTCCTTGGGCATTCCATCTTTTCCTGTGATAGTCCTGATGAGACTATCATAGCGAATGGCTTTCTTAAAGTGGGCGCGCATGAGCTGTTCGCTTACACCACCAATTTCTAAACACTCCTTGTTAAAGCGAGTGATGAAATCTTCTAGACCTTCGTTCTCTCTTCGCCAAATGTCTGTTACTTCAGCTGTGTCGCGCTGGTAACGTCTTTGCTGACTGAAGTGGTTTACAAACTGCGTCCTGAAATCAACCCAAGACTTGATCTTTCCCGGAGGGAGGCTGTCAAACCAGGCGCGAGCAGCCCCGGTGAAAGTTTGGATAAACAGATGGCACCACATAGGCATATTCCACCCTCCCATGCACCCAACACTGGTGAATACTCTGACGTGATCGTCAGGATCAGTCAGCCCATTAAACTTTCCAACTGTGGGAGGCAATTTTTCCTTTGATAGTGGCGCCAGAGCAATCTTTGGGATGAACTTTGAGTGTTCTGCAGCTTCGGCTGGTCGGTAGGCGAGGCGGAAATCTCGCTCTGCCTCTTCGGTGTACCCCATGTGCTGCCTTGGTTTGTAATATTCATGGTTCCTCTGTAAGCGGTTGAAAACCGAAGATCCTTCATCATCTTGCCACGTTGGGTCGTTTGGGTCCGTATCGTCCCATTCATTGTTCAAGTTGCGCGGCCCGAGCCGGCTTTGAACTGGACCTCTCTGCATGTTTGACGGATAATCATAATAACTTTCTGTCTCTCCCCGCGTGTCGCGCGTGTCATACATGCTTGGCCTTTTCGCGGGGGGAGGCCTGTTATTTCTTCCTTGAAGATTTTGTTGCGGGGCTATCGGACGTGCCCCCTGACTTTGACCCAGAGGTGTGACCAACGAGGGTTCTGCTTGTAACACTGCTTGTTGTGCGCTCAATGATTGATTCGCAGCGTTGATGGTAGCGATTTGCTTGGCGTACCAAGAGGCTGGAGTTTCGCCCTCAGGTAGCCCTAACAGCGCCGAAATATTCTGAGGTGGAGCTGGATTTGAAGGTCCAGCACCATTGTTTCCTGGGGTTACCATCTGGGTGATGCGAGTAATGCTCGCGATGGGTCCCCCAGTGTTGGTTACCTTGATTTCACCAATTTCTTCTACATGCTGGACTTGGATGTTTTGATTGTCCTCCCCCAGCACTGCATTAGAGTTTGTTCCAAAGCCAAAATCAGGAACGATTCCTTGACCAGCCATGATCGAAGGAAAAACAACTTAAAGACAACTCAGAAAAAGAAGATGAGTGATTTGTAAAAAACCGGTGGGTGCCAATAAAGAAACACGGAACTAATTTATGGGTGGATTAGTTTGGTTTATATTTCTACCATAAAGGTTAATCTTCTTATTACTTTCTGAGCTCCTTGATGACACGTTAATCCTGCAAAACAGAACACCGTTAGCTCGTTAAGAGGGGAATATGGGGGTTTCCCTCTTAACCAGGCTCCGGCGTAAGAATAAGTATCTGCCTTGAGGAGATTAAAGTGAGTAAAGAGTGAGAGTAGAGAGAATGGAATGGTTTAACCTGTAAATGAAGGGTCCTATTTATAGCCGGAGAGGTGTAAGAGGATGTGGGCTGATGGGCCTTGGGCCGGAAGGCGACAACATAGCGGATATGCTCCTTGTCTCGTTGGTGTCGACCGGTAATGGCTTCTAGAAGTTCTCCGGTGCTGGCGCACCGTGATTGGAGCCACATGTCACTGTTGTCGGCCCTGTTGTCTCTCTGCCATCAGCAGGTGAGTGGAGATCGTGGGGCAGGTGTCTCTGCCCTGTGATTGGTTCCACGTAAACGTCCTTTAGTACTTTCTGCCTCCTGCACGTCAGACGATCGTGGAGCACGATTGAGCAGAGCCTGAAGGACGCGGATTGACCCTTTTCCTCTGCCACTTGTACCTTGAGAGCCTTCTGAAGTAGCCCCGCGCCATATCTATGCGCGGCCCTTGCTGAACACGGAACTAGCCCGCGCATGATACAGGTGATTGGAGGCTCTTATTCAGAATGCTAAGTGTCGAAATCAATGCTCTTTCATGTTTAAACCTTGCGCGAGGTCAGTCCTTACTGAGGTAACCCGCGCGAGGTTTGGATTGAACATCTTATTGATTAAGGAGTATGGTCCTGCGCGCGACCTGGAAGAAGGTCTGCGAGCGACCTGGAAGAAGGTCTGCACGGTTTTTTAGGACCATACCCCTTCAAGTCCCCCCCAGTCCAGTGCTGCACCATGCGCAACGTAAGTGGTAGGAGCTCTGGACTTAGAAAAAAGAAGTGTTAATGCTTGGAAATGCTTGGTTGATCCTGGTTGAAGGCGCGCGTGTAATTGCTTGTCAGTTACTACGGCGCGGCTACCAGGTTTGGCTCTTGGTGATTCACTGCCTGTAAGGTTGAAGCGCGCGGGGTTATTGATTAATTGTTGCTGATGCGCGGCCTTAGTAGCTTCTGCATGAAGTTTGTAGTAACTTCGGGCAGGAAAACTCTCGAAATTTGAATTCTGACGAGTTGGTGCAAATGTCGTTGATGGCGACGTTTGAGTTGACTGCTGACACGGCTGTCATCAAGTTGTCTCTGACGGTTCGGCTTTCCGTCAGGAGAATGAGGCGCACGCGCGCGTGGTAACCGTCACTCCGATAATCCCGCCTTACGTGGCGTCCTATGATTGGGCACGCGCGCGGTGATCTAGGCTTAATGCGATGGGTATATATATCTGATGAGAGACGAGAGCAGATCATCTTTCCTCTTCTGTTATCATCTTTCCTCCCTAATTTTGTGTCATATTAAATCAAAATGAGAATCTTAATCACTATTCAAATCTAGTTTAAAAATGATTATTTATGTTAACTTCTTAAAATATTATTCAATCTACAATTAGTTTTTTGTGTTCCATTTTTTTTATTAAAAAAGTCTTATTTTATTTTTTTCTCTTTCAACTCTGTGTATTTTCTAAATAAATTTGGATAGGTTACGATGGATTTACATGATTGTAAACAACGATTTTTAAAGTTACGACTGTATTTTCTTAGTTTACCCATACAACGTGTTTTCTTTATACGTTTCGTTGTCCAAATGCGTGTGTGATGTGCTTTTTATCTACTTTTCCACGTAAAAAAGCAGCCTGCCGCAACATGCGGGTGATTCCTCAAAATTTTAATTCATTTTCATATATTTAAAACTTTTTTGTATATTCTTTTTAAAAAAGTTTATATTTTAGGGGCCCGTATATTACCTTCGCACAAGGCCCACAGATTTTCGAAGACGGCCTTGGGTGTTTACCGAGCGGGGAGGTGTTGCCGGTGGTTGTTCGGTGATCGGGGAGAGGAGTAGGCGGTGACTACTCACCGAGAGAGAAACTGAAAGAGAAGAGAAGAGATGGAGGAGATAGAGAGGGTTAATGGTGAGCCCCACCCTTTTTCAACCAATCACATTTTTTTGTAATTGTTTACCACTCTCCATGTGTTTGAGCATTGCTAGTGATTGAGTGTAAAATGGAGAGTGAATAGGAGAGTTGACATGACATGAGATTATTTGGTAGTGAAAATGGGGAGTGCTTGAGCACTCCTTCCACCCTAAAACTATATTGGTAGTAAGCTCGTGCTTTGTGGCGGCATCGATTTTTTTTTGGATAAAGGGTTACCCCGGTGAAATTTTATATCAACCAAACAAACAAAACAGGGTGCATCGAGAAGCCGATACACACTACTAGACTTGGCATACCAAGACTAGGACCACAAAAGACAACAAACCCGACATAAGTCACAACCAAAAACAAACAGAATACAAGACTAAACACAACCCCGAACAACGGCATCGATTTTTTCTCATGCCCTTTGCGTGATGTTACGATAATTCATGCGGGGGTGTATACGTGGTAGAAAATATGTAAGGCTAGGTTTGACCACTTATACGTTGAAAATAAATAAAACAATATTGGTAGTAAGTCCATGCTTTGCGACGGTCAACAATTTTTTCGCATGCCCTTGCGTGATGTTACGATAATCCGCGCCGAGGTGTATATGTGATGGAAAATATGTAAGGGTCTGTTTGGTATGAGGTAATGAAATGGATGAGAGAATGGAATGGACAACGGAATGAAATGGATCATTCCATTCCATTGTGATGTTTGGTTACTCGTATGTGAATAGAATCTATCATTACTTTGTACAATTTGACAAACAAAAAAAGACGAAGTAACGAAACAAAATTGTATTAAAAATGATAAAAATATAATTGTCTCAATAATAATAATACATTAATGGTAAAAAACTAATAATAAATTTTTATATATATTAATATTAGTATGAATATTAATAAATATATATATATATATATATATATATATATATATATATATATATATAAAAATATAAGTATAAGTATAAATTAATCTAAGTAATTTGGTTGACCATATCATACCCAAGAAAAATAATATGAACAAGTTTCATATAAAGATGACCTAAAACGGCCAAAAAGAGTAAAAAAAAAAAAAAACAGTGAGTAGAAGGTGGACAGTTACCCACTTACTATTCATATTGTTCATTTTTTAATAGTAACTATTCATTAACTTTCTTTTTTAATAAATAAATAAATATAAATATAAATATAATAATAATAATAATAATAATATATTTCTTTCCATTCCTTGAGGAATGGAAAAAAAACACCCACATACCAAGGAATAGAAATTGTTGTATTTGGAAGGAGTTACATTCCTTTCGAATGCTTCATTCCATTACCACATGATAGTCAAACATGTTTCTTTTCATTCCATTAGAATGATCAATTCCATTCCACCTTCTATTATTTCATACCAAACGCTACCTAAGTCTTTGACCATTTGTACATTGGTATTCATCCCATAAAAAATTGACGACGAAATTTTTTTTACAAAATAAGCAAGTTCACATCAAAGCGACGATAAAAAAAACATTACAAAAGTTCAGCGATAGAATTATAAATTGGTTAAAGAAAAAAAATATAATAACTTGAGTAAAGTGCAGAGGGTAAAACAAAAGGTGATTTATAAAAAGAAAAAAGTAATATGTGCTCATTAGCGAAACCACCCGGTTCACGTTAACATTAACTGAGGGACACCAGGCACTATTAAAACCTCCCTACTTTAATATATAGTAGAGTTAAATGCCCGGATAGTCCCTGTGGTTTGACCTTTTTTCACCTTTAGTCCTAACTTTCTAAAATTACCTCTATAGTCCCCAACTTTTCAATTTTCGTTCCCGGATAGTCCCTGACGTGGATGAGAGTTAGTTTTCTCAGTTAAGTTGGTGTAAAATGACCTAATTACCCTTTATATAAAACAAAATAGATTAAATACATTACAAAAATCAGTTTAATATTTATAGGAGTAAACTGCAATTTTACCCCCTGGGATTTAGGGTGATTGACACCCTTACCCCCCTAACGAAATAATTGCAATTTTACCCCTCAACGTTTGTTGTTATGTCGCAACCTTACCCCCGACTTCAAATTTGTTGACTGGTCTGTTGACTTGGGGGTGAAATGACTATTTTACCCTTTTATTTTACCCCCAATGTTTGTTGTTATGTCGCAAGTTTACCCCCTGGCATCAAATATGTTGACTGATCTGTTGACTTGGGGTAAATTACTAAAATGCCCTTTCTTATTACCCCCTATACTTTGTGTTACGAAGCAATATTACCCCCTGCAACTTCCAAAACCTTTCCCGCCACCACCCATATTCGATTCCACCAGCCATATAAACCCCCTGGCATCAAATATGTTGACTGATCTGTTGACTTGGGATAACTCACATATTGATTCAATTCAAATTCATTTAAAAGTTGTAACAGAATTCTTACTTTGAACCAAACATGAATTGATTGGAGTTTTGTGTATATATACCCTCAAGGCCTCAACCATGAAGAACCTTCAGCCACAACTTAAAACCACAGCCACAGCCAAACACACAGCTTAAAACCATTGCTAATTCGAATGAATTAGAATCTATATCAGAAGCATTTGGGTGACAACATTAACTTGTGTGTTTGGCTACTCTGTATCAGTAGTTCGTTTTACAGTATTTGGCGTGTTACTCAAAACTGTTTAGTCACTTTAATCTCATATTACACACAATTCCAGTATTTGGCTACTCTGTATCAGAAGCATTAGTTCGTTTGCATTTACCAGAGTAACCAAACACACATGTTCAAGAACAAACACACAATTCCAGTAACCTGTAATGCAACTTAACAGCAGCAACTTAACAGACACATTAACCCACTAATCATAGATGCAAATATAACCTGTACAAGCTTTTAACAGTCAATCTTAGATGCAAATATAACCCACATTAACAGTCAATCTTGATATAACCAAATATAACCTGTACAATCATAGATGCAAATGTACAATCATAGATGCAAATATAACCCACATAACAAAAGATCATAATATATAATTAGAGTTCAACTACACTACATATTAACCCAAAAGATCCTAGAAGATTAGAGTTTAAGTAAACTACACAACCATTTCCTGCTGAGGGGGAAACTGGAAATGCAGGAAAGGGCGGCCTCGCATCTTGACAACCAATGAGACCACAATCGATCGTAGTGAAACATGAATCCTCATGTCCACTGCAAACACAGAAACATCCATTACTAGTTCGACCTGACATTACTAGTTCTGACCTGATTTTACCCCACAATCAAAATACTTGTTTGATTTTACCTGAAAACTGCGAGAAAAGGGAGGATCGCTGGACCACAGCTGGATCGACGGTGGCCGGTGGTGTGGTCGTCGGCCCTGGCTCTGCCGGTGGAGGTGGATGCATCATTGCATTCTGTTCGCTCATTCTCTGCTCGTGTGATGAAGAAGAAGGAGTGGTGAAGAAGACGGAGTGGAGGTCGCCAGTGGGTGATGAAGAACACGGAATGGTGGTCGCCGGTGGGGAGGATCGCTGGAGAAGACAGAAGTGAAAAAGAGGGAATGGAGGAGTGGAGGTGAAACTTAGGGGGTAAGGTTGAGATATAATGTTGAGTTAAGGGGTTATTATAATATATAAGGTACTATTAACTTGAATTTACATATTTACCCTTTGACCCACCCATGGTTTTGTTGACCGGTCCACAAATTTGAAGTTTGGGGGTAAGGTTGCGACATAACAGCAAACGTTGGGGGGTAAAATTGCAATTATTTCGTTAGGGGGGGTAAGGGTGCCAATCACCCTAAACCCCAGGGGGTAAAATTGCAGTTTACTTTTCAAGTGGGCCCCACTCTAACCCCACCGTATCTTCTTCATGATATCTCCCCTCCACCGTCGTTCAACCCTAGCGTCTGCCGGCCTCCGCCATCCACCACCATGCCGACACTCCATGTCTCCTCCACACAGGTAATCAAGTGATATAATATAAAACTCTCTGTCACAATCACTACTTTGATTTGAAATTCTCATATTTCTCTAAAGATATAACAATCACTCAAATTTAACAAGAAGCTGTAAAATTAATAGTAAAAAAGTCAACCAATGCAGATTGTCATAATCACTACTAACCCCAGCTTTGGAAACTCTGGTCTCTAAATCATGATTGTCGATTTCATACACGTATTGCCCCAATTAACACCTTCCTTTCCTTCTGCTTTCAAGTGACACAAACAAAGCCACATTTGCACTGCTATCAGACCATCATCGGTAAGAAACAACCCACAATTAAGTGGTTGTTCGATTGTTGCAGGTGGTTATTGTTATGGTGGTTAGTGGTGGTTGTTTATAAGGGGTGAATTGGAGCGAATGGTGCAGGTTGTCGGTGGTTCGATTGATTGTTGCAGGTTGCCGGTCACCTGTCACACCCTGGCTTTGCGGAAGCGTGGGTTTATTTGGTGTGACTTCTTAATACCATAGCTTAATCACAACAAAGCTATATGAAAGTAAAACCATGCAGATCATCCGTTGATTAAAGTTTAAAAACATAAAACCACAACATTGTTTAAAGTTGACACATGCAACGAGTTACAACCCATAAAGACATTGTTCATACGACATAACCATAAACATAAAATAGACACCGTTTAAGACTTGCGACTCGTCCAGGTAAAAGTCACAATCCCTAAACGTGGATGACCTCATAACTCTTACGCAGCGTGAAAACGTAGCATACCGTGCCAGATCCTTAGTTCCCTGAAATACATGTAAGTTGGAAAAATCAACAAAAATGTTGAGCGAGTTCATGTGTAAGTGAGTATGTAAAACCTTTGTAAGTATAAAATCCGTGGTATGTAGCAAATAAGGAAATAAAGAGATCACCAATGGTTTGCAAGGCCATTGATATGTGTGAAGTGCCGTAGGAAGACTCAAACCTAGCGGATTTTGCGTCGGGCTCAAAGTCACCCTGAGGTCCGTACTGTTGGGCCTGGGGCTGGGCTCGCTACACCCAGATAGATCTACCGCTTACGACCCTCGGTCCTACAATGAGGATTAATGGCCTCCAGTTCCCGCCTACCCACTCACATGATCTAAGTAGTAACCCTCCTTACGCTAACCATACCATGTAAAAAGTACTCGTAATCATAGTAACATGTATTTCACCCCCGAAGTATAAAAACTGAAAACAATTAAGAGAAAAGGGGGACATGAACTCACTGAAGTGCGTCTCGAAATAGTAATCTCCCAGTCAACCTGCTGCGTGACGACCTACACGTACTAACTTCTATTAGACGGACGGCCGTGCCTTAGCTTAAGGTTAAATGTCTTTGGGAAATAGTTAGACAACTATTTCGTGTGTACACTTCTTAATTATTTAGTAATTTTATTCCTTCCCAAGGATGGGGGTTTCGATACATGTGCGTTTTGATATTCTCGAAATATATTATTAAGTCTCACTTAAAATATATTTTAATTCGTCGTCTAAATTATTCTATCTCCAAAATATACATATTTTTCCCAAAAATATTATATTTTATTCCACATAATTTTCAAAATACTACTTTTATCAAAATACGCTTTTAAGAGTATTTTTCCGAAAATACATAAGCTACATTTTACAGTTCGTGTGGTAATAATAATACCGGTGTAACTTAAATATTTATTTGTGATAGCGTTGGTATTATTTTGGAGTCGTGCTTTCACAATGTATTCCAGTTATATTATTTTTACCCTAAAAATAATATATAGTTCGCAAAATAATCATAAAATCACACAAGTGTTTTACTATGAAATATATATTCTAAATATATATTTAACAAGTTTTACTTACGAAAATCCACCTCCGAATACTTGGTTATTTTATAACAAAAATCATGGCGAAGTTTGTTTGGAAAACAAGTCAAAAATATATTCATAACACTTGTCACCAAAAATATTCTAAGTGTTATATTTCTGGAAAAATTTCGCCAGAGTTTCCTCTGTAACTGGAGGTGGCCACGCTTACAAGCGTATCATTTTCCTTTAAAAATTCAACCAATCAATTTTCCAACATCAACAAACAATATTCAAACATTGAACTAGTCAAAATAAACATAAATCGCAAACACATGAACTTGCAAGTTGTGTAAAATTATGTAGTAACTTTTCAACACATTTAGTGGATCTTTCCATCACTAAAAATAAAATCATTTTCTTGAAAACTTTATTTTTAAAGAATATGAAGTTTTACAACTTCTAGTCGGTATTTACGAAAATATTTCTTTGTTAAATCCTTTCGTTACACAAGTGTCTACATACTTTTTGGTTCACAAAAATGTCTTTATTTCAAGAAAGATCCGGCTTTTTAAACATGATTTCATCATACACTTGGTTCTTCAAAAATACCACTTGTAGATCCTTAGATCTACTAGTTTAGAACTCCATTTCATAAGAAAAATCGTTTTTACATAAGTTCATGTTTCCGTATGAAAGGGTTCGTCATCTTGTAACTTTTCTATTTAACATAATGTTAGTTCATGTTCCATGAACATGATCTAGCGTGGTTAGATGACGATCCGTTCCACTACTAGCAATCAACAACATAAAATAATCATAACTAAACAAGATTCATGAGTTTTACACTATTAGTTTCTCTTTATCCACCAAGTTCATCTTCTTTACAAGACTTTAAACTTTGATCTCTAGTGTTCATAATTTTTTTATCCGTTAAATCTCTTATTAACCACGTTAAACATGAACAAGAGGGTGTTTAGAATCACTTACAACTAGCACAAGGCTAGGGAAGAATCTAGGCGAAAACAAGGTGGTTAATAGCGATGTAGAGAGGTCCTTGTGATTCCGTAAGCACCGGGTCTCCTCGTATGCGACCTTTCACCTTTGTGTGTGAGTGGAATTACAAGATCAAAGTTGAAAGTGGGTAGATGCTCTCGGCCGTAAGCAAAGAAGGGGGAAAGAATTGCAATATTTTGTTTGTTGAAATGAATAAAAGTCTAAGTCTTATATGCTAATTTATAAATCATGTAATCCTATTATCCACTAAATATTGTGTCATCAAGATATTTAGCACATATGATTAAAATAATCAACAAATCAAGGGTGTGTGTTCCCTAGGGAAAAACCGATCGGATGGGGGGTGGGTATATTAGTTGGATTTCAACTAGTTAAGTTAAGCACTAGTTAGTTAATTAGGAACTTTAAAATTAGTTACTAGTGTGTTGTGTGTTATAACGGGTGTTAGGGTATTCGGGGACCCTAACTAGCTCAGAATAGGAAAAACAATGTTAATGACAATATTTTTGTGTTCCGGGTAAAGTCCGGTTGTTCGGTTGGATATTAATCCGTTAAAGTGCTAAATAAGCATTTAAAGTGCCGTTAATATTATTTTTAGTGACACAATGAATTCCCGACACTTTGGAAAGTGTCTAGTATTATTTTCCCATGTTTTTGCACTTTACTAGTTAGCTAAAAAGCTGAATTTTGTATAAAAGTGCAGGATTTTGTAATTAACACATGTTTTAGGCACATCCGGTCACTATAATTATTACCTAGTGACGCAGTTCTACAAACCTCAACTCCCTACACTCCCTATTAGTGTAGTAAACTATTCCCGGCTCATACTGGCCTCAGAGACAGTGCCTGTCTGATGCTGGCTATGTCAGCATGTTTACTGGGTTATCCGTTCATTTTGCTACTGTGCTTTTGTGCATCAAGTTTGTCACTATAGTTCTGTGTAAATAATGGAGTGACAGTAATAAAGTATGATGCATGTATAGGTACGTATCAGAATTCAAGTAGCAGTTTAATCACAACTGTAAACGAGCACAGTAATTAAGCATTAAATAACAATTAATTCGTACGGATACCTGGTTTGGTGAGGGTTGTCACATCACCGGTTGTTGATGGTGGTTCGATTGTTATTTGAAGAGGATCTGGTGGTTGAAGAGAATATGAGAGTGGCGGAGGTGGCTTTGAGCTCAGAGAGAAAGAGGGAGAAAGTGGGAGACAAAGGGGTGGGTAGATGGTGGGGGCCCTTCTTTATTAGTTTTTTTGGGCATTTAGGTCATTTTACATCAACTTAACTGAGAAAACTAACCCCCATCCACGTCAGGGACTATCCGGGAACGAAAATTGAAAAGTTGAGGACTATAGAGGTAATTTTAGAAAGTTAGGGACTAAAGGTGAAAAAAAGCCAAACCACAGGGACTATCCGAGCATTTAACTCTATATAGTATAAGTAGATGTTATTTCAATAAAGAGAAAACAAAATCAATCATTTAAACTATAATTTTAAGATATTGCTGCAAACAAGTTAGAGATTATATTGGTAAACAAACGATTTTTTGAAGTACAACAAAGGTGTTACACCTTATTAAATATAATAAAACATAAACATTTGTACAATATAATAAGAATATACGGTTGATTTTACAACAAAATATTGTAACTAAGAAGGTAAATTCTCAAAAAAATAATTTGGATCATACCTTCCATGATTTACGTCGTAAAATCACCTAAAAGTCTAAAGAATAACATTTCCATTGAACATGTTACTGAAAACCTGACATAAACCATAGTTGTATGCATCGAGAAGTTCATTACTAGATGAACTGACTCGTTTTTTTGTTAGTTTCTTCGGTTTCCCAACTCCGCCAGTTTTCTGAGGATGTTCATCATGGCGGGAAGAAGCCTGGTGGTTAAAGAAAGAAGCCCCTGAAGCTGAAGGCACATTTCATATAAAAAAGCAGTTAAGAGGCATACTAAAGTTTAGTTTCCATTTGCTTCTACAAGAGGTGGTATGTGAGGTCGGTAATAGCTCAAACGGGTATTTTTTGAGTTTGGGCAGTTTTTATAAACAATTAGAGCGTCAAATATGATAACCGGAAAAAAAATATTTTGTAGCAATAATGTGATTATTTTAATAAAATGGTTTAGGAAAATTTATGCATTACAAACACAGTTTGAGCAACTTTCTTTTAAGACAAATTTTTTAGTCTACTTGTCTGACCCGTTAGAGATAAAAATAACCAAATTGTCTCATTAACGGGTTAAAATGACCATGACTTGGTTAACACTTTTAGATGGGTTAGATTAAGATGATTTATTAACACTCACCATGCCATTTTGGAAGTCAGAACCTATGCCTAGTTGAACCCATAACGCTTTCATAAGCAGAAAGCCGACAAAGAGAAAGAGCACATACAAAGGATTCCTGAGAAAGAAACAAAAAATGACTAGAATTTAGTAACAAGTAAGTGAGAATGTGAAAGTGGAGATACAATCAAGCCCAACAAACCTCAAAAGAGTCATAAATTCATCGAATCCAAGCACAAACAAGGCAAGAATAGCCCATGGAGGTGGTAGCCAACTGCTGTTTTGCTTGTTAGCTTTCTGAAAAACATTGAAAATGGAAGAGAAAAAATATGTGAGTTGAATTAAACCATAAAAAGAAAGCATTATAACAATCTTATCATTCTATATAAGTTATACAATGTGTATCATATATCTATAAAATGTTAAGAGATTGAATTAACTATTACTGAATAATGCATTACGATATATAAAGAACGTCAAGCCCGCTACGGTGTGCACACATATAATGTATATATGTGTGGGCCCTCGGGGGGGGGGGGGGGAAGTGAAATTGCACTAATTTTAACATTATTTTACTAATATAGTGAAAATAACGTTAAAAGCGGCGGGCGGTTAATCATGCATCATGTGGTAGCGTTGATAGCCGAAAGACAAAAGGGTACATGCACTAATCGACCTTTGTCTCGATAATTGAGTGTTATGTGCCTTATGTCCAAGGCTTGATGTACTATCGAGCCGGGGGTCTCACTGGAAGCACCCTCTCTATTCCTACGGGGTAGAGGTAAGGCTGTCTACATCTCACCCTCCTCAGACCCTACCTTAGCTTTGCTATTGTTGGGATTTGCTGAGTATGATGATGATGATGATATAAAGAACGCAATGCAAACTTTAGATACCTAATTGGCCCATAGGCTCATAATAATGAACACAATATCGAATAATATCATCAAATATATGTAAATTCTAATATTTATTGAAAGTTGTAATATTCGCTGTTTTTCTCATTCATATGAAAACCCTATATATAATACAATTCCTCTCCATTATTTTAGGAGGAGATTTCTGTAAAATAAATACAATATTTTCCTGTAAATATATCTCAATTTTCTCTAAATATATCAAGTCTATTACACCCCCGCAGTCGAAGTTAGAGGTGGCCGTATGCTAAGACTGGATCTGAAATCATCAAATAGAACCCGGGGAAGGCCCTTGGTGAAGATATCCGCAATCTGATAACGTGAAGGAACATGAAGGACGCGAATAGTACCCCGTTGCACCAAGTCACGAACAAAATGAATGTCAAGTTCAATGTGTTTGGTGCGTTGGTGCTGAACTGGATTACCCGAGAGATATACCGCACTGATATTATCACAATAGACCAAGCTGGCTTTTGGTAAAGGGCAATGTAATTCAAGCAAAAGGTTACGAAGCCAACACAATTCTGCAACGACATTTGCCACTCCTCTATACTCGGCCTCCGCACTGGATCGAGAGACAACAGCTTACCGTTTAGACGACCAGGATAACAAATTTGAACCCAAATATACACAGTAGCCCGAAGTGGATTGCTGAGTGTCAGGGCACCCAGCCCAATCAGCATCAGTGTATGCACGTAGTGATAAATCCGTGAAAGGACCAAGAGTTAATCCAAGCGAAACAGTGCCCTGAAGGTAGCGAATAACACGTTTTAATGCATTCCAATGATCTATCCGAGGAGCGTGCATGTGCATGCAAGCCTGTTGAACAGCATAGCTTATATCGGGTCATGTAAATGTAAGATACTGGAGAGCGCCAGTAAGGCTGCGGTATAAGGTAGGGTTGTCAAAAATAGAGTTAGAGGTGGCACTCAGCTTGGCCTTAGTGTCTACAGGAGTGGCGACGGGCTTGCAAGAGTGCATTCCTGCTCGTTCAATGATATCCGTTGCATAAGATTTTTGAGATAAAAACATGATGTTTTGTTGCCGAGAAACATTGATTCCCAGAAAATGACTTAACGGACCGAGATCTTTCATTTCAAATTCGGCTGCTAGACGTGTCATAATGTCAACCCGCAATTGTTCACTGGAAGTGGTGAGGATAATATCATCTACGTAAATAAGTAAGTAGGCGACGTTTCTCTCATGATGAAAAACAAATAGAGAGTTGTCACACTTACTTTGTTGAAATCCAATGGTGACCACAAAATCGGTGAACTGTTGATACCAAGCTTGGGGTGCCTGTTTCAAACCATATAGAGACTTCTTTAGTCGACACACATGATCCGGATACTGACGATGTCGAAAACCCATAGGTTGATACATATACACGGTTTCATTCAAGTACCCATGTAAGAATGCGTTGGTGACGTCTAACTGGTGAATTTGCCAAGACTGAGATAAAGCAAGAGTCAAAACAGTCCGAATAGTTGCAGGTTTGACAACAGGACTAAACGTTTCACCACAGTCAATACCAATCTGTTGAGTGCTCCCATCACATACTAATCGTGCTTTATATCTCTCTAAGGTGCCATCAGACCTGAATTTATGCCGAAATAACCACATACTACGAATGACATTCATGTCCGGTGTTCGTTGGACTAATTCCCACGTCTGGTTTTTAATAAGAGCATTAAATTCAGTAGTCATGGCATTATACCAATCCGGTGTGGACAAAGCTTCTTTGGGTGTTTTAGGTAAGGGAGTTATGACCGTGGTGTGAAGGTTAAACGGTTGTCTGGGCTTGGTAATCCCGTCCATGGATCGAGTGCGTATGGTACGAGTCTGTGTAAGAGGAGGTGGGGGTGGGGGTGGGGGTGGGGGTGGGGGTAAGGGTGGATGAGGAATATTCTGAGGAGAAGTAGGCATTTGAGATTGGGCTGTAGGTAGTTGGACTGTAGTGGAAGGTTTGGGG
Source organism: Helianthus tuberosus (assembly GCA_030545235.1). NCBI lineage: Eukaryota > Viridiplantae > Streptophyta > Magnoliopsida > Asterales > Asteraceae > Helianthus > Helianthus tuberosus. The sequence goes on from CM060426.1 coordinate 6,558,365, forward strand.
TGGCGAGAGTAAGTGCGTATGATGGGTGGCGTTTGGGTTGGAGACGAGGGTGGAGGTGTGATTGGGTTTGGTGATAGTGGGCCAAGAGTATCAGATGGGGTGGTAGGGTCGTTGGATGGAATGGGAGAAGTGGGTAGGTTTGGGCCGGTAGTGGGTGGGTCTGGGCCGGAGGAGTTTGAGGGTGGGTTATTAGAAGAAGGAGAAGGTTGTATGTGTGTCCAATACATTGGGTTTAGAGAGTTAGTGAGAAAGTCATATGAGTGGAGAGACGGCTTGGGGTTATTAGCGAAGGGGAATGTGCTTTCGTCAAAAATGACGTGACGATTAATTATGATTTTCTTTGTGGCATGGTCAAGACATTTGTACCCTCTGTGATTGGGAGGATACCCGAGAAAAACACAAGGCATTGAGCGATGTTCAAGTTTGTTTATTGTAGTGTGGGGTATAAGTGGGTAGCATAGGCAACCAAAGACACGAAGATGGTCATATGAAGGGCGGCTGAAGTAAAGACATTCGGTTGGAGATTGGTAGTTGAGGAGCTTGCTTGAAAGAATGTTTAGAAGGTACGTGGCAACGTCAAGGGCGTGATGCCAATAAGTGTTTGGTAAGGAGGAATGGGCAAGAAGAGTTCGGATGACGTTATTAATGGTTCGTATTTTCCGTTCGGCTTTGCCATTTTGGGAAGATGTATGGGGACAAGAAAAACGAAAGTGCATGCCATGCTGGGTGCAATACTATTGGAACTGAGAATTAGCATACTCCTTGCCATTGTCACACTGGAATTGTTTAATTTTGCGGTCAAATTGTGTTTGAATATAATTGGAAAAGGTGGTGAATATTGAGAACACTTGTGATTTATTACTAATAGGATATGTCCATAAGAAATTAGTAAAATCATCAAGAAATAAGATGTAATAACGGTGACCTCCCCCGCTCAAAATGGGGGAAGTCCATAGGTCACTGTGAATAATGTCAAAAGGCAAAGAAGTAGAATTAAAAGATCTTAGAAACGGAAGTTTAATATGTTTACCAAACACACATGATTGACAAAGTTTAGAATTCAAAACACCACAAGTAATAAAATTAGATTGTTTAAGAGAATGTAATAAATGTGCTCCAGGATGACCGAGTCTTTGGTGCCAAGTGTCTTGAGTTATTGCAGCAAAGGTTGTAGGGGATGTGAACTTGGAGACTTGTGTAGGATCCAATGTGTAGAGATCACCGGAACTATTGCATCGTAGGATAGGGGTCCGGGTCTTGAGATCCTTAACAAGAAAACCAAATGGGTCAAATTCAATAGAAACCTGATTATCAGTTGTGAGTCGACGAACAGATAACAAGTTTTTAATTAAAGATGGTGCGTAAAGAACGTTATTTAGTTGAAAGGGTGGGAAGGGAGGTTGTAAGGTTTGGTGACCATGTCCACGAACCGGTATGGTTTTACCATTACCTACTATTATATTATGAAACATGCTATTATTAAAAAATGACGAGAAATTAGCTGAATGTTTAGTCATATGATCAGACGCACCTGTGTCCATCGTCCAGCTTTGATCCGGCTGATTCAAGGACATGTTGTAAAGTGCCTGGTTGATGTCCGTGGGGGTCAGAGTGTCGGCATAGGAGGGGGCTTGACTTGCAGCATATGATTGGGCTGGCCGTGGGCCGAGTATGCCTTGGGCTGGGTTTTGTTGTTTTGGAGTGGTCGGATAAGGACAAGGAGGGACCATCCAAGGAGCCCACTGTTGAGAATTAAAATTCTGATGTGGGCCGGCCCAGTAATTAAAGGGGACACCCCATGGCTGCTGAGAAGATGGCCAATTGCCATCGCGTCCCCGATTCGAGTAGCCACGACCACGACCACGGTTACGGCCCCTGCCCCGGCCACGACCTCGAGTGTCTGGCTGTGAATTGAAGGTCTGGTCATTCCGATTATCTTGTTGACACTGAGGAGGAGCACGGTCTGAAGTAGCAGCAAGTGCGGTTCCAGCAAGCTGGGCTGCTTGTTTTGTTTGGTTGATTTTACGAGTTTCGGCCATGCAGAGTCGAGATCTGGTGTTGTAGAAATCTGGGAGGGGTTTTGTTTGCTGAATGATAAGAGCAACACTCTCGTATTGCTCCATTAGGCCTGTGAGAATCTGCAAAACGAGTTGTTCATCCGTGACAGTGGCACCAACGTTTGTAAGTTGGTCATAAATCTCCTTCATGGCTTGACAATAGGAAGACAAAGAGGTGAACTGATCCAGACGTGTGGTTGCAAAACGATTGTTGAGGTCAATTGTGCGGGTGGCCTTGTTATCCTGAAATAGATTTGACAAGGCTGTCCACGCATTGTAGGCTGTTGTGTTTGGTTTTAAGATGGTGTGGAGGAGGTCAGTCGATATTGTGCCGTAGATCCATTGTAGCACGATTGAATCAAGACGTTCCCATGATTCGCCCGAGGGGGTCTTCTCTTTATCTTTATCTGATGAAGTGGCAGATGTTGTGCGAGGCTGCAGATGGCCATAGACCAGAAAAGCTTTGCATTGAATTTTGAATAGTTCCGACCAGGAGGTGTAATGGCCGGATTCAATGTCTAATGTGATGGGGATGAGGGTTCGGATGTTGGTAACTGTGACAGCAGGGTGGAGAGGGGAGGCCATAGGGATTATTATTTATGTTTGCATTTAGAATTCAACTCATTAGCAATAGGAATCATCCTTTTTTCTACTTCTCTTGGGATTTACAAATACCATGTTTTGACATGATAATTTTCTACTAGCAAAGAAACCTTGTGAAATGCTAAGGTAATCAAAATCATACCTGAGCAGTTATAGCTTGTGTAACAGCATATTCTGTCTCTTTCTGAAACTGGTTCCACAAAGTTTTGCATTGAACAGGAGTTATCAATGTCTTTGTGTCTGGAATCTGGGTGTAAACAAATTAACAGCCAACATTTTTAATAAAAGAATCATATAAATAGAGACAACCACTTGTGTAACGAATAGTCGAATATCATGTTGCTTAGTACAAGCTTCACCATAGATGAAAAAAAATCATAATCTATATTCACATATAAGTTTAACGATACCTTATCCCATTTGCTTGTGGCTAAAGGGTTTTGCAAATTGGAGTTCTTATCCGCGACGTTGGTGGGATCCGCTAAAGCTTGGATTAGTACAGTCTCAATTCTATCAGCATAATCCTCCAAACGAATAGCAGCCACCACAGCGAGCAACTTCAAAGCCTGAAAGATGTGTATGCATGATAAAATAAGAACATACAACACAAGCTCTAACTAAAAAGGCCTATTTTATATATTTCTATTTTAACTAGACGTCATATAATCCAATATATCTTACAGAAGTGCGAGCAGTTTTATTAATTGCACGGATATCTTCCTTTCCGGTCCAGGTTCGTGGCATTAAATCATTATCATGGTTGAAAATGGTTGTAAACCTGTGTGTTCAGTTTATTAGAGTATGATAAAGTAGACAGATAAAAGCGCTTAGATTAAAGGTGGCAAGATGGGCGGGTCCGGTGTGTAATGGGTCAAAACAGATAGTTATCTTATATCTAAACGGGCCGTGAAACCAACCCACAAACACTTTTTTGTGCATACATATTTCAATTTTAGGATAACTAAAGTGCTAAATATGATTACAGAAACCATAGTTGTAAGAATCGCTAAGCACTAGTCGGCTGGTGGGGTACCGACTAGCGATTTATCGGGATTATTGGATTGGCATTTTTATATGCGGTTTTTAGTTTTAGACATATACACACACATTTTTATATGTAATTTTTTAAAGTAGACAAATTTTAACCCCTTCTCTACCCATTTTTTAGTTATACAAAATTAATCGCCGGAATCTACAAGTTTTGGCCGGAATCTCGCCGGAATAACTTAAATGACTTGTTTTCATCCTATTTTAGCTTAAGCCATTTAATTCGTTAGAGATAAAGCATGACCCAAATCGACTCATTTACAGGTTATATGGGTCAAACTTACCACCTCTAGTTTGGATTAATGCAGTGATATTTCAAGCATCATACCTCTCCTTCATGCTATGTACAACTTTACCAGCTTCTTCTTTAGCCTTCCCTTCAACTACGTCTATTGCATAACCCTCCAATCTTGATATTAGATTTTTCTTTGCGTCTTCATCCATTTCAAAGCCGGCGAGTGCTTTCGAAAACTTAGAGAGAGCGGTTTTAGTCTCGTTTCGAAGAAGTTTTCTGATCGCAGGCCATGTATCGGCAGCAGCCCCTTCAAGAAGAGCTTCCACAGGTCCATGTAATGCATTCTTTAAGTTCGACTACAGAATAATCCGTAGGGTTCGTTATAATTCATGTTTAATACACATCAAAGCCGTACAGGTCCAGTTGATCAACCAGCAAACACTTCTTGTCCATTTTTATTGATAATCAAATATGTTAACTTCCTTACAAAAACGATAATATTACAATAATAAAAATAAGTCTATGAGTAAAACTATTTAGAGATTGTATGCATTAAAATAGACTTTGGGTGATAACGACATGATATTACACAACACAAAGGTCCTAAACGACCCATCTTAAATAAATGGGTCAAATATCACCTCTAGTGTTAGCATTTATTGTGTAAAAGGCATCAAAGAAGAGAAAAAAAGTTTACAAGATTATTAAATATCATCAATATGCGAAACTAAGTCGCTATTACCTCGTATAGTGCAGTAAGATCAGACAGTTTGGCATTACGGACATCAGAAATATGTGAATCAATATCCTGTGAGACTTTAGCCCTTACTTTGGATGTGTCCCAGTCAGCTTGCTTGATAATGGCACCTTTAGTTCCATATGTATTAATCACAAATATGGTATAATATTAAATCAACTAACTATTGTAAGGAACATTAATTCTTCCGATAGTCCATTATATGATCATAAAAATGTGCAAATATACTAAATTACACTCAACAAGTTAGAGAGTCGAAGATATACCTTTGCATTGTTCATCAAATGATTTCATCGCCGATATTGTGCAATCACGGGAAGCTAATTGAAACCCTTGTCCTTTATTTAACGCGTCTTCAAATGATTTTATGAACTTGTCCAGTGTCTCAGACCTCATGTGTTGCAATGTTGATTGATAAGCCGGTTCAACAAGCTAAAGAAAACACAAGGTAACAATCGATGAGGAAAATCAATGAAAAAACAACAAACTAGTCATAATCTGTGAAAATCTAACACTGTTTGAATAAACAATTGTTGCAGTTAAGACATATTACTTGCAACAACTTCTCTTTCAATTGTTTCCGCTTACAACTCCTAACTCCTTCCTCAAAAAATGCAGCCTCATCATCATAACTGAAATGTTTTTTAGATTAAAATAAACTTAAAAAGAATATAGTAAAAAAAACACACGCATTAAAGACGTAGATATGTGCATACCCTGTAAAGCAAGTGTCAAGCAGCAAACTAACTTTGTTTCCAAAATCAGGCACAAGTTGAGACTGTACAGCATCCTCTATTTCACACCAGTCCTGTAATATATATGTATATAGTTAAGTTTAAACTTTAAATGTCTAGAAACGAATACTATTAAAACTAATTAGATATAACAAATATGAACCTTGTTTTTAGCAAAGGCGGCGTATTTCTCATTACCAATCTCTTCACATCGTACGGTGGCCACCATCACCTGCAGTAATTTTTAACAAAAACTGCAACGTAACGCCTTGTAAAATATATATAATAATATAAAATTTGAAAAATATTATACCTTGTGAGCAGGCAGATCAAGATCTCTATTTTCCTTGATAACTTTCCAGATCTGTTCAGCGCTGAAACAAAATCCCGAAGCAGGAACAACTCCCTGTCTGTCACCCGCAAGCCCTCCGGGTGCAATAGAATGTTGGAATCTGTTCCTGAGGTTGGCCACCTTTTATAAAAACTATTAATTATAAAAATGCATGCCATAAATATTGGACATATAAAAGGTTTTTATGTGTTACTTCTGTAATTTTACGAAAAACCTCAGTTTACCTGCTCTTTGAATTGATCTTCCTTCTCTTCATAACTAGAAAGGGCAACGACCTCAATCTGATCATCCAATTTTCAGGCTAAAATAAGTTAATTCAATAATCCGCGATACTAAAATGATCTCAAGAGATGATAATTACTGACATCTTCAACATCTTACATTAAAAAATGCACTTAGTGGTGTTTCCTTGTGGGCTTCTGGCTTAGGAACAGAATCCCATATCTAGGTAAAAGTAAAAATAACAAAAAAGAAATCATTTTTGAGACTTGCATTGGTGAATTAGATGATAAGTGTGTATGAGTTAACAAAGTTTTACCTTCTGGATATCTTCCCTCAAGACAGGCTCTAAGTTTTCCAAAGGTGTCTATAAAAAAAAGATAAAAAAATCCAAATAATATCGGCTTCTTCTTCATAGAAGATTCATGAAACTTGATACAAGATATACCAGTAAATCTACTTACTCTGGTTTTATCACGTATGACAAAAATCATTGTTGTTTTGCGCGGACTAAATAATCGTGTCATGACCTGAAAATGGGGAATTATAACTTAACATTTGGGCAATTTAGAGTCAATATAACAACAGATAAAGAAGGATATACACATGATATACCTGGAATACAGTTTTTAGTAGAGGTTTGTTTGCAGCGTGCTCACGGCCGATATCATGGCACCACCTAATAGCAGAAAATTTCACAAATAAAAGTTTATAACCATATAAAACTGTATAGCTTAGTGTATCAGCTAATGAGCATACTTACATGTTGATAAGCACTATATCTGAAACTGCAAGAGCAAAAAGTGCACTTTGTTTCTCAAATGCAGTATCATCCTGAAAAAAAAGATGCAAAAGTGAAGTTATATATTCATCTTTCATAAAAAGTGTCGCATGGTGATCAATAGAAGAGTTGAGTAGCTATGGGTGACATTGGCTGGTTGACCTTATAAAATATACATTTTTTATTTTTCTATTCTAGTATTAACAGGCTGACTAGTTGACCTATCTTGTTAAACGGGCTAAACAGGTCAACCCAGACACTAGGGATGAACTTGTTAAACCTGATTATTTTCGTATCAGGTTTGTGTCGTGTATTGTATGCTGAGAAGTGTATTTTTATACATGAGTTCATTAAAAAGAAGTTATGAAATAAATTTAATAAGCATGAAACCAATGAAAAAGAAATGAGGGTATGCAACCTCTCCTCTTTCTCTCCCGTCAGTACCCTCAAGATCCATCACAACAGTGCAAGGCTCAATACCGGTGCATCTTGCCATCCAAATACCTTTGGTGGTCTGAGACCTGATACGAGTGCAGTGAAGTTAGACATTTTACCTATGATTGATTATATTATACAAAAGTGAAATAACAACAAGTTAATGGAACAATTGCATACCTTCCTTTGAAAGCATCCATTTCTTGGAAGTTGGTATGGAACAGATGATTTAAAAGTGTGCTCTTCCCTGTTCAAAACAATAAGTGTCACTAAAATCCATTCAATATAACTTTTGTCACGCTAGATGATATATTTCTGTTTAAAAAGCGTACATTATTAACACGTACCGCTACTTTGTGGACCCATGATGGAAACGATTGCATAAGAAAGTCCGCATTCGGAAAGTTTGACATCCTTCATAAATTTTAAAAGTCCAGCTACATCCATAGTACCATCTCCATCTATGAGGTGGGTAGAGCAACAGTCGGCTTTGTCTGAAAATAACACATGCTCATCGATCAACAAAAACATATTCACTTATCTGGATTTCCAAACCTCCATTGTAAACAATTTGATTAAACATTGCCAATTAGCATTCCATGATTTGGTTGAAATATTATTGCAAAAAATAAAATAGTGACAAATTTAAGGCCTCAAATGTGTTCATCTACGTGGATGAGACATGAATCATTGCATGCATACTAAGATATAGAAAACATAAAAAAAGAACATAATGAAATGAAGATTCATAGAAACGATGAAAGGCAAAAAATCATATGGCATTGTAATTAAATTAAATGTTCATCATTAATATTAATAATAATAACATAAAAAGGGCAGAGATCAAATGGCATTACCCATTATTGTAGAGTGATTGAATCAAAGGATGATGGAAGGATATATCATTGATGTTGTTGAAACAGATGATGGAATTTTGATCCTTAATACGGCAATGGGATCATTGTTGGATGTTGCATTGATCATGAAAGGGAAAAGTTTATAAACATCTCAAAAAGTTTTGGGTTATAAAAAGCACCAACTTCAATTAAAATGGTAACAAGGTGCATTTCGTAATATGTTTTATGTGGCTTTCGTCTTCTTTGTGACTTTAATATATAGGAAAAGGGAGTTTTAAATATAGGAACAACAAATATGTTATGAACTTGAAAAACCAAACAATGCATTTGTATTTATTTCTTCAATACGAGTGGCAAATATATGAAGGAACCATAGCACAATGACGGTTCTTGCATGATCGATACATCGCCCCGATGTCACACCCTTTATGGATTCCCTCAGATGGAACACTATCGTCGCATGGTTTTGTGTGTCGCGTCTCTCGATATTTTCACAGTTTCCATTCTAAGGCTAGAGGGTATGGTGCTCGTCCTCCCTTGGAGGATAATCCGCCACATATGGTCCATCCCACAAAACTAGAGGGTATGGGAGGATGGTCCTAGATGATCCTACCCCACCACTTTTATATATATATTTTTTTAATCTTCTACTTTTTTTTAACATTTAACAAATAAATTAACTAAATATTTTAATTAATATTAAAAACACATTACATAAACTTAAAAAATAAAAAAAGATAGACTTAAAAAAACATAAACTTAATAAAAAAACATAAATTAAAAAAAACATAGACTTAAACAATTTGATGCTTCTTCATGATGTCGGTTTGTAGTTTTCTTAACATCGAACGTTTCGGCTCGGGATAATCATCGACATCCATCGTTATTATTCCCCATTCATTGAGCCGAATCTTTTCATCGAACAATCGGATTTTTTCATTGGACAATCGGACCTTTTCGCGTAACTTTTCTTCCGCCAAACGAGTCTTTTCTTTGACGGCCCGCTCCTTCGCCTTCGCCTTTTGGGCCGAGACGTCCTTGTACGTTTTAAATTGTTCCATAAACTCGTCCATCTTTGGGTCCACCTTTTCCTTTTCTTTCCCCTTCGCCCGCTCCTTCTTTGATTTGTCCAGGCCCGGTGGACGCTCCGCTTCATGTATGGCGTATTCTTCTTCATCGAACTCGGTGTCATCGTTTAAGTTTATGTGACACCTCGTGTAACAACCCGCACTTTTGTGCGTTGTTACTACTCGTTATACTCGTTACGCCTAGCACCGGAGATTCGGATCATAATGTAACTATATCGTATATATCGCTATTCGAAGAATAATCGCATATTTTCGAAATACAATATCACTATACTACACTATTATCACACTAACACTCACGGAGGCATTGAGTGAGGACCTAATCTACCCTCCTCAGTGGCCGTGATGTGTCGAACGTAAACAATTAACGCTAACAAGGACCCTCGGGTGAGTGCTGTAGCTCCAGTCGTCATGACGATGATGACAATCCGAGTAAACGGTACCCCGTCAGTCCTTGTGGCACTACACGAAATAACGTTCACGATGACATCAAGAAAGGACCTATACTACCCTCATTGATGGCCGTGAAACGTCGCTAATAATCGCTTACTCGAATCGGAAACCGACTGTTAATTATCGAAACTTTGGATTATGGATACGTAAATACGACCCCTAGTGACATATATATATATATATATAATAATAACAATATAATGATAATATAAACTAATTATGGATGTACGCGCTTCGAAAACTATCAAAACGACCAAAAACGGAGAAGTCCAACGTGTCAGGATAGCTATCCGGACGGATGGACCATCCGGACGGATGGACATGCGCACGGATGGCCATCCGCACGCATGGGCCATCCGCACGGATGGGCCATCCGCACGGATGGGCTATCCGGGCCAAAACTCCTTTCCTTTCATTTGTTGCCTATAAATACCATGCCACATCACTTGAACAGTGATGTGACAGCTCCTATTCAACCAAACACGCTCCAAGACCCTTTTCTCTCGATTCCTCGCGATTCCGGTAAGATTTCAACCTAAAACTTGTACTTCTACAATCTACACTCGATTCCACATCATTCTATCTTTCAAAACTCGGATTCTAACCGTGAAATCTGCGGATTTGAGGCGTTTTGAGGTGATGTCACCAGGAGTTCTTATGAACTTCAAGTTGGGGTCTCATTTTACTATAAACGACTCAGATCCGGGAGATTTCCACATGTTTTAATGACAAATCTCACCTAAATCTGTGCGATTTCGAGTTAACCATGAAGAACCATCACGAACGGCCAGATCTGATGGAACGGGGTGATTCCCGGCCGTTAGAACGAGTCGGAATTGACGGAACTTCAAGTGTTAGTGCGAGATTACACTACCCTAGTAAAAACGAACGTATTCCTTCCGTTAAGCGCTCGGAAACAGTGATCAGAGTGCGAACCAGACAAGTCAGTCCGCACGGATGACAAGTCAGTCCGCACGGATGACAAGTCAGTCCGCACGGCTGACAAGTCAGTCCGCACGGATGACATATGTCCGCACGGATGACATGTCAGTCCGCACGGATGACATGTCACCCGCACGCACACTCATCCGCACGCATCACATCCATCCGCATGTACCACCATATCAACCGCACGGACAACCTGTTACCCGCACGGATAACATGTCATCCGGACGGATGACTTGTCATCCGGACGGATGACATGTCAATCCGCACGGATGAGGACCATCCAACCTAATGACTAACTTTTCAAGGCAATCTTGCTTAACTGTACATCGTTTACTCTATTTCTTCAAGGATCAGTACAGACATACTCGCAACCGACTCGAACAAGTTGTAATCCCGCTAAATACGCACTGTGAGTATACTTGAACCCTTTTTAATCGAATTTTGGGTGTAACATACGTTTCTAATAAATCGAACTTATCAAACGAAATATTCAATCAATCGAATTATCACTTGCGAATAACTGTTATGCATAGATATACGTGATGCTAGTTGCATATGTGCTAGGGCTTATACTCGCGACGTCCCACCACGACTAGTATAGTACTATTGCGCCCGACGGGGCCTAGTTATGCCATCGTACATTCGAGCATCGAGGACTTAGTTGGTAGTATCAGTTTTGTGAGTATATATGTCGTGTATTACGTTTATGCATGTGGGAATTCGCAGCACTTTTAATCTATTATGCTATACCTATCAAACCTGTATACTCGCCAATACTTTTGTATTGACAAATATTTTAACGTATGTTGCAGGTTAGATCGCAGACTATATCAAATCAAGCTAGGAAGTCTAGAAACTCAACCAAAATCTAGGTTGTCGGATTTGTATTGTTCGAGAGGACAAGAAATCTGTGATAACTTATGTGATTGTATTATTTGTTAGTATGGGATAACGAATGTATTAAATATTATCGCAATATAGTTGTTATGGATTCTCTTGAGCAATCTGGTTCGCCTAGTGCCGCGCCCCGATGATTCCGCCATCGGTTGGGGTGTGACAGATTGGTATCAGAGCCATAACTATAGGGAATTAGGCCAGACTCGACCTAGTCCGGGTCGACGTCTTAGAAAATTGACCTAGTCTATAGTCTAAGTACCAACAGGCTGACTCAAACAAACCCGGTGGGGTTTGTATTGGGCTTACTTGATACTCTCGATCGAAATTGCTAAAAGATACAACTTTGTGTGAACCCCGCGTACTACAACTTCACACGAAGAAGCCTTTCCTAAGGCTGAAATACTACTTAGCCTTTCCTAAGGCCGACACAATACACACGTTTTCGAAAATACTCGCATAACGAAACCGAGCGATCCAGTCGAGACCAGGTGTGAAAACCAAGAACTCTCGATAGGATTGCTCACTCAGCGCATTTTTCTAGCACGAGAACTCTTCGTCGAGTTAGGAGTGACATCCACATCTCGACAAAAGTCTCCATTTCTAAATCTAGTAGAACTCACGAATTTATTCGAAGAGCATAGCCACAAGTAGGAACGAAACTGTTAAGCCAGGGGTGAAACCCGTACCTTAATAAGTCGTCCCATTCTCTATAAACTGGTTTTCAAAAGCTCGCACCAAGGACTCGACTATCACAATAACTCGAGCCACGCGATGACTAGGAAGACGATTGCCATGAGCTGCATCCCAGTGGAAGCATGAAGTCCTCCAGGTCAACGCGCATGCTCGAACTTGTTAGATATAGTTGGGTTACCTTGGGTAGTCCACGCCTAAAACACCCAAGGCACTCTATCATACGACCCGCCAATTTTACAATGATCGGAACTTATGTACGTTTTGAAACTTTATGCTTTATCGATTTCTCGATGTAACGATTTTCACTCCCTACTTTATAAACGCACGATTCGCACAGCCATCACAATCTAAAACGAAATCCGAATGTTCGCAACAAAACTAATGCATAGTCTATCGCATTCGCTCTCGCTTTCTCACATCGACGCGACCTCGCTTATTCTAATCGACTTGTATGTGCATGATTTCAAATTACATCTATATATATATATATATATATACGTATAAACAAACAAGTCATTGTGTGAGAACTTAGGAATTTCGTGTTTCCTACGTGGCTCCTATGTGATTCGTATTACTACTATACTATCGCACAAGTTTTGAACGCGCTCAATCGCAACGCAAAAACTCAAAAATCATTATGATCGAATCTCACTCCAAGTCTCTTCCTGTCTAGATACCTTCCAACAACTCTACCTCGAGACGAGTAGCTAAGAGGAAAGCCAAACGAAGCGCCGAGAAGAGGATTGCTTCACTTGTGATTAAGGAAGTGAGTAAGCTTAGTTCTCAAATTGCCGCTCGAGTGCACTCTCTCAGCCACCCTCGAGCTTTGGAAGACGTTAAGACAGGAGAGCCGCAATCTACTTTTCTCTACAAGCACTTCAGAGCCTGTGACCCGATGGAGTTCACGGGTGAAGGAGGTGCGACTCAACTACTCCAGTGGTTCGATTCTATCGAAGTTACCCTTCGTCAAAGTGGGTGTCCCGATAGTCTCCGTACTACTTGCGCCACCGGAGTATTTCAATCGCGAGCACTCGACTGGTGGACCGCCGAACGTAACAAACGTGGGATCTCCGCAGCTTACGCTCTCTCTTGGAATGAGCTGAAAGAGCTCATGGAGAAAGAGTACTGCCCTCCTCACGAGATTCAGAAACTGGAAAACGAATTTTGGGAAATCAAGCAAACTGAAGGTGACAATGCTGGCTACACCGCAAGGTTCAAACAGCTTAGCATAATCTGCCCCAGTCAAGTCAACACTCCGAGGAAGGCCATCGCGAAGTACATTCGTGGCTTGCCTGAGTGTGTGGGTGATTTTGTCGAAGCTGCAAGACCTGCTACCATCGAAGAAACATACCACTTAGCCGCAGAAATCAACAACAAACGACTCACGGAAGGATTATTCTCAAAGAATCCTGTCAAGCAAGCTCATCAAGCAATCGCCAGTAATCCTTCAGGCGAACATGTTGACGAATCTTCTGATGAATCTACTGACGAATCTACTAACAAATCTGCTGGCGATTCTTCTAATGAATCAGCTAACGATTCTTCTGACGGATCTGCTAACGATTCTTCGGACGGATCTGCTGCCGATTCTTCTGACAATTCTGCCAACGGATCTCCCGACAAATCAGCCAAAGACTCTGCAAGTGAGTCTTCGGACGAATCCTCCGACGACGACACTTCTTCGCAAGAAACCGACAAACCCAGCCGCAAGCGAAAGACTTCAAGCCCGAGCTCATCAACAACCGAACTGCTGCAACCGGAACCTCTTCGAACAGTTCCGATGTTTCCAAAACAAGCCTACACTGGAGCTCATCCTCAGTGTTACTCGTGTACCTATCATCATCCAGTTGGGGCTGACTGTCGCTATTGCAATCACTGCAACCGTTACGGTCACTTCACCCGCAACTGCCGCATCGAACCGTGAACCTGAGTACAACAACAACAGCTCCAACAAAAGTCTTCAGCATCCAGTACCTAGCAAGCGTAGGATAAAAATTTTAATGATACGACTTTCGACGTTAATTTCTAAGTTTTGAACCTACTCTATTATTTAAAGTTGCTACTATGTGTAACAACAACTCTCGTTTTCGTCTTCTCCATCCTGCTCTAGTCGCCGCATTTAGACTAAATTCACACACACACACTATATACTATATACTATATCACGAAATAATGTGTTTTACCCTCACTACACTCTTAGAACGAGGTACGATAAACGTGCAAGGAACGAATAATCACGGGTGCACACGGGATTATTTGGCTCAGTGCACGGTGATCGTAGTAAATTCTAAAGGTGCCATAGCGTTCTGACAAAAGGTGACACTAAAACACGGGATGAAAGTAGTAGGGGTCGGGCAAGGTGTGCTTTATCATGCTACCGAAGTTCCGTGAAGAAAGTGCCACGTGGAGTTGAACGTTATTAGACCTATTATACTATTGAGATTATTTTCAACACACTACACTCAATCGCAAGGCGTAACAACTGAAATTGCATCAACACAAGACTTGTCGTAAGTCTGCAAGAGCAATGCAATCGCCTCATCGATGGACTCTGGGGAGTCTACCTCGCAGGACAATTGCATCAACGCAAGACTGGTTGTAAGTCTGTAGCAATCAATCTCATCAAGTACATAAACGCTCACGATATTGTTGAGTGAGGACCTATTCTACCCTCCTCGATAACCGTGATGCGTCGCAACGTAACGTTAAGCTTATTCGAAACAAGACTCGAACTCGACTAATCGCAATCGCTTATCATATGTATCTCGCAACCTCTATCGCTTATCACGTGAGCCTACATCGTTTACTGTGTATCACTTTATCGCTATCGCCTACCGTTATCTGTGATATTCGTGTGAAGTTAGCACACATGACCTCGCTTCATGAGATGAAGCTCATATGGTTAAAGCAGGGTGTTTTAGTCATATCAGCGACCTTTCGTGGAAAAAGGCCATGTGGGGTCTAATGTTAGTTAAACTCTGTGGTGTTAATCAATCAAATTCAAACCGCATACTTCCATCGCCTGCAACGCAACAACTGCCGCTTGTCGTAATTCGTTTATCGTCGCCGTCGTTACTAGTGTTGTGTTATGTTATTCGCTTAATAACCTAATCGCTTATCGCTTGTCATGTATAGTCTACCGCTTGATCGCTCATTGGTGTCTGTTACAGTCTGTATTAGTACGCATGACATCGCTTCACGAGGCAAAACTAACCTGGTTAAACATGGTGTTTCGCCATGTTAGCAAACACTCGTGGAAACATGCCATGTGGGTTCGATGAGGAATCTAATCGAAAACGCGTTATTCAACTCGCTGGATTAATCTATTCGACCCTATCTTACGCTCGGTCCGACTTTCTATCGATTGGGCCGAGTAAACACAATTCTATCCGAGTCATATCGGCACACCTGACACTGCCCCACGAAACGGAAGTAATATGGGCAAAGCATGGTGGATACGCCGCTGGTACTTCCTATATATAAGTGTTTTAAACATATTAACGAACTTCCGTGGGAAGGTGCCAAGTGGGGCTTGATGCTAAATCATCCTTTTCAAAAGGTTAAAAACTGATTTTTATAAAACTTTTATTAAAACCATGGAACAAGTGAAATTCCTCGCAATGTGGAGGTAACATCGAATCAGCTTAACTCCATGTTCAAAGGGAGCTTCATGAGTCCAATTTTTCCTTAAAACCTTTTTCAAGATCAAAAACAAAATCCTTCTTTAGACATTGGTTCGACACCGAATTCAGCTTGAACCCATGTCATAGGAGAGTTTTCGTAACCCTTTTTCTCGTTTTCGAATTCCTTAAAATGTTTAGAAACTCAAACTTCCTTGCAACATCGGTTAACATCAACTCTGTTGACCGCACGTTAAAAGGAAAAATTTTCATCCTAAATTCCTTCTTTAATATCTAAAACAAATGTTTCTCGTAATGCTGGTTAACGATCGACTAAAGAATTCTACCCGAGACAAGGTACCTTGGAACGCCAACTCGTGGGATATTACCTTCGCCTTTACGTCGCTTCTCTCTATCGCAATCGATCTCTCTTATTCGAAATGCTCTCGGTCAATTCACTCGCTGCATCGCTACTCGTACAAGATCAACTTTTAGAAGTCTACCTATTGGATTAATTTCGGGACGAAATTTCCTAAAGTAGGGGAGACTGTAACAACCCGCACTTTTGTGCGTTGTTACTACTCGTTATACTCGTTACGCCTAGCACCGGAGATTCGGATCATAATGTAACTATATCGTATATATCGCTATTCGAAGAATAATCGCATATTTTCGAAATACAATATCACTATACTACACTATTATCACACTAACACTCACGGAGGCATTGAGTGAGGACCTAATCTACCCTCCTCAGTGGCCGTGATGTGTCGAACGTAAACAATTAACGCTAACAAGGACCCTCGGGTGAGTGCTGTAGCTCCAGTCGTCATGACGGTGATGACAATCCGAGTAAACGGTACCCCGTCAGTCCTTGTGGCACTACACGAAATAACGTTCACGATGACATCAAGAAAGGACCTATACTACCCTCATTGATGGCCGTGAAACGTCGCTAATAATCGCTTACTCGAATCGGAAACCGACTGTTAATTATCGAAACTTTGGATTATGGATACGTAAATACGACCCCTAGTGACATATATATATAATAATAACAATATAATGATAATATAAACTAATTATGGATGTACGCGCTTCGAAAACTATCAAAACGACCAAAAACGGAGAAGTCCAACGCGTCAGGATAGCTATCCGGACGGATGGACATGCGCACGGATGGCCATCCGCACGCATGGGCCATCCGCACGGATGGGCTATCCGGGCCAAAACTCCTTTCCTTTCATCTGTTGCCTATAAATACCATGCCACATCACTTGAACAGTGATGTGACAGCTCCTATTCAACCAAACACGCTCCAAGACCCTTTTCTCTCGATTCCTCGCGATTCCGGTAAGATTTCAACCTAAAACTTGTACTTCTACAATCTACACTCGATTCTACATCATTCTATCTTTCAAAACTCGGATTCTAACCGTGAAATCTGCGGATTTGAGGCGTTTTGAGGTGATGTCACCAGGAGTTCTTATGAACTTCAAGTTGGGGTCTCATTTTACTATAAACGACTCAGATCCGGGAGATTTCCACATGTTTTAATGACAAATCTCACCTAAATCTGTGCGATTTCGAGTTAACCATGAAGAACCATCACGAACGGCCAGATCTGAAGGAACGGGGTGATTCCCGGCCGTTAGAACGAGTCGGAATTGACGGAACTTCAAGTGTTAGTGCGAGATTACACTACCCTAGTAAAAACGAACGTATTCCTTCCGTTAAGCGCTCGGAAACAGTGATCAGAGTGCGAACCAGACAAGTCAGTCCGCACGGATGACAAGTCAGTCCGCACGGATGACAAGTCAGTCCGCACGGATGACAAGTCAGTCCGCACGGATGACAAGTCAGTCCGCACGGATGACATGTCACCCGCACGCATCACATCCATCCGCATGTACCACCATATCAACCGCACGGACAACCTGTTACCCGCACGGATAACATGTCATCCGGACGGATGACTTGTCATCTGGACGGATGACATGTCAATCCGCACGGATGAGGACCATCCAACCTAATGACTAACTTTTCAAGGCAATCTTGCTTAACCGTACATCGTTTACTCTATTTCTTCAAGGATCAGTACAGACATACTCGCAACCGACTCGAACAAGTTGTAATCCCGCTAAATACGCACTGTGAGTATACTTGAACCCTTTTTAATCGAATTTTGGGTGTAACATACGTTTCTAATAAATCGAACTTATCAAACGAAATATTCAATCAATCGAATTATCACTTGCGAATAACTGTTATGCATAGATATACGTGATGCTAGTTGCATATGTGCTAGGGCTTATACTCGCGACGTCCCACCACGACTAGTATAGTACTATTGCGCCCGACGGGGCCTAGTTATGCCATCGTACATTCGAGCATCGAGGACTTAGTTGGTAGTATCAGTTTTGTGAGTATATATGCCGTGTATTACGTTTATGCATGTGGGAATTCGCAGCACTTTTAATCTATTATGCTATACCTATCAAACCTGTATACTCGCCAATACTTTTGTATTGACAAATATTTTAACGTATGCTGCAGGTTAGATCGCAGACTATATCAAATCAAGCTAGGAAGTCTAGAAACTCAACCAAAATCTAGGTTGTCGGATTTGTATTGTT
This sequence comes from Helianthus tuberosus, assembly GCA_030545235.1. Taxonomy (NCBI): domain Eukaryota; kingdom Viridiplantae; phylum Streptophyta; class Magnoliopsida; order Asterales; family Asteraceae; genus Helianthus; species Helianthus tuberosus. Next base: position 6,576,777 of record CM060426.1, read on the forward strand.
CGAGAGGACAAGAAATCTGTGATAACTTATGTGATTGTATTATTTGTTAGTATGTGATAACGAATGTATTAAATATTATCGCAATATAGTTGTTATGGATTCTCTTGAGCAATCTGGTTCGCCTAGTGCCGCGCCCCGATGATTCCGCCATCGGTTGGGGTGTGACACCTCGCGTCCGATCCACCGGCGCTAAAACTACCCGATTCCGATCTCCTTTGCCGCTTCGCCATCTCCATCTCATTGGGAATCGGCGCCCATTTTTGGTGCGTTCGCGAAACTTCCCACGCGCGAACGTGTACGAACGAGGTATTACCATTGTTCTCCTTGTACTTCTCCAACGCCTTTTTAAACACATCCTCGTCGCTCATGCCGCTACGTCGCCCACTTGTATATATTTTATTATATTCTTCGTAAAACTTATTGACGAACCTATTCATTTTTCGCCACTTTGATGACACCGTCGATATCTCGATACGGGCCTTGGACCATTAGCTGAAGGAACTTCGCCAAAACCTTGGTCCAAAACTCTTCACCCGTTTGATTATTACCTATAAAATATGTTACAAAAAAATATGTTACAAAAAATAAAAAACTAATTCTAAAAAATATAAACTTAAAAAAAAGTTAGTTTTACCAACCTTTTGTCGGGTGTGTAGACGTGCCTATGGAAGCCTTAGCTAAGGCTTTTCTTCGATTGGCGTCCACGGTTTCGCCTTTGGTTTGGACGGTTGCTCACCCACCACTTGCTTGCTTTTTCTTCGTTTGCCTTTTTCTTTTTGAGGTTGGGTTTCGGGAACAACTTCCACATCGTCGTCGGGTTCGGATTGTTGAACGGGTTGCGTCGGGATCGGTTGGGGTTGAACGGGTGGCGTCGGGTTCGATTGGAGATTAAAAGCACCCCGCATCATCATTTGTTGAAGGGCTTGATTTTGAGAGAATTGAGAGAATCGGTTCGGTGAGTGTTGGAATGCGGCAAAGGCGTTTGACGAATATTGAGAGAATTGGTTCGGTTCGAGCGTCGGATAATATCCCAGAACCGAGAAAACATTCGGTTGGGTCGGGTTGTTGGGATTGTTCGGGTTGTTGGGGACGTTCGGGTTGTTCGGGTTGTTGAAGGGATCCATGGTAGAGTATAAGTTTATAAAAGTGGAAGATGTTTTATAAAAAATAAAGGGAGAGAGATGAGAAAAAGGGGTTAAAATGGTGAATGGAGGTGAAAAAAGGTTTGAAATTTATATATAGAGTTAAGTGCCATTTTGGTCCCTATGGTTTGGGTCATTTTGCCAGTTTAGTACAAAGGTTTGAAACGTTGCCATTTTAGTCCAAATAGTTTCAAACGTTGCCATTTTAGTCCACTAGGTTAACTTCATCCCTTTATTCTGTTAACTAGAAGGGCATTTCGGTCATTGTATATGTAATTCTGTTAACTAGAAGGGCAATTCGACCATATAAAATGATCGGACTACCCTTCTAGCTAACAGAAAAAATGGACGGAGTTAACCCAGTGGACTAAAATGACAACGATTGAAACTATTTGGACTAAAATGGAAACGTTTCAAACCCTTGAGCTAAACTGACAAAATGGCATAAACCACATGAACTAAAATGTCATTTAACTCTTATATATATTATGTTTATGACCGTTGGTTTTTAAATTTAAAATGGTGAATTTATTATTTTTTTATTTAACGGTAACTTTTTAGAGGGGGCCCACATTATTTGGATCGTCGCCAACGTCTTGAGCAAGCCGGTGAGGAAGGGGGGGGATGGTGTTGGCGTGTCGCCGTTCCTCGACGGGGGTGGGGACGAACCCCATACCCACCAGCCTAATATGGTGTCACTAACTCAGAAGCACGGAAACGCCAATTAGGTGCCATTTCTCGTCCCGGGGACTGCTAGGGGACGGAAACGACACGGGGACGGCCGGGAAACGTCCCCGGCATGTTGGGTACGGCAGGAAACGTGATGCAGAAGGGGACGACATGTTGGGGACGAGCAGGAAACGTTTCCGGCATGTTTCCGTAAATTTTTTTTGGTTTAAAAAAAAAAGATCTAGAGAGAGGAGGTCGCCGGAGATCTGCATCCGCCGGAGAAAAAAGGACGCCGGAGGTACGGAAAAAGGGGGAAAATGTTTTCCGGCGAGATTAGGTTAGAGACACTCGAGAAGAGAAGGTAGAGATGAGAGAGATAGAAGACGACGGCAGTGGGAAAGTAGGGTGTGGTTTCTCCGATTTCTTTTTCTCTGTGTGTTGTTTCCTTCAAAATTTTACTTTACCTATTGTTATTGCATATACAGCTGTCTCTAATTCAATTCCCTATAAAACTTTTCATTTTTTATTTCATTTATATTTTATTTAGTTTATTTCAAATCCTATGTCTTGTTTTAGAACCTGTAAAAAGTAAAAACACAATGAAGAGCCACGTTTAATAATTTTTGTAATGTATAATATGCATACATATATATATATATATATATATATATAGGTAGAGGATCCTGTACATTAATCTAAAAGTGTAAGAAGGATGAGAAATATTATTGTGATGACATGTGTCCTCAATCTAAACTAATTCAAAAGGGTAAACACGTAATTTTCTTATTGATTTAATTAATTGATAAACTTTCATAACCGCCACCCTTAATTATAGGAATACGAATTAAGAATTAATCTACGAATTTGTGTCATCTCGTTCAGAACTGTATAGTGTTATATATTTTTATATAGTGTTATATGGTGTTATATAGTGTTTTTAGTGTTATATAGTGCTATATGATGGATGTATATTGTTATATGGTGTTATATGGTATTATATGGTGTTATATAGCGTTGTTTAGAGTTATATAGTGTTATATAGTGTTATATTTGTCTAATAGCATGTCTATGATAGATGTATAGTGTATATATTGTTATATAGTGTTACATAGTGTTATATGGTGTTATATGGTATTACATAGTGTTATACGGTGTTATATAATATTATATGATGGATGTATAGTGTTATATATTTCTTGTAGTAGTTACATATTTCTAGATTTTTTAGAATGTCCAAATTTTAAAATAAGTTTAAAATTGAATCGCTAGAATTTAGGAGTGAATCGCTAGAATTTAGGAGAGGTTACCTAATTTGAAACATATACAAAGACATTATTACCCCTACAATTTTCAAATCAGTCCAAATAATTAAAAATTTGGTCTCTATTGATCTCAACCATTAGATCAAAGATCTAATGGTTTAAAACACTTTTCACACTTTTGAATTAATGTACACTCTCTCTACCCTATATATATATTATATATATCTCTAATTTTCAACATCTTTGTGCATGGGGGATTGTACATTCAGCTTTAATAGTTTTCTATGCTTTTATTGTTTGTATTTTGAGTTTAGGGGATTGTACTATGCTACACAGCCACACATGTCAATCACTACCATGCCACGCGCACCCCTTTTAAACCACGAATCTTGGTTACAGGTTTGACAAAGTCATCAGAGAAAACGACCCCCAAACCTACGTTCTCACCGTCTACAATTCCCGCAACCACCGTATGAGTAAACCCTAACCCTAACTAAACCCCAACTTTAAAGCCTTGGAAATCACTGTAATTTGTCAGTAATTGACATCCAATAAAGAAGGGGCCATGCAAAGAAGGGGATGTTGACTGCGTTGAAGTATCGGTTCTTCATCCAGATCTTCCGATCACAACTAAGATTTTCCGGTAAAAAATCACTAATACTCCTTTCTGTTCGTCAACGGATTTTCCTGTACAAACGCGATTGCATTTCGCGTATAATTGATCCGCTGTTTACTTGCACAATTTAGAATTGTTGTTGTGACGTATTTCGAATTCGATTTGTTTGTTTAGTTGTTTAGAGCTATGGTACTCTTCGATTGATTACCTGTTCCGAAAGATAGAGAGGTGAGTGAGTTCTAAATAAGCATTGTACCGATTATTACTATTATCTGTTATTGTTATTATTTTTGTTGTTTTTATTATTATTGTTATTGTTATTGTTATTGTTATTGTGTGTGTGGTAGTTTAAAGAGATTTAGGTTTTTAGAATTGCTGGATATTCATTGCAAATCTTTCCGTTTGAGTACGAAACTAACACATTTGGGATCATGTGATGTTGCAGGTTTTAATTTGTTACAGTTGAAGTTTGATGTTGTTCAGGTAATCCTTTTTAGCTTTTAGTTTACATTCAACTTAGCATAACTAGATTACTGGTATGCGTAAATGCCCGTTCATAGAGAACCTTAAAGAACTGCAAATTAAACCTTTGCTGACCAAAATTTTATAAATTTAGAATAGTTTTAGTTATTTGGTACCTTTTTTTATAAAACGACCCGTTTTGACGCGAACCTAATTTAGCCAAAGCCTGTTCTAACCCGACCCAAAATAACCATGTTTTGAAACGACCCGTTTCGACCCAGACCTGTTCTGGCCCATTTCTACGCAGTCCTGTTCTGATCCGAACACATGCTGACCCACCACCCCGTCCCACCCAACTTGACCGTTTTGCCACTCAGCCGAACACTTGGCGCACTTGAAAAAAAAAACTAAATATAGGAATTCCAAGATATGTCTGTGCATTTATGAAGTGAATGTCAATTACATGTGAATTGTTTGCCAAAATGTCATTGTATGATCATAGTTAGACTGGTTCTTAGACAAATAAAAAGACAAAAAATATTGTCTTTGTAGAATACTAATTCAAGGTGTTTCAAATAAATGGCCACAATTGTTAGTGAGTTTCAATTAATGACCATATTGTGGAAATGTCTCAGTGCTATGCTTTATGTATTGCATCATCGACATGTTGAATTTGTTTTAAAATGCACTCAATGATAAGGATAACAAAATATATTTTTAAATGATTTCTCAGGTTCGCATAGAAACGAATCCAGCTGCTAGAACCTGATCACGCATGATAGTGGCATGAGAGAACCCCAAACTAACATTTGAGTATGCATTCGGTTTTGACATGTCAAAAGGAATATATACTATATCATATTAACATGTTCAGAGTTGATATTATCTGGTTAAATGTCAACAAAGGCAGAATCTTTGTGGTATGTGTGTGATCACTTTCTTTTATTCGGTTTCGCAAAACAATAACTCAACAGACTTGGTGAAATATTGAATTGCCACAATCTTTTTCCATTTAATCAAAATTAGAGGTGTATGTATGGGAATATAGTTTGGTGATCGAGTTAGGAATAAACTCGGTAATGAGTCAAATCAAAGTTTTCGTGTTTTTTATGTGCGGATTAAGTTGGTCTACGTTTTAACGTAAATTTTGTTTGGAAATGAGTCGACCAAATATTGGATGGTATAAACTGAGTTACTTTAAGTTTGAGGCCGCCGCAACGCGCGGCGAGTCAAAAACCTAGTATATATTTAATTAATAATATAATTTCTTTCTTGTATTGACTTTCATACATAATGTTTTTATGTTTAATTTTTTAAAAATTAGTTTTGAGTTATTTTTTTATATCTTTTAAAACTTAAATTATTTATGCCTAACAAAGTATATTTAATTATTTTGGGGGTTTGTGTTACATTATCTTTAATATATATTTATTTTTTATATGTTTTTATTTCCGTACCCGTCCCGTCCCCGCTTCTTGAATTTTTTAGTTTTTTCGTTTCCGGTTCCCGTACCCGTCCCCGTACCCCGTTCCCGTACCCGTCCCAGTGCATCATAGGTCACTAATGACCCAAGAACTGCTATGCTATAACCCTTCTACCAGAGCTATTGGGTCGAAGGGGCTGTTTGGCAACATCTGAATAGTTAAGTGCTGAACCAGTAAGAGATCTGAACCATTAAGTGCTGAACCAATAAGAGGTCTAAACCATTAAGAGCCTGTATGATGCTTAACCGTTCAGAGACAAATGTCTGATAAATTCAAATTAGAGGTCTTAACCATTCAGACTGTGTATAAATCTTAACCATTCAGAGACAAATGTCTGAACCATTCAGACATGTGCTCGTGAAACAAACAGTCTGAATCATTAAGTGCTGGACCAGAAAGAGATCTGAACCATTAAGAGCCTCATTAAGAGGTAAACAAACAGCCCCGAAGCCAAATTAACACCAACTAACGTTGATGCCATCATCATTCCCTTGATTTTTGTCCGACAATACACATGTGTGTAGATGATGAACACCAACTGGCTTGAAGTCAATATGTCCACTTCGACGGTATGGATTATGTGAACATGTTATTATGACTTTTAACAAAAGTCTAGTTTATACTTATTTTTTTCTTTCTTCAAAAATTATGAACACGGTTGATAAAATATATGTAGATGCATGATTGTATACTTCAAAAACGGGAAAACATATTAATAAATATGAACACGGTTGATAAAATATATGTAGATGCATGATTGTATACTTCAAAAACGGGAAAACATATTAATAAAGAAGGTAAACACTTCAATATACATTTTTGTTCTTAGTTTCAAACACTAGAATAACCAATGATACCCGGTTTTCTTAATTGCAATATACATTTTTGTTCTTAGTTTCAAACACTAGAATAACCAATGATACCCGGTTTTCTTAATTGTAAATCATGAACCCAACAAATCTCAAAAGGAAACCGATTTATGCTTATGTTTACAAACCCTTGAAACCGATTTCTTAAAAAAACCATACAAAATTACAAAGTCACATCACATTTAAAACAACATTTATAAGGGTGAGATGAGGAGAAATTTTCACCCATCCAATCATGATATGTCCAGTCAATTCTTCTATCATACACCACTCTTACCCAAAAAACATAGACGGGTGGTGTCACCCAAACCATTTAAAAAAAACAAAACAAAACATGATTCGTTGAAAGAGACTGGGTCCCACCACCTACCCCCTCTCCCTCATTAACCCCGCATGCGGCAACTCTTCCCCGATTCAAGTCCTCCCCACGCGGCAATATTTGATGGCGATGGTGTTCCTCTTGAGGCAAAGGTGTTCACCGCTACCCTCGCCGCTTCCACGCCGTATACCCTAATCATATAGGTAGTGTTTGGTATGCAGGAATGAGAGGCGGAATGGAATGGATGATTACGAGGGAATGAAGAAAATAGTGTTTGGTTGGTCAATGGAATGGAATCACCCATTCCAAAAAGCATTCCATTCCCTCAAAATCATTCCTTCCACCCCCCATGTTTTTTTTTCATTCCATCCCCTCTTGCACCATTCATCAACAACACCACAACCCACCACCTTCGCCACAACCCACCACCACCCATCACCGACGCTATCGCCGCCACCCGCCATCCCGACAGCCACTGCCGCCGCCGCCCACCCACCCGCCACCGTTGCCGCCGCCCACCCGCCACCGTTACCACCCACCGCCACCACCAACCGCCAACGCCACTCACCGCCGCCACCCACCACCATCGTCGATGCCACCACCGCCACCACCAACCACCGCCGCCGCCGCCACCTCCGCCGCCACCCACCACCAACGGCCACCGTCGCCGCCGCCGTCACTCGTCATCCCCGCCGCATCGCCACTCGCTGCCACAACCACCACCCATCGCCGCCGCCGCCACCTATATAACCACCCACAATCACTACCACCGACCACCACCACCACTACTCACCGCTAATTTTTTTCATTCGTTTTTCTTGCCACCAAATCATACACGGTAATAATTCATTCCATTCACACATGGTGGTAACCAAACAAGACATGGAATGGTAATGATCCATTGCATTCCCCCGTGCATTCCATTACCTCGTCTATTCCATTCCTTCGTCTATTCCATTACCACATACCAAACGGACCCATAGTGTATCAAGTTAAAAAAAAAAGAATGAAAAAATATTTCGTTTACGGAGCTAGGGAGTATAAAAGTAAAAGTGAATTGGATCTACCCACAATTCAACTTTCGGCGCTCATAGGGGCTCTCTCTCTCCGAAACACACACACACCACTTGAGTTTTCCAAGCGAATCCATGGCGCACAATCCTTCACAGCTTCTTCCGTCAGGTTCTCTTCTTCTTCTTCTTCTCATAACCCTATTTCATCTGCCACAGAACCTAACTGTTAAATCAAACATAAATGTTGTGTTGATGATGCAGAGCTCATAGATCGATGCATAGGCTCCAAGATTTGGGTGATAATGAAAGGGGACAAGGAGCTCGTTGGAACCCTCAAGGGTTTTGATGTCTATGTCAACATGGTTCTTGAAGATGTCACTGAATAGTCAGTAATTCCATCTCTCTACACTTTTTTTTTGTTACAGTTTTATAGGTTTTAGATTGATTAGTGTCAAATTCTGTAAGTTTGTTGCCGGAAGCATGATTGCATTGGTTGGGAAGTGTTTGAAAAGTTGAACTATTGCTACCTCTTAATTAGGGTTTGCTTAATTAGGGTTTTTTAGGGGATATGGTATAATTGACTTTTGAATCATAGGTATGTTACATTTGACTTTATGATGGATGGTTCACATGTTTACTCATGTTGACTGTGAGTTATGCACTTATGCAATATTCTAATTTATAGTTTAGTGATTACTCCACATTGTGGCTTTGTTTGTAACAAAGATATAGACTTCTGTAACAAAGATCTTACGGCATTAACAAAGTGTAGCAAAATTTTATGTATATTCATCTTTACTCTCCATTTAATCGTTCTGCATAATGTTTAGCTAGAAAACTGACATGGTAGAAACTACACATACGACATTCTAGTATGACCCTGCACATAAGTAATTCTGCACTAGAAAGTTTTTCTGTTCAAATTGGTTGACAGTTATTGTTGTTTGTCAAATTTACAAATTATTGATATATTTGTCTCTTTGGTAGTTACCGTTATATTAAACCAGGGGCGGATGTATTATGGAACAAGGGGTAGCCTCCGCTACCGCTTGGTCGGAAAATTTTTGACGTTTTTAGTGTAAATTTTGGAAAAATTTGACGTTTTTTCGATTTCGTTACCGCTTATTTATAAAACGTTACCGCTTGGTCGGAATCCTAGATCCGCCACTGTATTAAACATGGGAATTTGTATTTGTATTTGTTTTTGCACATCCTAGTGATTGACACTTGGCATTTTGGAGAAGAAAAATAAACCTCCTATATGGATATACATTAGAATCATGCTAAGTCGTGAAGCTATGTTGTCAAGGGCACACTCAAGGCGCATAGGCCTCTCCCGGAGCCTAAGTGCAAGGTGCTTAAAAAGCGAGGGCTTTTTTAAGCAAGAGCATAGTATAAAATAACCATTTAGGGCTTTTAGACATATTTTAGGCTTGTTTAGGGCTGGTGTAATTGTTTCAGACAAGAGTTAAATGCCATTTTAGTCCCTGTGGTTTGGGCCATTTTGTCAGTTTAGTCCAAAGGTTTCATTTTTCGCATGTGAGTGCAAAAAGGTTTCACCGTTGCCATTTTAGTCCACTGGGTTAACTTCATCAATTTTTTTTGTTAATGAGAAGCCCTTCTAGTTAACAAAATTACATATAAAATGACCGAATTGCCCTTCTCGTTAACAGAAAAAATGGATGAAGTTAACCCAGTGGACTAAAATGGTAACGGTGAAACCTTTTTGGACCCACAGCCACAGGCAAAAAATGGAACCTATAGACTAAACTGACAAAATGGCCCAAACCACAGGGACTAAAATGGCATTTAACTCTTCAGACAATTTGTGGTCGGAACTTGTCCTGAAACAGCGCTTGAGTGCCTGAGAATGCGCCTATTCAGGCGAGGCCCAATGGTGCATATCATAGTTACCTAAATCACTAGGGTAGCCACAATCCACGTATTGGTTCGTGGTGTACCCAATCGTAAGCGTGCCGGAACGACATGGTCCGGCGAACCGAGTTGCGTCGGTATGGTGTTCCTGATTGCGGAGGTAAGGCGATCCAAGTTGATCCGGTTCAGCGAACCAAATAGACAAGGTGGACGTTCCAAATCGATTGAGTACAGCGATCCATAGCTGAATTCCAACGCCAGTGTTGTTTTCAGCCGGAAACCAGGAAGAAGGGGAAGAAGAAAAAGCGGCTGCGTGTGTTTTAGTTTTTAGGGTTTAAATAAGTTTAGTTATTACTACATTAACCCCTCTATTTTTACTAGTTTATATTTTACCCTAAAACTTATAGTTTTTTACATAAAAAGTGTGAAAGTAGTTTGTGTATTTGAACATTTAACCCCTCTATCTTCACTAGTTTACATTTGGTTCTTAAACTTATAAATTTATACATAAAAAGTATAAATTAAGATTATATATATAACATTTAACCAAATTACATCAATTTCTACTCCTATTCATTTTCAATTTTTATCTTCAACCCCAATGTTTATGTTTGGTAATTTGAATTTTGGAATTTGATAATTTCTGTTTTAATTTGGGTACACCGAACCGGATTCCATGGTACACCCCCCCCCCCCCCCCCCCCGGGTCGTACCGAAAACGTCACCTCTAGCGAATCGCGTACCCGAACCGCGAATTAGGTAACTATGGTGCATATGCTGCGCTGCCGCGCACCTCGTGCGCTTTTTGGCAACATAGTTGTGAAGTAATCAAGCTTACTATGAGTACAACTATATATCAACTTGGTAATTTGTGTAATCTTTGTGATTTGTTGGTCAAATGTTAATCACTGTTAAGTAGTGCTATAAATGAAATGTTTGGAACAGAATTAAACAATGTCCTTAAAAAACACAACTGTGCCTGCCAGCACCTTTTGTTTTGTACAATGTGATTAAGATCCATTGTTAGTATAAAAGGATCCATGAACTCCACTTCAGTCTTTCATATACACTATTACCGTACTTTGGTTTTTTATATATATTAAAAGTTCATTTTGATCAAACTTTTGAAATCTTGTTTTTTACTTGTTTGTTCTTTGGTTTTGTCCTGCATCAATCAAATATAGATGAATTGTAAACCACATAACTATTGTTTGTGATACACATCTAGCAGTTTTATGCTCAATGTCATGTATTCGTTGCAGTGAAATCACCCCTGAGGGACGTCGGATTACTAAGCTTGACCAGATTTTGCTCAATGGAAATAACATAGCCATTGTAAGTCCGATTTTCTACTTCTTCGTTTTTGTTCAATCATAAGTATCATGAAACCAACACTAATTGACCGTGAATTCTCTCATTTACCCCTTCTGAATCCACTATGATTTTGTTGTGTTGATGCAGTTGGTTCCTGGTGGTTCTCCGGACCCAGAATGAGCATAACACTGAGTTACAGATGTGATCTTATTTGAAGGGTAGAAAGTGTCTTTAAATTGGTATGTTGAAGGATGGGGTGCTTTTTTAAACCCATCTTGGATTTGGGTGTAGTAGTAGCAAAACTCTTTAATCTGTGTATGGCGTTCTAAAAATATCTTGGAAACATTTGGTTTTGATCATGATGTTGTACGGTTTATTAGTTCGTATATTGGGTTGTTGTTATGTGGGTTTAGTAGGACCTCCGTCCAACATCGAGACATTGTATTTCTACTTATTGAGAATCAACGCCTTCTGGAAATTCATGTTTCGCCTTAGCAACAGGACCCAGCCACCTTTGCCTACTGGCGTCATAGTTAAGGCGGAGAGAGGTGTATTTACCATTATTAACATATGATTTATTTACACACTCGTGTAATATCACATTTGAGCTCAGCTTTTATATCTTCTATTCTTTTATTACAACATATCACATTCACTATTAATTAAAAGTTAAAACAAGCAATAAAGAGCAACATAATACCCAACAGACCTTAACAAGAGCTAGAAAAACATGGTTTGCGCTAAACCGTTTATCTTTCTTTTCTTATAATGTCAAAGAGTTTTGATAGCCAAACACTGAAATTGACAAGTGATGCGGGTTAATAACTCAGCTAACAGCTAAGTTACTAATTTACAAACCTGGTACAAATATTTACTGCAATTCAGAGGGTCTTGAATCTTGAACACCATGATTCCTTTCTCAGATGTCGCAAGAACTTGAGCATTATAGGGTAGAAAACCGAGATCAAGAGTGTTGGATTAAGGTGACGGTGCAAACTATTTGAAGTTCATCCAACCTTTTCTCATATTTTGTATGAGAAAACCAGATGCGATCTTGTTTCGTTTCTTGTATAAATCGAGAAGATACGACTCGTATGTGAGCGCATTGATCAGTTCTTTGCTCGCACAACACATGATTCGTCTAAACTTGATAAAATTCTACAAAAATTTAACCATTTTATGGGAGTGCAAGAGGAGATGTACAAAAAGAAAAAGATGGAAAAGGAAGAAACGACAGTGAGGGAAATGGAGATGCTTGAGTTTGATAAGAGGCGACTCGAATATGATCTACAAAATCAAGAGAGCCGAAGAGTTCTGACTCATAAGAACCGATGTCGATAGTGTACCCGTAAGAGACCGTGCGGTGCTCTCAATAATGAAGAACAAAATCGCGAAGAAATGGCTAGGAGGAAGTGGAAGTGGGCTGTAGTTTTTTTATATCTTAATAGGTCGTGTTCGTGTCTTAACAGGTCATGCTCGCGTCTTAACAAGTCGTAAGATACGCTTGTAAATTTTTCCGTGTCTTAACAGATTGTGTTTGTATAATGAGTAAATATATATTAATAAAATGCCTAAATTGGAAAGTAAATATTCCCCCTCCCCTCGTTGTTTAATAGTAATGTGGAAGAGATTTGTGAAAGATTGCCCCTAAAGAGCAATAATTCTAAGATATAGGTTTTAATCGATTTGATCAAGATTTCTCGGGTGTTAACATTCGGGTTTCTTGTTTTCTTTGTCTAGTTTGATTCTAAACATGATTGTTGAATTGTGTTTGATATTTGTTTACGTCACCAGAAAAGCCAAGCGCGATGGGTAAATACCCGATGCGGGTTTAGGCCGGGTGTGGGACACATATTTAAAATCAAGTATGGGGTTGTGACTACCTAAACACGACCCATTGCCATCCTTGAAAAAAGCCAAGTTAGACGCCACGTCAGGAGTCACATCACCACACAAAGTGTCACATCAGCAAAAAAAAAAAAAAAAAAAAAGTAAATGGGATAAGGTTGAGTTAGTTTGGAAGTAATATTAGCCAGTAAATAAAAAAGTTAAGAGTAGTGTGTTACAAATCGGAAATAGTGAATGATATTAGTGAATTGGTGAAAGTTAAGGGTTGTTTAATTTTTCCCTGTTTTTTTTCTTGTAAACTTGTTAGAAAAGTTTTCAAAGGGCTATATAAAGAAAAGTAACAAAGGGTGAAGCTATACGGTACTTCTCTCGCTCTCTCTCTCTCTCTCTCTCTCTCTCTCACTCACTCTCCCCTTCCCCCCAAAACGAAACAAAACCAAACCCTGAAACCCTAGATATCTGAAGAAGAAACAATATGTCGGAATGTGATGATATCTTCAAGCTTCTTGGGGGGATGACGTTGGAGGATACGAAGAAGTTGAAGGAGGAGGATACATCATCATCATCATCAGGGAAGTTGAAGAAAAAGAAAGAAGAGGCGGTTCTGAAGAAGTTGTGCGCTGGTGGCGGCGTGAAGAAGAAGAAGAAGAAGAAAGGAGAGGTGGTTGTTGAGAAGAAGAAGTTTGCAATAACTGCAGGGATGATGGAATATCGTCGGAGGGTGGGGCTTGTGAAGATGTTTAATGAGCGACGAGGGAAGCATCTTAGGGGGATGTACTACGGGGTGGAGAGGTCTGCATTGGGAACCATGTTTTTGGCTGAAATCTCACACCCAGATGGTCGTTTGCTCTCCCTTGGCACTTTTAAGTCAGCCCGCCAAGCAGCTATCGCTTACGATCAAGCAGCAATCCAGATTTACGGCCCCAATACCCCCCTTAATTTCCCCCCTCCCCTCCCTCCGGCTAACAATTAGGGTTTTAAATCGTCTAAGGTTTCTAATTAAGATGATGATTGTGAATTTTATGATGTTTCTATCTAACTACTCAGATGAGATTATTATCTTTTTGAATTTGGGCATAGATAGTGAATGATATCTCAGTAGTATCACAAACCATTCACTTTGCTGTTTGCCAACACCATAACATTCTTTCTTTCTTTCTTTCTTGTTACCACCTAAAAGATCGATTGATTGAGACCTACCTATATATAACTCTGCTTACAAATAAAACTGAAACAACCAATTTGGGCCTTCAACATTGCCAAGCATGACTTCCTTAAAAAACATGTCCATTGTCATTAAACTTGCACCATCGGTATGTGTATTGTTGAGCTTTTCAGCATCATCTCGCAACCTCTACTCAACATATCCGGATCCTAGAAACCCACCACCACAGATAAGTGTGTGCAAATGCATATAATATGTTTTAATAATATTTTACTTTTACACCTTTGGATCGTTCAGCTATATTTGGCTTTGGTGCCATTCTCGACAGAACTTTAACACCGAACCATTTTTTGCTTCTTTTTCGAACCGAACTTTCAAAAACAATTTACTTCTGTGCCTGAATCACAAGATATAAATGTTTGCTTCATATGTGAACCAAAACACCAAACATGTCTTGAGCCGAACTAGAGTAATAAATCCCTGCGGCTCCAAAAGCAAAGCAGGCTGCTTCAGCCCAACTATGCAATTCTTACTCCATATGTGCACGCTTTAACCCCTGTCTCGCAAATCACTTCAGCACCCTTTACAGCCATGTCATGTCAAGGGTTATGAACATTGTATGTATGAACATTGTGGCTTCGTCTGTAACAAAGATCTTACGGCGTTAACCAAGTGTAACAAAATTTTATATATATTCATCTAATCGTTCTGCGTAATGTTTAGCTAGAAAATTGACATGGTAGAAACTACACATACGACATTCTAGTATGACCCTGCACATAAGCAATTCTGCACTAGAATGTTTTTCTGTTCAAATTGGTTGACACTTATTGTTGTTTGTCAAATTGACAAATTATTGATATATTCGTCTCTTTGGTAGTTACCGTTATAGTAAACATGGGAATTTGTATTTGTATTTGTTTTTGCACATCCTAGTGATTGACACTTGGCATTTTGGAGAAGAAAAATAAACCTCCTATATGGATATACATTAGAATCATGCTAAGTTGTGAAGCTATGTTGTCAACGGCACACTCAAGGCACATAGGCCTCTCCCGGAGCCTAGGTGCAAGGTGCTTAAAAAGCAAGCGTTTTTTTAAGCAAGAGCATAGTATAAAATAACCATTTCTTGGGCTTTTAGACATGTGTTAGGCTTGTTTAGGGCTGGTGTAATCGTTTCAGACCTGTTCAGACAATATGTGGCCGGAACTTGACCTGAAAATGCGCTTGAGTGCCTGAGAATGCGCCTATTCAGGCGAGGCCCAATGGCGCATGTGCTGCGCTGCCGTGCACCTTGTGCGCTTTTGACAACATAGTTGTGAAGTAATGTGCAAGTATAGATTAATAAATCGGAAGCTAAATTACCTGAATTTTTTTTAAAAAAAAAAGAGGTTCTTTCAAGCTTACTATGAGTACAACTATATATCAACTTGGTAATTTGTGTAATCCTTGTAATTTGCTGGTCAAATGTTAATCACTGCTAAGTAGTGCTATAAATGAACTGTTTGGAACAGATTTAAACAATATCCTTAAAAAAACACAACTGTTTACTGCCAGCACCTTTTGTTTTTGTACAATGTGATTAAGATCCATTGTTAGTATAAAAGGATCCATGAACTCCACTTCAGTCTTTCATATACACTATTACCTTACTTTGGTTTTTATATATTTTAAAAGTTCAATTTGATCAAAGTTTTGAAATCTTGTTTTTTACTTGTTTGTTCTTTTGTTTTGTCCTGCATCACTCAAAGATAGATGAATTATAAACCGTATAACTATTGTTTGTGATATGCATCTAACAGTTTTATGCTTAATAACATTTATTCGTTGCAGCGAAATCACCCCTGAGGGACGTCGGATTACTAAGCTTGACCAGATTTTGCTCAATGGAAATAACATAGCCATTGTAAGTCCGATTTTCTACTTCTTCGTTTTTGTTCAATCATAAGTATCATGATATCAACACTAATTGACCGTGAATTCTCTCATTTACCCCTTTTGAATCCACCATGATTTTGTTGTGTTGATGCAGTTGGTTCCTGGTGGATCTCCGGACCCAGAATGAGCATAACACTGAGTTACAGATGTGATCTTCTTTGAAGGGTAGAAAGTGTCTTTAAATTGGTATGTTGAAGGATGGGGTGCTTTTTTAAACCCATCTTGGATTTGGGTGTAGTAGTAGCAAAACTCTTTAATCTTTGTATGGCGTTCTAAAAATATCTTGGAAACATTTGGTTTTGATCATGATGTTGTACGGTTTACTAGTTCGTATATTGGGGGGTTGTTAATTGTTATGTGGGTTTAGTAGGACTTCCGTCCAACATCGAGACATTGCATTTCTACTTATTGAGAATCAACGCCTTCTGGAAATTCATGTTTCGCCTTAGCAATAGGACCCAGCCACCTTTGCACTACTGGCGTCATAGTTAAGGCGGAGAGAGATGTATTTACCATTATTAACATATGATTTATTTAAACACTCATGTAATATCACATTTGAGCTCAGCTTTTATATCTTCTATTCTTTTATTACAACATATCACTTTCACTATTAAAAGTTAAAACAAGCAACAAAAAACAACATTAAAGTGTGCACCTGGGTGATACTCGCCCTGATGTGAGCTACTGAGATGCTATAGTAGGCTAGTGGACCTAGATTTGTGATATCTGTGTATATATGGGTCGTATGGGTTATTCAGTTAAACCGGATTTAGGAGATGTGGAACCCAAAATCAAATTGGTTGTTTGGTTTCAGTTTCAAAGCGGACATAATAATCGAATATGGATTCTTCGGTTTCGGTAATTCTGTGTCCGAATAATGAACAGTACCCAAATAAAAAACTAAAAGGTCAAATTTTTATTGTTGCTATCAAGTTATATTTAACATAGAAATAAATGAATAAGATAACTTACAATAAATAACTTTTAAAATTTTAGAAAATAAGTAGATGATTATTGTATTTGGTTTGACTGATTAGATACGATAGAGAGGGTTGAATCGTAATTATGAGGAAATGTCAAGTAAGTATAAGATGGGGTCATAAGATATTTCCTTCGACTTATTTGATTACCCCTCCTTATCAATCAATCACCCATTAAATCATTTTTTTTTATCTTCAGTTATTTTTCGTAGTAATGTGGAAGAGATTTGTGAAAGATTGCCCCTAAGGAGCAATACTTCTAAGATATAGCTTTTAATCGATTCGATCAAGATTTCTCGGGTGTTAACATTCGGGTCTCTTGTTTTCTTTTTCTAGTTTGATTCTAAATATGATTGTTGAATTGTGTTTGATATTTGTTTACGTCACCAAAAAAGCTAAGCGCGATGGGTAAATACCCGATGCGGGTTTGGGCCGGGTATGTGACACGTATTTAAAATCAGGTATGGAGTTGGGATTACCTAAACCTGACCCATTGCCA
This sequence comes from Helianthus tuberosus, assembly GCA_030545235.1. Classification (NCBI taxonomy): domain Eukaryota; kingdom Viridiplantae; phylum Streptophyta; class Magnoliopsida; order Asterales; family Asteraceae; genus Helianthus; species Helianthus tuberosus. The sequence continues at coordinate 6,594,235 of CM060426.1, forward strand.
TCCTTGAAAAAAGCCAAGTTAGACGCCACGTCAGGAGTCACATCACCACACAAAGTGCCACATCAGCAAAAAAAAAAGTAACTGGGTTAGGGTTCAGTTAGTTTGGAAGTTAAGAGTAGTGTAATACAAATCAGAAATTGAGAGTGATATTAGTCAATTGGTAAAAGTTGAGGGTTGTTTAAATCAAATATCCCCGCTTTTTCTTATAAACTTGTTAGAAAAGTTTTATAAGGGTTATATAAAGAAACGTAAGAAAGGGTGAAGCTATACGTTACTTCTCTCTTTCCCCCTTCCTCCAAAACAAAACAAAACAAAACAAAACAAAACCAAACCAAGCCAAGCCAAACCAAACCAAACCAAACCCTAGATTTGAAGAAGAAAACAATAATAAGGAATGGTGTCTCAGAATGTGATGATATCTTTAAGCTTCTTGGGAGGATGATGTTAGAGGATACATCATCATCATCATGATATTTCCTTCGACTTATTTGATTACCCCTCCTTATCAATCAATCACCCATTAAATCATTTTTTTCATCTTTAGTTATTTTTCGTTTTTACCTTTTTATTATGTATATTGTTTTAATTCTTATCATATGGTTTAAAACCATGTTATAAAAAATGAATTGGTTTATATTTCCTTACATTTTTACCCTTTATTTCGGTTTTTACTTTTTATAATTTTGAACTTTCTTTTTTATTTTGTTATCAATCTTTTCATTATCTTTACTTTTGCCGTTCAAAAAATGTTTGTACTAAAGTTATAATTTTATAAACCATAATGACTTCATATATACAAATTATATATTTTATGATAGTAAGAGTGCAAACATATACATCAAAGTTAAACTAACTTAAGATAAATACATTTAGATACGAATTCCCTTACATTCTTTGGATCAACCATCAAACACCACAAGCAGCAAAAGATCAAAATATATAATTGTTTCTAAAGGGCTAAAACTCATAGATGTACATCATAACAAAACTACATATCTATATATATCAAATATACCACTTTCTGAGTCTAATATAATCAATAAGATCCGCTGACGTATCTCTACTTTAAATCACTTGGCTCAAAGTCTGATCGAAAGGAGAAGATTTGATAAGGGATGTCATTTAGTACGATCTTACTGATCATGTTATTGTCTTGTTGTTTCAACCTGTAGAATAAGAGCGTCTCACAATCGACCATAACGCTTGTATGCGAATCATATAAGGCCTTGAGTCTCTCCCTTTCACTATTGCTTTCAACAGCAACATCAGCTTCTTTCTCCCACAATTTATCCTTCTTAGAAACCCAAATGTCCCAATAACCATTTGCATTTGGTGGCTTGCAAGCCAACCCCAATTTTCCGCCATACTTTAAAAGTTCGGTTGGTGTCCTTGATTCATCATACGGAACAGGAGACGAAAAGACTTCCCATATTTCAGAATCCGCGTCGAATTTTAAGATGTTATTATTTGTTAACAACATGTATATGGCACCGCTCTTTGTGACTGGTTGCGGGTTGGTCAAGAAAACACAGTCACCCAATGCTACATGCTTAAGTGATCGCCATTTCCATGTCATCGAGTCGAATATTTCACAACGATACACCATGTGGAACTTTCTCCACCGTCTCAAAGCACTACAACAAATTAGAAAGGAAAAAAAAACGTAAGTCACGTAGTAGTGCACATTCTGTTATACACAGTAAAAAAACAAGAATGAAAAACAATTAGTCACATTCTTGAAGCACCAACCATTCATAAAACATAAGTTTTAACGATCTTGTATATATATATATAGAGAGAGAGAGAGTGTACTATAGAGCAAAATTTATATATATATAGACTTACCGGCATTCAGAAAATCTGATGATCTTGTAATGTAGCGGCTTCAAACCCATCACCACAATCGCAAACTTCTGATCCGTATGATTTCCTTTGGGCCTCGGCAATGCCAAAACCTGTTTAGTTGTAGGTTTACAAACATGGTACGAATATCTCCTGCAATTCATAGGGTCTTGAATCTTGAACACCATGATTCCTTGCTCGGATGTCGCAAGAATTTGAGCATTATAGGGTAGAAAACCGAGATCAAGAGTGTTGGATTCGGGTGACGGTGCAAACTGTTTGATGTTCATCCAACCTCTTCTCATATTTTGTATGAGAAAACCGGATACGATCTTGTTTCGTTTCTTGTATAAATCGAGAAGATACGACTCGTATGTGAGCGCATTGAGTTCTTTGCTCGCGCAACGCATGATGCCGAGAGTTTTTAGCGAAGCTCGTGACATTATCTCCATGATCATCTCAGAAGAAAGCTCTGAATCCATTCCAGCAAATTAGGGTTTAACAACCTTAGAGGGATGTACGAAGAAGATTGTTGTGGTTTAAGTGGTATGTAAATATGAATGGCGCATGAATATGCATGTCATCGACTGTCTCTTATATATTGATTGGGGAATAATTAAGGCCTTGTGGGCCAAGTAATTTAAGTTGTTTTAAATTTTGTATATACACGGTTAAAATATATGTCTGTTTCCTTTTGAAATTTGAGCATCTTTTATATATTCTTAGTTTTTTTTTCTTTTCTAGTTTTGAACTTTGAATGCAAGTTACTACCTTAATTTGTTGTAAATATACGTAGACACAGTTTGAGATAATGATGAGAAATATATGATAAGATCTTACACTGGATTAGAGTCAATGGAGAATTTAAGAGAAAGATTTCGGATATAATCAGGATATAAAAAGTTATAGTTTACAAATACTAATTTATATTTGTATTAAATGCATAACTTGATAATTGATAATATAACAAATAAGTATTAATTATATTATATTATATTATTATATATACATTGACGGAGGTATAGTATAAGGGGGGACGGGCGCCCCGTTGTCGGCCATCTTTCACGCGTGAAACGGCATGGAACACCACCGCCTGTGGATGTTATCACGCATGGAACGAATTAAGCGTTAACGGTAAGGTGGTCTAGGTGGTGGTTGATGATTTGTTGTATGGTGCGACGGTGACGGGTCAGTTGTGGTGGGGCTATGTTTCGGTGGTGATCAGAGATGGTGATGGTTGTGTGCTGCGACAATGACGATGACGGTTAGGTGGGGGTGGGTCCGCGATGATGGCCGTAATGTCATGGTGATGGTGTGGGTAGAAGAAATTGTAGAGAGGGCGAGGGGCGTACCCACATTAAGCTAAAGGTGGGCGGGCGCACCCCATGAAAAAAATATTTTTTAGTGTTATTTTTCGTCGAAAATCCCGTCCGCACCCCTTGGAATTTTTTACCCGCACCCCTTGAAAATTTTCAACCGCCCCACTTAGAAAAAAAAATAATTATTAACCACTTATTCACTTAATTATTTAATCTAATCAAAGCCCAATCTGCAATCAATTTTTATTAACACAAGCCCAAACCCAACCTAAAGAAATTTGAACTAAATAAAATAACCCAAACCCATCCACCCATTCCATTTCCAAATCCCGCCCCCAAAAAAACTCCCAGCGACTTGACGCCACTGCTCACGACCTGGTGGCTTTTTTTACCAGAAAAACCAAAATTCCGGATAGACCGACCCATATTACGTCAGAATTCCAATATAGAACTAGTATGGTTTATTTATTTATTTATTTTATGTGATGATTATGAGAAAATATAGATGTGTAAGGGTTTAATCTTTTTATATTTTTTTGATTTTTTTGTTTTTCTAGACTTGTAGTTAAATGACTTTTTTGTTTTATTTATAGCTTTGTTTGTTTAAATGATTAGTTACAAGTAATCAACATTTAATATTAGGGCTTGAATGTTTAAAAATATAATTGAAAGTTATGGGCTAATGGCTATGGTTGAACATGATTGTTTATTTTGTTTAAGTGTTTAGAATTGCTGTATGAACTAATGGAGCAAATTATATGTGTTAGGAACAATGAATAAGAATGTAATGAACTTATGGTGTGTTTAGTATCTTTAAATGATATTTTGGATATATTTAAAAAAAACAAAAAAAAAGGAACAAAAAACCTGTAGGGCACAATTTTAAATGCGTTTGTAATTTGTAATGACGTTTGACGTATTTTTGATGATTTGTAAATTTTAGTTTGATATTCTTTTGTCTTACATGATCCGACCCGACCAGCTATGAACCGATATTTTTATACAGCTAGGGGTCTAAAATCTTTGAAAATATTCCGCACCCCCAGGAAAGAATTCCTGGGTCCGCCACTGGAGAAGGAGTCAATAAATTGATATATCGAATGTTAATTTTGGATAATAAAACGTTTCAGGTCCGATAAAATTTTGTGTTAGTTAATTTCAATTACATCAATATTAATTTCCTTTTTAAGTCTTTATTCGTTTTAAAGCCCTTTAGCTTTCTAGAATATGCAACATATTTTATTAAAAATTTTAATTGTTATTCATTAATACAATCAAATATTAACATGTTTTAAATATACTAATTTGGTGGATGACTTTTCCAAACATAATTGGTGGTAGTTAATAATGTTTTTTTTTACTAAACAAATAATGTATGAAGTTTTGGTTTGAACCTAAAACTGTTAATATGCTTTTTATATAAAAAAAAAATTTAACAAGTATCCTCTATAAATAAAATTGATAAAATAATAAAATAAAACTAAGTTTTAATGTTGTGTCAACTTTCTTTTTTAGGTTTTCTTTTCCGATTGTTATAGCAAGTGTTGATACAAGTTACAAAACATTCCGATGCCCACCTAATTTCTACCACAACCAGCGTGACGTAGCCGACGCAAACGCGACATAGATAAAAATCTAGTTGTATATAGTAATTCATAACATAGTTTTTTTTTTTTTTTTAATTGGAATGCTTATGATTTTTATTTATATATAAAATACTGGCCGGGTTATATCAATATCGCAGGTAAGCGAGCAACAAGCTGCGCCGCTACCCCTTTCTGAATAGCAAACCCTAGCCTATTAAAGACAAACCTCTGCCCCCCTGTTGATGAGCAACTGCTGTGGACAACCTTTTGGACCCTAGTCAACAAACGGATAGCTTCTGGAGCTAGGGAGCCAAAGGTGTCGAAGGCGAAGGGGACAAATGCATGTTGGTTATCAGCACATGCTTTAGCGTGTTTATCCACCTTTTTAGATTCCGCTTTCCTTATAGCTTGTCCTGCTACAAACCCGCTTTCCCTTAAACCAGCTAAGGGGGAGACTCCTGTGAGATCCACACAAGCATGTTTCCCTCCCGCCCAACCAAAGACGAGCAGATCCGCTGGTCTCAATGTAGATCTCCCTTCCATGGGATCTGTAAGGAAATTCGCAGGGGCCTCCTTCTTGGCAGAAATCCCCGCTCTCCTCAAGATGTCCCCCAAAACATCTCTCACCCAGTCATGCCGATATTTGAAACCAGGGAGCTCCTTACAATGAATAGCATGCTCCCCGTATTTATCCATGCAGGCTTTACGGCAAATTGGGCAGGTTTCGTCTTCGGGATACATAGGGATCATCAGCCGATATTTGAGGATAGCCCTATACTCAACAGCCGACATGCATTGCCCCAGCCCCTCGATCGGGATAACAATAAAAAATTCTTGCGCATGGGGGCCTTTCAAGCACTCAATCACCGCCTTCTGGCGGGGAGACAAATCGAATGCTTCTCCCAGACTCCTAGCGATTTTGTCAAATAGGGCATTCGCCAAAGTTTTTTGTGGCTTTGGAGGGGCGGTGTCCATATTAGAGAAACCGCCAATATCAAAGTCTAGAAGAGAGATACTTAAGTACTCAAGGGCCTGTTTGTAGTCTACGTCTAGCTCAACAACCCCACTGTTCCGAAGGATATGGTCTTGCAATACACACGACTGAGCTTTAGACGCCACAAAAGCATAAACTCCAACATCCCGAGCTGAGAGGAGGCCCAAACCACCCAGACGCATCGGCAAAGATGCCAATCGCCACTGAAGGTCTCCGAAGTAGGACCCCCCGCAAACAACAATGTCTTCGATAGCCTCTCGAAGACCATCATCAAAACAAGATGCCGCATTGGCCATCAAGTGGAGTTGGCAGGTCCGCAGCCCAAACAGTAACTTCGCTACCCCCATGCATGACCTTAAAAGAAGAAGCTCGCACTGGGGGTCCTGGAGGCAGGGCAAGAGTTTCATAAGGTCAACCGCTGCCAATGCCCGCCGCCCTGCTAATTCACCGATAAAAACAGAATCTCGGCTAACCGCCCCCCCCCCCCCCCAAGGAGCTTAACCCCCTCTCTCAGGTCTACCTATCCCTCGCGGGAAAAGGCCGTCCTGAACCTTGAGACCGTCACACGATGGCCAGTACACTTCCGTTTTCTTAATATTGAGATGGAGACCTAGGGATGGTCCCTCCGTGTTGATGATGTCCAAGGATTTAGCAACTTCCATTGCATTACCTATAATCGTACCATCATCCAAATACCAAGCATGAAAGAGGAGGTTACAGTGCTCCTGGACACGGAGAATAAGTGGGTGTAAGGCTAGGGCAAAGAGAAGGGGCCCCAAGGGATCTCCTTGTTGCACTCCAGTGGTGGCCCCAATACAATCGCTGCCAACATACAACCTAGCGGGTTGGGCGTACATGAACTGGACCCACCGATAGATAGATGGACAACGTTGGTGGACCTGTTGGAGGAACGCTGAGCGGTCAACCATGTTGAAAGCATTGGTAAAGTCTACCGTGAGCAAGGCCATGGACCCATCTTCATGAAAAGAGTTCAGGAACCTGTTCGCACTATGAAGCACCGCCTCCGCCCCATTTGGTGTACCAACCCCGAATTGAAAATCCCCCAAATACTGGGCCATGTAACAATGACGTTTTTTGATCTTTTAATTTGGCCACCCAACTTTTCAAACATCTTCACGTTGGCCCCTCATTAAAACACATGTAGTGGTCATTTGTTTGGGCATGGATGGGCAAAAAAAACGGCCCATTCACATGGTAACACCGCCCCTAGTTTGTTTGGGTTTTTTTTTTTTGTAAAATTTTAGTTAGGCGTTTACATGAAAACGCCGGATGAAAAAATGAATGGCCAATAAGAATCCTCCAACTCATCCATCATAATATTATTTGTTTTATTTTTTATTTTTTTAAATAATTGGGTAATCAGTGTTGGGGCATTATGGGTCATTATACCACTACACTATTTTTAACTTCAAACCCATATAAGACCATCCGTAGTGGGCGTGATTCTGGCGTTTTTCTCCCTCAATCACGCCGTAGCCCCACCCCCCGGGGCGTTTTTGCCCTTCTTCACCTTACTTGACCAATCATGTAATTCCAACTCAAATACCTTTATATTTAAATTAAAAAAAACAAGAAAATATTAATTAGATAATCATTGATGGGGCATTATTGGGCATTATCCCACTACGCCCATTTATGAAAAACGCCCATAATGCCCCTTTGCTGACTGAGATGACATGTTTCGTAAAATGCCCATAGTTAGGGGCTTTATCCATGTGTACCACTACACATGGTCTAGTGCTCATTTGCTGATTAGGACGCAACATGTCGGATAATGCCCAAGAAAGGGGCATGAAATTCATGCCTAGTACACATGGCCTAACTTATTGTGGCTTTACTCTCATGACATCACCATGGTCTTTTAACATTATTAATAATTAAGTAATACATTTTCTTCAAGTCATATAAATATACTAGGTGCTTAAATTTGTTTATGTTTTGACTAGGTTACAACCCCGTGTATTACACGGGTTTATAAATGTAATGTTATATAATTAATAATACAAAACAATGTCTTAAATAAAACAGATGAATTGCACTGGTAAATAATAACTGCATAAAGTATAATGTAATTTGTTAACATATAAATTTGTCAAGATATGTATTTAAAAAATGAACATTGATGTAACAATTATAAATTTTGTTAAGTTTAATTTTTAAACTCGTTAGCATGCATCAGCCCAAGAGTTTGTTTCTCGGCAATATATTGGTGGTCGTAAGGGTTTGCATCGGTTTCAGAAGGGATTCTTTAATTTTTTTTTTTTTTTTGTCTATCCTCCTTTAAAAACAAAACAATTACAATTACAAAACTAATAAGGAATCTTCATAAAGTTTTTTAATTATTGTTAATGGATTAGATATAATGCTTGAGACTCGGATAGTTAATTAAATGAGTTTATTTTGGTTATATGTTACTAACAAACGGAAGGAAAATAAATAAGTAAAAAATAAAATACAGTCAATCAAGTTATATAAAATAAACATTATCCTTATGGAAAGTTTATATATTTCTTTTTTTTTTTTTTTTGAACGGCTAATTTCTTTAATCCCCTATCGTTTGTGAGACTTGAACCCAATACCCCGTCGTTCCAACCTTGGTGTTTTAAAGGATTTTCTAATCATACCAATCTGCCAACTTTCATAACCAACTTAAAAGAAAAGAAAATTAGATATATATATATGTCTCACTAGGTTACAACCCCGTGTATTACACGGGTTTATAAATGTAATGTTATATAATTAATAATACAAAACAATGTCTTAAATAAAACAGATGAATTGCACTGGTAAATAATAACTGCATAATGTATAATGTAATTTGTTAACATATAAATTTGTCAAGATATGTATTTAAAAAATGAACATTGATGTAACAATTATAAATTTTGTTAAGTTTAATTTTTAAACTCGTTAGCATGCATCAGCCCAAGAGTTTGTTTGTCGGCAATATATCGGTGGTCGTAAGGGTTTGCATCGGTTTCAGAAGGGATTTTTTAATTTTTTTTTTTGTTTATCCTCCTTTAAAAACAAAACAATTACAATTACAAAACTAATAAGGAATCTTCATAAAGTTTTTTAATTATTGTTAATGGATTAGATATAATGCTTGAGACTCGGATAGTTAATTAAATGAGTTTATTTTGGTTATATGTTACTAACAAACGGAAGGAAAATAAATAAGTAAAAAATAAAATACAGTCAATCAAGTTATATAAAATAAACATTATCCTTATGGAAAGTTTATATATTTCTTTATTTTTTTTAACGACTAATTTCTTTAATCCCCTATCGTCTGTGAGACTTGAACCAAATACCACATCGTTCCAACCTTGGTGTTTTAAAGGATTTTCTAATCATACCAATCTGCCAACTTTCATAACCAACTTAAAAGAAAAGAAAATTAGATATATTTAAAATAAAATAGTAAATCCTTATCTAAATAAGTAAAATACAGTCAATCAATTTATATAAAATAAACCTTATCTATAACTTATGGAAAATTTATATATTTCGAATCATACCAATCTACCAACTTTCATAACTAACTTAAAAGAAAAGAAAATTAGATATACGTAAAATAAAATAGCAAATCCTTATCGTCACTAACCAACTGTTAGGTGGATTTTTTTTTAATTATTTGAAAGTTAATATCAACTTTGGAATTCATATGAATTCTTATTCGATTTAATTAAATATTATTGATAATAAAAATTTGTATCAGATTAGATTTTAGATTTGATTAAATATTATTATTATTAGTATTATTAATAATTTTAATCAATTAAATGAGAGAATGACAAGTGTCCCAAAACAGGTTTCTTTTATTATATAGTATAGATATGTCTTTTGGGTTTTTATTTTCGTTTGTTATAGCGCATGCATCGAATCGATAGAGTTTCAGCCCGACAATATCTATTTGCAATAAAGTTGCTTTTCTTTTTTATTATTTTTTTCCAAACATGCCATTATCATATAAAACACATGTCGACATCCTTTCATCATATTGATTATAGCAAATATTTGTACCGTAACAAACTAAACCGCTACCGACCGAATTTTCACCGCGAAGCACGATGAATCCTACTGGTTATTATTAATTAATAATATTATAGAATGATACGCAAAGATTAAAGTTGGAGTTTTACAAGACTTAACTTAATGATTTTTCAACTTAAAGTTTGATCATTTGCAGTGTACTAGCAGGGACCCGCGCGATGCGGCGGCGATGACAATTTACAACCCGGTTGTTGTTCATAGTTGGTTTATCAATCGCTTCGTAATTTTCTGTATAGTATGCCTATATCGTTTTGGTTCATTACAGTAGTGGTATGATACCAACATTCGGTATAGCAATACAAAAAGATATGCCAATTGGGATATTCACAACTCGATTTTAATGAAAAACGTAAACATAATACTCAAAACAAAGACAGAAATAACAGCAAGTAGCAGCCTCATCTTCAATCTGCATATCCATTCCTATAGTTGCAGCCATAACACGCCAAGCCCAATTAATGGTCTTCAAGGCAACAGTCTTAAACCTAATCTTTTTGGCAGCAATGACACCATTCTTAACCAGAACCCATTTAACACCAACTTTCAATCTAACATCACCTCAACTTTAAATCCAAACAGAATTATAAACTTCAAAGCAACTTTGACTTCCTGAATTATAGTCTTTAAATTCTTTAGACCAGCACCCTTGACCACTTCATATCATTCATCATATTCTCTCAATTTCTTGCATAAAATCCAAAAAAAGAAGTGTGCCCCTTTACCACATTTATTAGAGATTATGTCGTATTTCTAACAGGTAAAATTCATATAAAATAGCTTTAAAAGAAATGGATCAAATGATCAAACGGGTCAACAACCGTCCAACTTGCACTTTTAATGCTAAAATCTCTTTTAATTGTTTCATTCGAAAATTTAGTTTAGGGAATATATGTGATCATATCTTAAACTAATTATTTATTAAAAAGATAAATATGTTGAACAACTGTCTTGGATCAACGTAACCAGGCCTGTTTCGGCCCGCACAAAATCCATCGGCCCAACCAACCCATTTTCCCACTTCTAACATGTATGAAAGAACAATTATTAAAGATGTAATACTCTGTCTTTTTCAGATACTTTTTATGAATTTTTAGTGCTCCTGCCAAAGCCTTTTTTGCATCCAAGCTTCCAGTTATATCACCCATGCTCTCAATGTTTTCAGAACCGGATCAGACATCGAACCGGACGCCTTATTGGTTCATTGGTCGGACCGGTTTGACCGGTCGGACTGGATTTACGAACCGGATGACGTAATAAATATTATATATATATATATATATATATATATATATGTTAAATTCAACAAAAATTTTCCAATAGTCGTAGAATTTCCAAATTCAATGGAAAACACCCAACTAACATTCAACAAAGACAAACACATTAATATCATTTAAAAAGCATCATCCAAATTCAAACAACAACAAAAAACAAGTTTAATCAAACATAATCCGGTTTAAGCAAAACATAAAAAAAATTCCTATAAACAATTTATAAACATCAATGAACATCAGTAGCTGTTATTGTAACAATTCCTATAAACATTTTATAAACATCAATGAACAATTTATAAACATCACTACATCAATGAATGACACACCCTGGCTTTGCGGAAGCGTGGGTTTATTTGGTGTGACTTCTTAATACCATAGCTTAATCACAACAAAGCTATATGAAAGTAAAACCATGATGATCATCCATTAACAAGTTTTAAAAGTTAAATACATCAACATTGTTTTAGAGTTGACACATGCAACGAGTTTACAACACAACATAATAAAAACCTTGTTCCTAAGACACAACCACAAAACATGCAATAAACACAGTTTAGGACTTGTGACTCGTCCAGGCAAAAGTCACAACCCATAAACTCGGATGACATCACTTCTCCTACGCAGCATGAAGACATAGCATACCTCGCCAGATCCCTAATTTCCTGAAATACATGTAAGTTGAAAAATCAACAAAAGTTGAGTGAGTTCATGTGAAAGTGAGTATGTAAAACCTTTGTAATACATTTGTATGTATGAAAAATCCCTGGTATGTAGCAAATAAGGAAAAAGAGATTACCATTGGGTTGCAAAGCCAATGATATGTGTGAAGTGCTGTAGGAAGACACAAACCTAGCAGATTTTTGCGTCGGGCTCAAAGTCACCCCGAGGTCCGTACTGTTGGGCCTGGAGTTGGGCTCGCTACACCCAGATAGATCTACCGCTAATGACCCTCGGTCCTACAATGAGGATTAATGGCCTCTAGTTTCCGCCTACCCACTCACATGATCTAAGTTGTAACCCTCCTTAAGCTAACCATACCATGTATAAAAGTATCCGTAATTGTTGTAACATGTATTTCACCCCCGAAGTATAAAAACTGAAAACGGTTAAGAGAAAAGGGGGACATTAACTCACTGAAGTGCGTCTCGAAATAATAAATCCCAAATCAACCTGCTGCGTGACGACCTACACGTACTAACTTCTATTAGACGGATGGTCGTGCCTTGGCTTAGGGTTTAACGTTTTGTTGGAGAAATAGTTAGGTAACTATTCCGTGTTCACACTTCTTATTTATTTAATAAGTGTATACCTTCCCAAGGATGGGGGTTTTAAATACATGTAAACGTTATATTTCCGAAAATATATTTTTAAGTCTCACTTGAAAATATATTTTAAATCACTTTGTCTAAAATATTCTGTCTCCCAAAATATACGTATTTTTCCCAAAAATATTATATTTTACTTTATATAATTTCCAACATAATGCCTTATCAAAATACATATTTAAGAGTATTTTCCGAAAATACATAAGTTACGTTTTAAAGTTCGTGTGGTAATAACAGTACCGGTGTAACTTAAATATTTATTTGTGAAGGCGTTGGTATTATTTTGGAGTCGATACTTCTCAGTGTATTCAAGTTATATTATTTTTACTCTAAAAATAACATATCTAGTTCACAAAATAATCATAAAATCACACAAGCGTTTTACTATGAAATATATATTTTAAATATATATTTGACAAGTTTTATTTACGAAAATCCACCTCCGACACTTGGTTATTTTGTAATAGAAATATTGGCGAAGTTTATTTGGAAAAACAAGTTAAAAATATATTTATAAACACTTGTCACAAAATATTTCTAAGTGTTATATTTCTGGAAAAATTTCGCCAGAGTTTCCTCTGTAACTGGAGGTGGCCACGCTTACTAGCGCATCATTTTCTTTTCAAAATTCAATCAAACAATTCACCAATCACCAATATACAATATTAAACATCAAACTTGTCAAAATAAGTATAAATCGCAAACTCATGAACTTGTAAGTTGTGTAAAAATATGTAGCAACCTTTTAACTTTTTTTTTGTGGATCTCGTCATCTTTAAAAATAAAATTAGTTTCTTGAAAACTTTATTTTTAAAGAATGTGTAATTTTACAACTTCTAGTAAAAAATTACGAAAATGTTTCTTTGTTAGATCTTCTTGTCACACAGTGTTTACACACTTGCTTGTTCACAAAAATGCTTTTAGTGTATGTAAGATTCGGGTTTAAAACAAGACTTGTATATTTTACTTGGTTCTTTCGAAAAACCACTTGTAGATCTTAAATCTACTAGTTTAGAACTCTATTTTACAAGAAAAATCACTTTTACACAAGTTCATGTTTATGTGTGGAAGGGTTCGTCATCTTACAACTTTTACACTTAACATATCACTAGTTCATGTTCCATGAACATGATCTAGCATGGTTAGATGACGATCCGTTCTCCTACTAGCAACTAACAACATAAAACAATCACAACTAGTCAAGATTTACACCATTAGTTTCTTTTTATCCATCTTGTTTAACATTCTTTCAAGACTTTTAGTTTTGATCTTGTGTGTCTTTGAGTTTTAACCGTTAAATCTCTTATTAACCACGTTAAACAAGAACAAGAGGGTGTCTAGAAGCACTTACTACTAGCTCGTGGCTAGGGAAGAATCAAAGCGTAAACAAGGTGGATAAAAGCAATGTAGAGAGGTTCTTGAGTTTTCGAAAGCACCGAGTCTCCTTGTGTGTCACCTTTCACCTTTGTGTGTATGTAGAATAGAAAGAACAAAACTTGATGATGATGGTGGTTATGGTTGTGATCTCGGCCGTAAGTTTCAAAGAGAGGGAGAGAGAGCAATTTTTGTTGAAGTGTTTAGTGAATGAAAGTGCTTACCCATCATGCTTACTTATAACCCATCACATACTAAAGTCCATTGTGCAAAGTGTAATCTAGATATTGGACAAGATTAATATAATAATCAACAAATGGGTGGTGTGTCACCACATGGGGGAACGATCGGATTAGGGGGGGTATATGGTTGATTTTCAAATGTATAGTTAAGTGTCTAGTTAGTTCAGTTAGGAATTTAAATAGGTTATTAGTGTGTAGTGTAATATAACGGGTGTTAGGGTGTTCGGGGACCCTAACTAGCTCAGAAAAGTGTAAACAATGTCATTGACAATATTTTTGTGTTCCGGGTAAAGTCCGGTTGTTCGGTTGGATATTGATCCGTTAAAGTGTCAAGCAAAGCTTTAAAGTGCCTTTTATAGTGTTTTTAGTGACACAATAAATCCCCGACCCTTTGGAAAGTGTCTAGTATTATTTTCCCATGTTTTTGCACTTTACTAGTTATGCTAAATGCTGAATTTTTGCATAAAGTGCAGAATTTTGTAATTAAAGTATGTTTTAGGCACATCCAGTCACTATAACTATTACCTAGCGACACAGTTTAATGATTCTCACCTCCCTACTAGTGTAGTAATCTACTCCCGGCTCATACTGGCCTCAGAACAATGTCTGTTTAGGTGCTGGCAATGTCAGCATGTTTACTGGGTTATCCGTATAGTGTGCTCACTGTGGTTTTGTGCATCAAGGTTGTCACTAATGTTTGTGTGTAAGTAATAGAGTGACAGTATAAAATGTGATGCATGAGTATGTATGTATCAGAAATCAAGAAGCAGTTTAACCGCAGTTGTAAGAAGCACAGTAATTAAGCATTAATCAAATATTAATTAATTCGTACGGATACCTGGTTTGGTGAGGGTTGTCACATTCTCCCCCCGTTAATTAAATTTCGTCCCGAAATTTTAGGCTCTGCTTCTAGTTGCAGGAGTCTTAGGAAATAAATGGGGATACTTCTCTTTCATACGATCCTCACATTCCCACGTGAATTCAGGTCCATGCCTTGCATTCCATCGAACTTTGACGAGCTTGACACTACTCCTGCGTGTTTTGTTAACTTTCCAATCCGTAACCTCGACGGGTTCTTCGGTAAAGTGGAGCGTGTCGTCGATATGAACTTCGTCAGCGGGAATGATCACTGTCTCTTGTGTTGGACTCTTCCTCAAATTTGATACATGGAATGTATCGTGAACACCATTGAGTTCAGCAGGTAGGTCCAATTTGTAGGCTACAAGCCCAATCCTTTGCAGGATTCTGAAAGGGCCAATGTAACGCGGATTCAGCTTCCCACGCTTTCCAAAGCGTGCCACACCCTTCCAGGGTGAAACTTTTAATAAAACCATATCCCCAACTTGAAACTCCAAAGGTTTCCTCTTTGGATTTGCATAGGCTTTCTGTCGGTCGCGAGCCGCCTCGATGCGCTTTCGAATTTGTGCGATCTTGTCCGTTGTCTCTTGGACTATTTCAAGACCAACGAGTTGTCTATCACCTGAATCAGCCCAGCATAAGGGTGATCGACATTTGCGTCCATAAAGCGCTTCAAATGGCGCGGCTCCAATGCTTGTGTGGTAGCTGTTGTTGTATGAAAACTCGACCAAAGGTAAATGATTATCCCCGCTACCACCTAGATCCATTACACATGCTCTCAGCATATCTTCCAATGTCTGAATAGTTCTTTCACTTTGGCCATCAGTTTGCGGATGAAACGCAGTACTTAGATTCAATTGTGAGCCAAAAGCTTCTTGGAAGGATTGCCAAATCCTTGATACAAATCTCCCATCTCTATCAGAGATAATCGAGAGAGGCACTCCATGACGAGCAACAATCTCTCGCATGTATATTTCCGCAAGTTTACTTGTGTTGTCTTTCTCTTTGATTGGCAAGAAGTGTGCGGACTTGGTCAGATGGTCAACTATTACCCAAATAGTGTCATGACCTCTGGGCGTCTTTGGCAACTTAGTTATGAAGTCCATTGAAATCTGTTCCCATTTCCACTTGGGAATCTCGGGTTGTTGCAGAAGTCCTGAAGGCTTCTGGTATTCAGCTTTCACCTTGGCGCACGTTAAACACTTGCTAACATAAACAGCAACATCGCCTTTCATCCTAGGCCACCAATAATAATCCTTAAGATCTTGGTACATCTTATCCTCTCCTGGGTGGATAGAGTACCGTGATTTGTGAGCTTCATAAAAAATAACCTTCCTTAATCCACCAAACAGAGGAACCCAAATCCGTTTCATGAAGCATAAAGTTCCTTCCTCGTTTGGCACCAACTGCTTCTCCATCCCACGGAGATACTCATCTTCAATGTTCCTTTCTTTCAAAGCTTCTTTCTGCGCGGCACGAATGCGCAGAGAGAGATCTGTCTGGACAATCATCTCCAAAGCCCTAACCCTTATGGGCTTAATCCTTTCTTTTCTACTCAGGGCATCAGCGACCACATTCGCTTTCCCTAGATGATACTTAATCTCGCAATCATAATCGTTCAACAGCTCTACCCAGCGTCTTTGCCTCATGTTAAGCTCTTTCTGGTTGAATATGTGCTGTAAACTCTTGTGATCCGTGAAAATTGTACATCGCGTACCATACAGATAAAGTCGCCATATTTTCAACGCAAATACCACTGCGCCTAGCTCCAAATCATGCGTGGTATAGTTCTTTTCATGAACCTTCAACTGGCGTGACGCGTAAGCTATAACCTTCTGGCGTTGCATCAGCACGCAACCCAAACCTTGACGCGAGGCGTCACAATACACCACGAAGTCATCCGTTCCTTCGGGTAGCGATAAAATCGGTGCGTCACAAAGCTTGTTCTTCAACAACTGAAACGCTTCTTCTTGTTTGTCACTCCAATCGAACTTCTTGTCTTTCTGTGTGAGCGCGGTCAGAGGTTGAGCGATTTTAGAAAAATCCTCAATGAACCTTCGATTAGGGCTGGCAATTTTTACACGATACACGAATACACAACACGAACCTACACGACCTTAACAGGTATCGTGTATGACCTTAACAGGTATCGTGTACTAAACAGGTAGACATGAAACAACCTGTTAATTTTCGTGTCTAAACAGGTCAGATACCTGTTTACCTGTTATATACCTGTTAAGACATGATAAGGATTTAATTTTAAATTTTTCATTAAATAAAAATACATGATGTACCCTAGTCGCCTACACCGTATCACTGATTCCTTATGTTATTTCCTTCTTTAGTTCAAAAAATTAAAAAACAGAAAACCCTAATACCTAATCTCTCTCAACTCTCTCAAAGTAGCAGCCGACATCATCAAGAATTCAAGATCCACCGCGACATCATCAAGATCCATCGCACCGGCATCAAGTCATCAAGATCCTCCTCTGTCAGCACTCCGGCAGTTCAAAGTAAGCTAGATTCACACATTGTTTAGTTAGATCCGCACATTGTTCAGTTAGATTCACACATTGTTCAGTTAGATCCGTACATTGTTCAGTTAGATTCACATTCACACATTGATATTTTTGTAACTGTAGTTTCGAGTTGTGATGTTTATGATTGAATCGTTCATACGTACAAACCGTTCCTATTTTGCGAATCACAGACTTGACTGTTTGTGAAGAAATTTGAGTTGTTGTTTTTAAAAAAAAAATCGTTTCAGATTTGCCGAAATCAGATCTGAATCTAAAGTTTGACTGGACTGTTTGTGATCTGTATCTAAGTTTGACTGGACTGTTTCTGTTTGTGATCTGTATCTGTATCTATTTGGAACAAATAACAGTATGTGATCCCTCGTTCCCAAAAAAAAAAATAATAATAACAGTATGTGCAGCTGGTTTGGGTATTTTGAATAAGAACTGCTGATTAAAATCGAAGTCGGATACTTTTAGAATAAGAACTGGACTGTTTCTGTTTGTGATCTGTATTTGATTTTTTTTTTGTAGAATCACAGTTTTTTTTTTTTTTTTTTTGTATAATCACAGGTTATCATCAATATGAGTGAATCTCAAAAGAAGGTGAGAAAGAAGAAGGATAAGAAGTCCTGTGTATGTTTATCTAACTTTTATGGCTTTTGGTTCAAGTTTGGTATTATTTTTTGTGTAACTTTATTTGTTTTCTCTATTGTAGCCGGAGTCAGATTCTATCAAAGTTGATCTAGAAAATGATAGCTCAATGAATATCGATGTGGAAGATGATGAAGTTCACTCTGTGGAGGTAGATGATACAAACGATAGTGATGATAACAAATCAGGAGTAAAGAGACAATGAAAGGAAAGATCTATTGTGTGGCAATACTTCACTAAACTTAAAAAGAAAGCAGTCGGTGGAAAAGTTCCAAGCAAGTGCAACAAATGTAATCATGTTATCATATATGATAGCAAGCAAGGTACGGGGAATCATTCGAAACACATAAAATCTTGCTATGGTTCTAGTTTCAAAGATGTTGGTCAAATGATTTTAAATAGTGACATGAAATTAAAGTCAACTACGTTTTCTCAAAGTACGTTCCGTGAGATGCTTGTAGCTGCTATCGTTATGCATGAGTTACCTTTGTCATTTGTTGATTATAAGGGATTTAGAGATTTATTTAAGTATCTGCAACCTGATGTCAATATCATCTCTAGAAATACTGTAAAATCTGATTTACTGAAAATGTATAAGAGAGAAAAGGAAAAGGTCAAAGAAATGCTTATGGAATCACCTGGGAGGTTATGCCTAACTTCAGATTTGTGGACGTCTATTGCTACTGATGGGTATTTAGCAATTACAGTTCACTTTATGGATAAAGAATGGGTTTTGCAAAAAAGAGTTTTATCGTTTTCTTTCATGCCACCACCTCATACCGGTGTTGCTTTGTGTGAAAAAGTGTTCTCTATCTTAGTAGAGTGGGGCATAGAAAATAAAATATTTTCTATGACATTAGATAATGCTTCTTCTAATGACACTTTCATTGGGCTTTTAAGAGAACAACTAAATAAAAAATTACCACTTGTTTCTAGGGGTAATTTTTTTCACTTGAGATGTTGTGCACATATTTTGAATTTGATTGTGCAAGATGGGTTGAAGCAAATTGATGAGTGTATTTACAAAGTGAGAGAGAGTATCAAGTATGTTAAAGGGTCGCAACAAAGGAAGGAAAAGTGTCTTTGGAGTTAGAGCTAGACTTAAGGTAATTTATTTGTTAATATATATTTTTTTTAAATTGTTGTCTTTTAATCTTTTATGTATTCATTTACTAATTATTTATAATTCTTTTTTAGGATTTTGATCAGTTTCAAAGTAAAGATTTTCTAGCTAATAAAAAAACAGAATTGCAATTGTATTTGGATGAGTCAAGAGTTGATAGGAACTCGAACTTAGATGTTTTGACTTTTTGGAAAGCCAATGAGTTTAGATATCCCACACTTGCAAGGATGGCAAGAGACTTTTTGACAATTCCGGTTTCTACCGTCGCATCGGAATCCACATTTAGTGCAAGTGGAAGAGTTCTTAATGAACATCGAAGCTCACTTGGTAAAGATACCGTTGAGGCTCTAATATGCACAAAGGATTGGTTATATGGAGATTATTGTAATGTCCCTTTTTCCTTGAGTTTTGTAAGGTTTTTATAACATAATATCACACTAATAGTATATGTTTGTTTGTATTTGTAGGTTCTAACGAAGTTAATTTGGATGAGCTCACTGAAGATATAATGTCACTTGATATTAGTGGAGAATCAAATGCTTCAAACTCAATGAACAATTCTAAGGTAACCACTCCAAATGCTTCGAGTAGTGTTGCTAAAAAACAATGAACAATCAAAGGTACTTACTCCAAATGTTTCAAGTAATGTTTGATAAATTAAAATTACCCAATTTATGTCCAATTGTCAATGCTAAATATGAGTACAATTATGTGCAGGTTTGAATTGTTGGAATTAAAGATATGAGAAGAGAACCATGGGAACTTGGAAACTTTGAACTTGTTTTTAATGGATGTATTGAATTATTTAAGTCTTTTGTGATTTGCCGTTTATGGACTTTTGTTTTAAACTTGTTAAGTATTCGGTATTTATGGATTATTTAAGCTGTTTGTGAGCTTTTGGCGAGTTTTGTTTCACTAAACAGGTTCTAAATATGTGATTATTTTAGTGTTCGTTAACAGGTATTAACAGGTAATTTTCGTGTATATCGTGTCGTGTTCGTGTTTTAAAAAAAGGACACGAAATCTTATCGTGTCGTGTTCGTGTATGGCCTTTCGTGTATCGTGTCTTATCGGGTAGGGGTATACACGATATGCCAGCCCTACCTTCGATAATAACCAGCCAAACCCAAGAACTGTCGAATCTCGGTTGGCGTCTTTGGGGTCTCCCAACTCTTGATCGCCTCGATCTTTGTGGGGTCAACATGGATTCCATTTCCATTAACCACATGTCCAAGAAATTGGACTTCGCGTAGCCAAAACTCACACTTCGAGAATTTAGCGTATAATTTCTCCTTCTTAAGTAGCTCTAGAATAGCTCTTAAGTGCTGTTCGTGCTCGTCCTTTGTCTTCGAGTAAATCAGAATGTCGTCGATAAACATGATCACAAACTTATCCAAGTACGGCTTGCAAACTCGGTTCATTAGGTCCATGAAAACTGCAGGTGCGTTCGTCAACCCAAACGGCATAACTAGGAACTCGTAATGTCCATAACGAGTCCTAAAGGCCGTCTTCGGGATACTTTCCTCTTGTATCCTAAGTTGATGGTATCCGGATCGAAGGTCGATCTTTGAATAAAAGCTTGAGCCTTGCAACTGGTCAAATAGATCATCAATCCTCGGTAAGGGATATTTGTTCTTGATAGTCAACTTATTAAGCTCGCGGTAGTCTATGCACATACGGAAACTACCATCCTTCTTTTTAACAAACAGAACCGGAGCTCCCCAAGGTGAGAAGCTTGGTCTGATGAATCCTTTGTCCAATAGTTCCTGGAGTTGTGTTGACAACTCCTGCATTTTCGAAGGCGCAAGTCTGTAGGGTGCCTTGGCTACAGGCGCGGCGCCTGGAACCAAGTCAATGTGGAACTCAACTTGCCTTTGAGGCGGTAGTCCTGGCAAGTCCTCTGGAAAGACTTCCAGATATTCCTTGACGACCGGAATGTCTTCGATCTTCGGTTCAGCAGCTTCCTTATCCATGATGTATGCCAAGAATGCAACACATCCCTTCTGCAAACACTTTCTAGCTTTCAGACAGCTAATGATTCTCAGCGGCGCATCATGCTTCTCTCCGTGCACTATGATTGTTTCTTCATCCGTCACAGGGATGCGGATGGTCTTCTCATGGCAAACAATCTCGGCCTTGTTGCTGGACAACCAATCCATTCCCACTACCACATCAAAGCTTCCCAACTCGACAGGTAACAGGTCTAGCGTAAATTCGTGTCCTCCCAATTCAATCACGCATCCTCTTATAACTTCACCCGTTTCAACTAGTTTCCCATTCGCCAATTCGATCGAGTATGGAACGTCTAACTTACTAGTGGCCAAACCAAGTATATTCTTAAATTCTAACGACACGAAACTATAATCGGCACCAGTATCAAAAAGAACAGATGCAAAACGTTGGTTTATAGGGAACGTACCGGTAACAACTTTCGGATCCTGGCGCGCTTCCCTTGTGCCAATGTTAAAGACTCTTCCCCGTGCTTGGTTCAAATTTGGGCATTCCTTCTTAAAGTGCCCAATGTCACCACAGTTAAAACAACCCAGTCTTTGCCCATTACCACCTCCGTTCCCAGCTTGAGTGTTGTTTTGACTGCGATTCCCACTACCAGTTTGATTCGCAACGTTTCCACGGTTCCCATTTCCTCCGTTGTTTCCTTGTGGGCGGTTTCCATTACCACCACGGTTGTTGTTTCTATTACCAAAACCTCCTTGGCCACCCCGGCCAGCACTAGCCCAGCAAGTATCCCTCAAGTGGCCAACTTTTCCACAAGATTCACGTATTTTTGGCCCACACCGGCCAGAATGATGACGCTGACAGGTGTTACACTTGGGCTGTGTACCCATATAACCTTTCCTTTTCTTCCCAACACCGGTTGCAGCTTGGACCGGTGTGCTTGACTCGTCCTTCTTGCTTACATGGCTGGTTCCTTGCTTGAAGTTTGAAAACTTTCGCTTGTTTTCACCAGACGACTCAGCATGTGTTTCTTTCTTCTTTGGTTCGACACTTGGAAACTTGTTCAAACGAATGGCCTCCTCAGTGAGCGCCACACTAAGATCGATCGCTTCCGTGATCGTGGCAGGTTTGGAAGTGGTAACCATGCTCATTATTTGGGGAGCCAATCCCCAGATGAACCTTTCAATCCGTTTAAACTCTGGTGTGACCATGTACGGCACGACGTGAGATAAGTCATGGAATCTTTGAACGTATTCCGCAATCTTGGGACCATCCATCCTTAAATGCCAGAACTCAGTCTCTAACCTTTGAATCTCAGCACGCGAGCAGTACTTTCTTCACATGAGCTCCTTCAGCTCATTCCATGTCATCGCATAAGCAGCGGCTTCACCAAGAGTTTGCACTTGTAAGTTCCACCAGGATAGGGCTCCATCCAGAAATAGCCCTGAGATGTAAGTCACTTGTTGCTCTGGAGCACATTTGCTCATTCTAAGGATAGACACAGTCTTCTCGGCCCACCTTACAAAAGCAACAGCACCTCCAGTGCCGTCGAAGTTCACGGGCTTGCAGTCTAGGAACTGCTTGTAAGTGCACCCTGCACATACGTTAGAATATACAAATGGTATTAGCGGACGTGCTATAAATATCCAAATGTATTGTAATATGTCTCAAACGACTTAACATTACCATGTGGTGGATTGTTATTGCCGTTATTGTTCGAATTGCTCCCGCTGGTTCCTCCTTGTGAGGCTGCATACTGCGCTATGGCGGTAGCAATGATTCCTTGGAGTTCTGCCTCGCTGGTAGGCATACGCATCTCGCGTCTTGGAGGCATCTTCTAAAAGACGTTTTACGTTGGTCAAGTCATTATAAGTAAATGAATCATACGTACGTAATATCATTCAAACACATAACATCTCATGTTACAATTTAACCAAGCATATAGCATCACATGTAATAAAATGTATACGATCAATCCAACATCACATATAATGAGAATACCGTGATTGCGCTGTCATAAATCAAGACCACAATGTAAGGTTTACAAGTTCATAACTGTATCATACATCATCAGTGACTAAGGGCCACCTCGCCCTAGTCCAAACTATCTAGTCAGTGACAACAACAACAAATATACAAATCATCAAAAGTCACAATCATCAACATGCGGTCTCCAAAAGCTGTGTAGTCTGCACAATCGCGGTCGTCTCACCAAAAGTCTACCTGCGTCGAATCAAAAAGGCCTAAGCTGATGGCGGTGGAGGAGGGGGAAAACGAGAAAAGAGTAAACGTCGCATATGAAGCCAGTCCTCCTCCATAGCGCGATGAGAGCGCAATAAGTATGCTATCTGCTGCTCGGGAGTCCAAAAGCGAGCGGCAGAATCAGGTGAAAGTGGACGCGGAGGGTGTGATACTGCAGGTGGGGTCTGACAATGACACGGTGGTTGCTGAGCTCTCTCCAGCTCCTGTACGCGACGGGTCAGCGCCTCCTGCTGTATCATGAAAGATGTGAGAATATCCTCCATAGAATACCCCACGTGATATGGATGATACGGATCAGATGGTGGCATAATGGGGGGCGTAGTCCAGAGGAATGGCTCACTAGATGGAGCGAAGGATGGTACAGTGGGTGGTGTAACAGAAGAAAACTGTGACGTGGACGGTAAGGATGATGGCAGCACAGGGGGAACAAAAGTAGGATGAGAAATATGGGGTATGAACTGACTGCCTCCTGCCATGAAAGGTGTATGACCAAACGGATGACGTGACGAACCCTCCCCAGGACGTGGTGGAGGAATGCCCTGGAGGTAGGTGATCGGGAGATCTGTGCGGTGAGCATCTGTGGTGTGTGGGGGAATCAAGGGAACATCAATGGGGGCTGAAACAGGGGCTACAGGTGGTGTAACTGGTATCACGAAAGGTGGGTAATCATCGTCATCATCTATCCACCCGTTGCGGGTGTGAGCGTATCGTGGATCAATATGGGTCGCAAAAGGTGCACGGTCGAACAGCACCGGCACTGGATCAGGAAGTGGTGCAACAACAGGATCCTCTAACAGAAGTGGAGCATCAACAGGGGCGTCAGCAACATGATCATCCACCAACGGTGGAGCAACAACAGGATGATCGTCAACAGGTATGTCATCAACAAAAGGAGCAACAGCAGGTGCATCGGCATGAACAGGGTCATGCTCTAATGCAGGATCAGGAGCGACGTCTGGCTCAGGGGCTACGACAGGCTCCGGGTCAACCAAATCCATATCAAAATCAGCTGGATCAACAAACAAAGGATCGACAGGAGCTACAGGATCCTCCAGGGGCTGGTCTAAGTGAATGAACTCAATATCCTGGTCAGGATCAAAACCAGGTGGAAAAACAGGATCATCATCAACATCGTGATCAAACTCAAAGCTGTGTGCGGGTGCAGGTGCAGCTGATGACGCCATGTTAGGGTCGGTGTCGTGTGAGTGGTGCTGCACTCCCTGAGTGTGCAAAGATGCGGACGCCACATACTCAAATGAGTCTGGGACAGGTAAATGAACAGGAGCCTCCCCTGCAGGAGCGTCAGCAATGAGTAGGATATCATCAGCAGCAATAGGGACCTCACCCTCAAGGTCATCCTCAAGTGGGTCCTCCTCTAATAGGTCGACATCGTCGTCAGAAACATCATCAAGTGGCATATCGATAACCGGATAAGCAGCAAGGGGTACAGGAGCAGGGATCACCACGAGTGGTAAATCCCCAGCGAGATGGCCATCAGCAGGCTCGGCTACGACGTCAGGCAGCGCAAAGGACTGGAATTCGTCATCGTCTGTGCTGGTAGTATTGGAAGTGTGGACCTCGTGCTCCGATGAAACTATGTCATCTGATACTATCGCCATAGGGTCCAGAGTGTCGGAAACTCCAGTATCTGATGAAGAAGGCATGATGTCTGTAACACAAACACACATACGCACAAACAATCAATCATATAATCAAATAAACATGTTAGTCACCAATAAGCAAACAAGTAATCATCGTAGTCTTCCCTAGACTATCCTTTCAGTCTCCCCGACTAAACTCCCTCAGTCTCCCCGACTGAACTCCCTCAGTCTCCCCGACTGAACTCCCTCAGTCTCCCCGACTGAATTATAATTCCTTGAAAAGTGTATTATGCCCTTTTGTAAAAAAAATGTTTGTGCCCTGGATCTGGACGTTTAGTGTATGCAATGTAAAAATGTTTTCGTGAGAGCCCTAGTGATCATAGTCTAGACTCGAGAAGGAATCCTAGTTCGCTATGATCAAAGCTCTGATACCAAGCTGTCACACCCTGGCTTTGCGAAAGCGTGGATTTATTTGGTGTGACTTCTTAATACCATAGCTTAATCACAACAAAGCTATATGAAAGTAAAACCATGATAATCATCCATTAACAAGTTTTAAAAGTTAAATACGACAACATTGTTTTAGAGTTGACACATGCAACGAGTTTACAACACAACATAATAAAAACCTTGTTCATAAGACACAACCACAAAACATGCAATAAACACAGTTAGGACTTGTGACTCGTCCAGGCAAAAGTCACAACCCATAAACTCGGATGACATCACTTCTCCTACGCAGCATGAAGTCATAGCATACCTCGCCAGATCCCTAATTTCCTGAAATACATGTAAGTTGAAAACTCAACAAAAGTTGAGCGAGTTCATGTGAAAGTGAGTATGTAAAACCTTTGTAATACATTTGTATGTATGAAAAATCCCTGGTATGTAGCAAATAAGGAAAAAGAGATCACCATTGGGTTGCAAAGCCAATGATATGTGTGAAGTGCTGTATGAAGACACAAACCTAGCAGATTTTTGCGTCGGGCTCAAAGTCACCCCGAGGTCCGTACTGTTGGGCCTGGAGTTGGGCTCGCTACACCCAGATAGATCTACCGCTAATGACCCTCGGTCCTACAATGAGGATTAATGGCCTCTAGTTTCCGCCTACCCACTCACATGATCTAAGTTGTAACCCTCCTTAAGCTAACCATACCATGTATAAAAGTATCCGTAATCGTTGTAACATGTATTTCACCCCCGAAGTATAAAAACTGAAAACGGTTAAGAGAAAAGGGGGACATTAACTCACTGAAGTGCGTCTCGAAATAGTAAATCCCGAATCAACCTGCTGCGTGACGACCTACACGTACTAACTTCTATTAGACGGATGGCCGTGCCTTGGCTTAGGGTTTAACGTTTTGTTGGAGAAATAGTTAGGTAACTATTCCGTGTTCACACTTCTTATTTATTTAATAAGTGTATACCTTCCCAAGGATGGGGGTTTTAAATACATGTAAACGTTATATTTTCGAAAATATATTTTTAAGTCTCACTTGAAAATATATTTTAAATCACTTTGTCTAAAATATTCTGTCTCCCAAAATATACATATTTTTCCCAAAAATATTATATTTTACTTTATATAATTTCCAACATAATGCCTTATCAAAATACATATTTAAGAGTATTTTCCGAAAATACATAAGTTATGTTTTAAAGTTCGTGTGGTAATAACAGTACCGGTGTAACTTAAATATTTATTTGTGAAGGCGTTGGTATTATTTTGGAGTCGATACTTCTCAGTGTATTCAAGTTATATTATTTTTACTCTAAAAATAACATATCTAATTCACAAAATAATCATAAAATCACACAA
This sequence comes from Helianthus tuberosus, assembly GCA_030545235.1. Classification (NCBI taxonomy): domain Eukaryota; kingdom Viridiplantae; phylum Streptophyta; class Magnoliopsida; order Asterales; family Asteraceae; genus Helianthus; species Helianthus tuberosus. The sequence goes on from CM060426.1 coordinate 6,621,054, forward strand.
GCGTTTTACTATGAAATATATATTTTAAATATATATTTGACAAGTTTTATTTACGAAAATCCACCTCCGACACTTGGTTATTTTGTAATAGAAATCTTGGCGAAGTTTATTTGGAAAAACAAGTTAAAAATATATTTATAAACACTTGTCACAAAATATTTCTAAGTGTTATATTTCTGGAAAAATTTCGCCAGAGTTTCCTCTGTAACTGGAGGTGGCCACGCTTACTAGCGTATCATTTTCTTTTCAAAATTTAATCAAACAATTCACCAATATACAATATTAAACATCAAACTTGTCAAAATAAGTATAAATCGCAAACTCATGAACTTGTAAGTTGTGTAAAAATATGTAGCAACCTTTTAACTTTTTTTTTTGTGGATCTCGTCATCTTTAAAAATAAAATTAGTTTCTTGAAAACTTTATTTTTAAAGAATGTGTAATTTTACAACTTCTAGTAAAAAATTACGAAAATGTTTCTTTGTTAGATCTTCTTGTCACACAGTGTTTACACACTTGCTTGTTCACAAAAATGTTTTTAGTGTATGTAAGATTCGGGTTTAAAACAAGACTTGTATATCTTACTTGGTTCTTCCGAAAAACCACTTGTAGATCTTTAGATCTAGTAGTTTAGAACTCTATTTTACAAGAAAAATCACTTTTACACAAGTTCATGTTTATGTGTGGAAGGGTTCGTCATCTTACAACTTTTACACTTAACATATCACTAGTTCATGTTCCATGAACATGATCTAGCATGGTTAGATGACGATCCGTTCCCCTACTAGCAACTAACAACATAAAACAATCACAACTAGTCAAGATTTACACCATTAGTTTCTTTTTATCCATCTTGTTTAACATTCTTTCAAGACTTTTAGTTTTGATCTTGTGTGTCTTTGAGTTTTAACCGTTAAATCTCTTATTAACCACGTTAAACAAGAACAAGAGGGTGTCTAGAAGCACTTACTACTAGCTCGTGGCTAGGGAAGAATCAAAGCGTAAACAAGGAGGATAAAAGCAATGTAGAGAGGTTCTTGAGTTTCCGAAAGCACCGAGTCTCCTTGTGTGTCACCTTTCACCTTTGTGTGTATGTAGAATAGCAAGAACAAAACTTGATGATGATGGTGGTTATGGTTGTGATCTCGGCCGTGAGTTTCAAAGAGAGGGAGAGAGAGTAATTTTTGGTGAAGTGTTTAGTGAATGAAAGTGCTTACCCATCATGCTTACTTATAACCCATCACATACTAAAGTCCATTGTGCAAAGTGTAATCTAGATATTGGACAAGATTAATATAATAATCAACAAATGGGTGGTGTGTCACCACATAGGGGACCGATCGGATTAGGGGGGGGGGGTATATGGTTGATTTTCAAATGTATAGTTAAGTGTCTAGTTAGTTCAGTTAGGAATTTTAATAGGTTATTAGTGTGTAGTGTAATATAACGGGTGTTAGGGTGTTCGGGGACCCTAACTAGCTCAGAAAAGTGTAAACAATGTCATTGACAATATTTTTGTGTTCCGGGTAAAGTCCGGTTGTTCGGTTGGATATTAATCCATTAAAGTGTCAAGCAAAGCTTTAAAGTGCCTTTTATAGTGTTTTTAGTGACACAATAAATCCCCGACCCTTTGGAAAGTGTCTAGTATTATTTTCCCATGTTTTTGCACTTTACTAGTTATGCTAAATGCTGAATTTTTGCATAAAGTGCAGAATTTTGTAATTAAAGTATGTTTTAGGCACATCCAGTCACTATAACTATCACCTAGTGACACAGTTTAATGATTCTCACCTCCCTACACTCCCTACTAGCGTAGTAATCTACTCCCGGCTCATACTGGCCTCAGAACAATGTCTGTTTAGGTGCTGGCAATGTCAGCATGTTTACTGGGTTATCCGTATAGTATGCTCACTGTGCTTTTGTGCATCAAGGTTGTCACTAATGTTTGTGTGTAAGTAATAGAGTGACAGTATAAAATGTGATGCATGAGTATGTATGTATCAGAAATCAAGAAGCAGTTTAACCACAGTTGTAAGCAAGCACAGTAATTAAGCATTAATCAAATATTTATTAATTCGTACGGATACCTGGTTTGGTGAGGGTTGTCACAATGAACATCAGTAGCTGTTATTGTAACTTATTTTCGAACATCAGTAGCTGTGCAGAATCACTGTGCAGTAGGGTTTTGTTTATTTGGGAGAACTTCAATTTTTATTCGATCAGATTTAAAGAAAAACAAAACATAGAACTTCAATCTTTATGCGATTTTTGGTTGAAAAGGAAAGAAATTGAAGAGAAAACTTACCGATTCAATCTTTATTCCCTGATTCAATCTTCAATTCTTCATGTTGTGGGGAGAGATGGGAAAAAAAGGGAAAAAGAAGGTTACGGCCGAATGAGAAGGGAATAAATGGCAGTAGGGTTTTGTTTATTTGGGAGAAAAAAAGGAAATTACAGGTCGAACCGGGGGAACCGGTTGAACCGCGAACCGGGGATCGAATCGAACCGGGCGATTTTTTAACAAGTTCTAAAAACAGCCAAACCGGATCGGGAGAGGTAGCGAATCCCGGTTGGACCGGCCGGTCCGATCCGGTTACGAAAACAGTGCATGCTCTGAAACAATAAACGATTATAAATTCCAAAAAACCAAAAAGAAATAAGAGTAAAGTGAGGTTGGAACAATTCTCTGAAACAATAAAAGATTATAAATTCCAAAATACCAAAAAGAAATAAGAGTAAAGTGAGGTTGAAACTTGAAACCATTTATTATGAACCTTTTTTGCATCCAAGCTTCCGGTTATATCACCCAACAACCCACCCCTTTGTCGTTCACACTGATGGCACATAACCGACTCGACATACTTCAAAACTCCCTACAAGTAACACAATTTTTACAATAATAATGCAAGTCTAATCAAGTCTATATAAAAAAGCATAAGCCAGTGGACATTCTTCATATGCATTGGGGCTTTATTTAAACCTTTTTCTATAGTGAAATTATGCTACAAGGTATGTCACAGCACAAATTTTATGGCATACCTCTTCTGCAGATCACTGCCCCTTTGTTAAAGGGCATGTAGGCCGACTTGTCCTCTTATAAACAATAGCATAGTTGTTCAATCCAGTACACATATAAGTAAATCATTATTTCAAAAGTGGCATACCCATTTAGAGATCACATTTTCTCAAATCCTTGATGAGGCCATTAGAAGAGCAACCCACATCTCCATAGCTGATCTCATCATTTCACAATCACTCATCTAGGGGCATTCTCATTGCTTATTTCCTAGGAGTTGGTAACAAAAAAAACCTGCAAACCAAACTCTAGTAGGCAAAAAAAAAAAAAAAACACAAAACGAAACCTTAATTAGCTTTTAAGAAACATAAGTTCCACAAAGTTGAAGAAAACCAAACACTAAATAAAATAGATTAACCTGAACAAATCAATAGCCACTCAAAGAGTAAAACATTTTAAAATGCTTAAAACCTCCTAAATTGCTAACAAATTTATGAAATTAATAAATGAATTAAGTAGTGAAACATCAAAACAAAATGAAATGTAACACATAAATGAAAAGCAAGATTAATTCAGAAAACAAATGAACCAAACCCCAACTAAAAAACAGAGATTTGTACCGGCGAGTTCCCCGCATCGATTTGCGTTACGACATGAAACCAGAACGGCTTCTCGCGGTCCTTCTGACTTCCGTTGCAAATAATACACTACAAATTGGTGGGTGAAACAGGAATCAGCGTGCGAGTGAGGTCGTCGACGGCGGTGCTGCTAGTGTGTCTTCAATTCTCTCCCTCTTTGTAGTTCTCTCTCCCATCGCTCTTTATAACATCAGTAAGAGGTGATACAACCTACATAAAACCACCAACAATCACAATCATCACACAAGTTGCAACAATATTCCAATTTAACAGCAAACCGTTGATCTAATGAGTCATACTTCAAATTCGTAACCACAATCCGAATAGAAACATAACAACAACAAAATCACAAAATAAGTAAACAAAAAAACTTACACAAATGAGCCCTAAAATTGTAAGATCTTGAAACGAAAGAGATGAAATCTACAAAAAAATAATCCATAAAAGCAATCCTCATATATGCTAGGAAAGAGGAAACCTTTGTTTCGTATGATGAGACGAATCGGTTGCATCCTTCAATTAAGACTCTGGTATCCAAACCCTAGATCGATTGTCTTCTGGCATGATGTCTTGCTTGCTCGAGGGGGTGCTCTTCTTTCTTTATCTCATGTATTATAGGATTCAAGGGGAGGTTTCGACTTAATTAAATCTTTAACTCATCATCAATTTACGAAACGTATTCCATCGCACTCATCCAGATCCATTCAATTTTGCCATAAAGAATGAAATTGAAGAGGCGGCATTCAATCCCACTACAAAATCCCAATTTTAGCCCTCAGGCGTTTTAAAAATAAAGCCAGATCCCTAATATGTTGGCTTGCACTCTCTTGTAAATGTTGCTTTATAACTTGTACTTGTAGTAAAATTACAATTTTGTACATCACTTCTCCTTTATATAGTATTATAGATAAGTTTTTGTTTGTTAGTTAAAAATTATGAAACGTCTATCATACTTACTATTGACAATTAAAATTGTACATAATTCACCAACCAATTTTTGTTTTTATAGTTTTTAGTTTAACATGGATATATAATGAATATAATGAATGATGAAATAAATTAAAAAGTTAATACTACAATAAAAGGCATTTGCTAGAAAAGTTTGCTATGAAACAAATTGGTCGTAAAATTTGCTACAAATAAGCTATGAACGCATTTTGCTACAATTTGAATATTACATTGCAAATAAAATTCGCATCACAATCCATAGTACTTCCTCCGTCCCATTAAAAGTGTCATATTTTGAATTTTCAAAGTCTTTGTTTATAAACTTTGACTTTAATTATATATTTTTTGTATTATATAAAACTTGATGAAGATTAACCCGATAAAAACACTTGTAAAGCACACTCAAATCATATAACTTTCATCAAGTATTATCTAACACAAACAAAATTATTTAAGGTCAAAGTTTATAGATAAAGACTTTGAAAATTCAAAATATGACACTTTTAATGGGACGGAGGGAGTAAATCCGTAGCAAAATTGATAAAATAAATATAAGAGTTAATTACATCGTTAGTCCCTATGGTTTATAGGAAGTAACAAGGTTATGTACTCATAGTTTAAAGTCACATTCGGGGGTACCAACTTTCAATTTTGTAACAACCTGAAGTACTAAGACTAACAAATATTAGTTTTCCTGTTAGATTTTATGAAATCACAAAAACACCCTTTATAACTTCAAGGACCATTTATGTGGTTCTTTGATTTAACTAAAGGGGCCGTTTGTGCAAAATACAAACATAATTCTTTTAAAGCGTTTTTAAATATTTAAAGCGTTTTTTCTAAAGCGTTTTTAAATATTTAAAAAACGTTCTTTTAAAAAAATATTTTGATAAAAAAAAAATAAGTTAACTATTGGTCAAATATTGCTTTTGTGATATTTATGAGAAGTAAACTAATAAAAGAAAATTAAGTAAACTAATAAAAGAAAATTAGATAGATCATGAATGAACTAATTAGTAATTACACAAGAAGATCATATTATGAATAGTCAATTGTTTAGTCTGCAAACTGAGGGTGAGAGGGGCACTCCTCGGGAGTGACCTCTCTTACAAAAAACTAATCAGCTCGCGCCACGTCAACTCCCCCTTAAGTCCCCATTTTGCACTCAAACGTTGGCATCACTCCACTCACACAATTATTTTTTTATAAAAAAAGAAGAAAAAAATATGATTGGTGGAAAAAGGGTGGACCCACATTAACAACCAATCACCCCCTCTCTCTCTCCTCTCTCTCAATCGGTGAGTACACACCGAGCTATGAAGTCCCCGTGCGGTAAAGTTTGGATGGTGGCGGTGTACCCGCACGGCAAATGAAGTCACTGCATGGGGTCACCGCATGTGCCCGTGCACCCTGAGAAAGGAGAGCGTCAATTTCAGAATAAATATTGTTACTGTCACAGGGAATTGCTTTTGTGATTTTATGAGAAAATACAGAACAAAAAATCAGACCACAAAGGTTGCCTCGATATCCAAAAATAAAGATTCTCAACGAGCACATAAAAATAAATAAATTTATCTAGTTTCACCTTCATTTTTTGTCCATCAAATGAAAGATAATTAATAACGAACAACTAAACCTTAATTCTAAGACAAAAACATGTAAAATAAATGGAGCATACTTCTTCTTTTAACAAAGAGTAAACTTCTGTTTTGCTCCCTGTGGTTTGGTCACTTTAACGGTTTTGCCTCAAACCTTTCAAAATAACAATTTTACTCCCTGATCTATGAAGCTTATCTCTATTTCACTCCCCGCCCCTAACACCATCCAATTCAACCGTTAAATCCTGGTCACATGCCCCTCACATGAGGAGCATTTTAGTCTTTTCCCACTCAAACTTATTAATTTCCTTATTTAATTTTCATACACTTTCTCTCTCTATATAACATTCCCCTGCATCTTCAATCTAATAACTAATCTAACAGCAACAACAACATCTACCACCACAGGAAGCAAAACCGTTAAATTGCTGTAATAAAAATGCATCAGAAAAATTAATTTTCTGTAAATTGCCTCTGGAAAACTGCATTCGCAAACTGCATTGGTTCAGACAATTCACAGCTCAGACAATTCACAGCACAGACAAAACTATTGTCATGGTTCAATGCGTTTTAGAGAGAACACTTTCTTTGGTGTTTTTAGGCAATTGCGTTTTAGAACTAAAACATTTTTATGTGTTTTCTGGCCATTGCGTTTTAGAAAAACACATTCTTGAAGTGTTTTTAGTCATTGCGTTTTAGGTAAAACACATTTTTAGGTGTTTTCAGTCCATTGCGTTTTACAGAGAACACTTTCTTTTGTTTTTTAGGCAATTGCGTTTTAGAATGAGACATTTTAAGTGTTTTCTGGCCTTTGCGTTTTACAAATAAGACATTTCTTTGTGTTTTTTGTGCATTGCGTTTTAGGTAAAACGCCTTTTTATGTGTTTTCAGTCCATTGCGTTTTAGAAAACAGACATTTTAAGTGTTTTCTGGCCATTGCGTTTTAGAAATAAGACAATTGTTTGTGTTTTTGGTGCATTGCGTTTTAGGTAAAACACATTTTTATGTGTTTTTAGTCCATTGCGTTTTAAAAAGTACATTTTCTTTTGAGTTTTTAGGCTATTGCGTTTTAGAAATAAGACAATTCTTTGTGTTTTCTGGCCATTGCGTTTTACAAATAAAACATTTCTTTGTGTTTTTGGTGCATTGCGTTTTACGCAACTGAGTTTTTTCCATTGCGTTTTACGTAACTGGGTTTTAGAAAAAAAAAATTCGAAAATATAGCAATAGTATACTCGTTTTAAAGATAAAAAAAACGCTCGTTTTTTTGGTGAAATTTTTATAAAAAAAATAATGTCGTATGAAAGAGTTATTAACGTTTAAAAAATGGGAGGAATTGGAGGAGAGAAAAACTATTGGCTTGGATTGACTAGAATACCCCTAAACAAACTCACGCGCCTCTTTTCTTCCCTTCAATTTCCCTGATTTAATCTTAGCCATTGATTAACTAAATGGATGGTTAAGATCACTTCTTAGCCAAATAAACTTCCTATCATACCTCCACCCAATATTGTATTATAGAATATCGATTAGAGTATGACACAAATAAGTTTTACGCTATGTTCCTGAGTTTAATAAAGGAAAGAAAAGGAAGAAAGAAAGAAAGTATAGGGAGGAAAGAAAGTTTATATTTTCAATTTGAAAAGAAACAAAATTCTTCCATTCTCTCACATCCCCATCTCTTCCTCTCTTTCTTTCTCCCTATAAAAAAATCTCTGAAACACCATAACTGTTTTCTTTCCTTCCAAATCTCTTCTCTTTTCTTGAAAATAAAACTCTAGAAGTGCAAATGAACGAAAGAAAAATTTAAGTTGTGACAATTTGTAATTACTTTAGTTAAAGTAATTACAATATAATAAAATTGTACTACCTATACACTAATCTAGTTGTAAACTCTAAAATAATTATTATTACTCTACTAAAGTTGTGTTATGTTATAGTTTTTTTTTTTTTTTTTGAAAGTCCAACGAATCCTCCAAATGGACTACTGGCGAAATTAATCACATCGGGATACACTCGCCTCCGAATCGGGGAAAACCCTCACCTAGGGAAAAGCCAGTGAACACTTGCCCGAAGGCACGACAATGCGATGAGGTAAAACTCGCTCAGTTCAAGGATCGAACTAGCGATCTCCACTTATTCGTCTAGTCTCCCATCATCACCAGGTGACGCAGAAAATAATGCGGATGACAGGAATCGAACTTAGGTCCCTTAGAACACCAAGTCTCTCCCTTATCACTCCACCACCACTTCATCGGCTTTCTTATGTTATAGTTATGAATGTTTGATGAATAATGTAATTTTATCATGTAACAAAAGAAAAAGAAACTAAATTGGTGTGGTTTGTTTCATCTCCCAGTCCCAGCCAATAATAATCACACGTGTCGTTCATATACACAATGAGGCGCGTGGGTTTTACCAAAGAAGTAAAAATCGGGTCAGCCCCGTAGAACGGGGCACAAAAAACTAACCGACCCGGTTAGTTGTTAAGCAAATTCTGTTTCCACTGGGTTTTAGCTTCTCACTCTTCTTCTTCCTTCATCTCTCTCACTCTTCACAAGGGTTTTACTGCTACTTTCTCTCTCTCTCTAGGGTTTCGATTCACCATGGATAGGTACACGAAGGTCGATCAGAAGAAACCTGATATTCCTATCAGCCAAAATGAGATCAGAATCACCTCTCAAGGCTTAGTTCGTAACTACATCAGCTACGCTTCCACTCTTCTTCAGGTATCATTATTATTCTCATCATCATCATCATTATTATTCTTCTGTTTGTTTGACGAATGAGTGTTATTTTGTGTTTTCGTTACTGTTCAATTTTAGGTGAAAACCGAAATCTGTAGACGTTTGGTGTCTGTCATTGTTGCGATGAGTGCATTGTTTGTTTCTCGTTGTGTTTTTGTTTGATTTGGTTTTTAGGTTAAAGGATGCAACGTTACGAGTACTTACAACGCCGATCGATGTTATTTTTGTGTTCTATGGCTTTGTAGGGTTAGTGTAACGGCAATTGTTTTGTTTTGATCAAGCTGGTTTGTTATAATCGTTACTGTTTCAGAATCTGGATCTAATTTGTAGGTATATGGCTTGTATGAACATTGATTATTTTAGGTTTTCTATGGATATCAGGATCCTTCGTTTCTTCTTGTATGTTAACATGTTTTGTTTGGTTAGAGTGTAATGTGAAGAATACGGAATTGTTTGATGTGTTTTTTGTTTTGTTTTCTATTGCATGAAACAATATAGCGTTAATAGTTGATATAATAATCATTTTATCCCAATATAGTTTGGGTAGGTAACACTTTACATGTGTTTGAGATGATCTCAACCGTCTCTATGTTAAAACTCTTTAATCTTCATGTCTAACCCTATCCGTATATGTTTCGTGATATATTCATCTTCCTGTTTTCATTTGTGCTACAGTCATGCGGAGATAGTAGATCAGTAGATGGTATGTTTATATGATTATTTATGTAAATACAAATCTGTACTCTGTTTTTCGTGTTTCTGTTCTCTTTTCCTGTGTTGATTTTGTGTTCCTCTAGGCTGCATCTTGTTGTGTTGATTTAAGAAATTATGTTGATATTGTGAAACAATGGATGGAGTGACGGAGGTTGCATAGTTGCATCTATTATTGACATTAAGCCCTGTAAGATAGCTTGGGCCTTAAATTTGTAATTTGGACTTGTTTTTCTTAATTGAAGTTATCATGTTAGTTCATGTAGAAGTATGAGCTAGTTTTCTTTGGTAGGCAGTATAGCTATAAATACTAGTTGTTTTGGAAACTTTGAAATTACTTTGTTCAAATATGCTTCAGCCTTGTTTCTTTGATTACTGCTCTTTTTGCACGTATTGTCATTATTACGAGCGTTACTGAAGTAGTTGCATCAATTTTGAGTTTGGTATATCATCTTGTTGAATCTTTTCATCTTAATTCTTAAGTTCACTTCATTGACAACCATGCGCGAGTAAATAATCTTGATTGGGTGTTTGCGTAGTTGAGCAATATGATTAGCACTATTTGGTTTTGAATAGCTAAATTACCTTGAAATAGATGAAATTCAGTAGGCCGTTATAGATTACTGTTCAGCTACTCAACATTCTCTATATACTGACTTGGCTAGTTGATCATCTAATGTTGCTGCATTTGATCATTAATGTGTTATAAGTAGTAGGTGCATCCTTAATTACGTACCTTGTTATTTTAGATATCGTCATATTGTTTATGTGAAGAATCTTACTCAGATTGTTACTGTAGGAGAGACGTGAGAAAGAAATTGTCTTGAAAGGAATGGGACAGGCAATCAGCAAGACAGTAGCTATTGCAGAGATCGTTAAGGTTTGCTACTCAATTTACTTGTTAGTTTTTCATGTGCAGAAGTAATAAGATGCTTTAACTTTAAACAGAGAAACATTCCTCGATTGCATCAAGATACGAGCATCTGCTCAATAAGCATAACTGATGTATGGGAGCCGAATGAAGAGGGTCTTCTGCCGTAAGTTTCTAATGGTTATATTTATGACACTAATAAGCTGTGCTAAAATACTTGTTAGATGTTTCACTATTTGTTAAATAAAATACAGTGTGGAGATGACTCGCCAGGTGTCTATGATTTCCATTACCTTGTCTACTATGGAGCTAAACAAGGATTCACCAGGGTGAGTTTCAGCTATATTTCTTTTCTTCAATTAATATTTTGTTTTTATGAATATGCTTTTCAGCTCCTGTTATTGACATAAGCGCAATTTTTATGGCTTAGGTACCAAGCTCCACTATATGTGGAGCGATCAAAGCCTCATTATAACGGTTATCAGAGACAGCAGCCGAGACAGACACAACGATCATACGATGAAGGTGGGTTTTTTCACATTTCTAAATAGGTAATTGTGTGTAGGAGTTGGCTTGGGTTGACCCTTTGACCCGAAACATTCTTGTCCAAAAAATTATTATATTCTTGGTTCATCAAAAAAGTATTATTTGCATTTGTAGAGCCATATGGCGGTAACTATCAGGGAAATAGGGGCCGTGGTCAAGGCGGTGCAGTAAGAGGCCGTGGCTGGAACAGGGGTGGTGGCTACGGAAACGGTGGCTACGGAAATGGTGGCTATGGGAACGGTGGCTACGGAAATGGTGGCTATGGGAACGGTGGCTATGGAAATGGTGGCTATGCGAACGGTGGTTACGGAAGCTATCAACGCGGGGATGGGTACAGAAACTACCAAGGCGGCAGGGGACCGGGGAACTACCGAGGTGGCAGGGGGTATGGGAACTTTCAAGGTGGTGGCGGCGGTGAATATGGTAACTACCACGGAGGTGGTGAATACAGAAACTATCAAGGTAGTATAGCTTTTGCATCAACATTAACACTGTAACTTTTTAGTTTTCACTATTGTTCTGTTTTCAACAGATAACAATGGTTATTCGAACCGCAGTCGAGGTGGTGGTCGTGGAGGAAACGCAGGCTATCGTGGTTAGTGCTTTCTTTATTGTTTTACCCTTTTATATTTCTGGTTTTTTGTTTGATTAATGGGGTTTATTGATGCTAATGACAAACAGGAGGTGGGTACATGAGAGGCGGTAGGGGTGGCGGAATGAATGGAAGAGGTGGTAGGGGAAGGATGGGTGGGGCGGAGTAGTAGCTGGGTGTGTGTTGCTCTCTTGCTATATATATAATATGCATGCTTGCCTTAATGTTGGGAGTTTGTTTAAAGAAGAATTAAAAAGTAATGGGGGTTATTACATCATTCACCTAAGGGTGGTTTAGTTAGTAGTAAGTAGTGATTTAGGACTCCTAATGTCTTCTTTTTTATTCCCTATTTTGGGTTTTGGGTAAGCTGACTTATTATATCTGCTATTGTTATAGCAAAAGAAGCAAGTTTATTAGGTGCAGTTTGTTTTGGTATATTCTGGATTATGCTTTTTCTTGTATATGGCCATATAAGGTTAACTTTTTTTTTATTTGTTTCCCATTTTCTTGAATCTTGTTTCTTTTTATATCTTGAATGAGTTGGTTTGTAGGTCGGTTGATCGGTCTTTGAGCGGTTTGATTCTAGTTGCTACGGCACTTGGTGTGCTTAGGTTTTTTTTCCCTCTTCCTTCTGAAGTTGGCTAATGGTTTGAATTGATGTAAAAATTGTTACTAAAGTGTATTCCAGGATAATTTCATATATCACCTATAAACTTGAATAAGATTATATTTATCAATAAAAATCATAATATTATTTGTATTTTTGACATAATTAAGTATTTAGGTTATGAAATATACTAGGTGGGGAGAAGGATATGAAATGTACATATATCATAAAAAATATAGTAATTTGACACTGTTTTATAAGTTAATCAAAATGTTTTAACTGGTACAAAGTCTAAACTGATTTCTATATGGGCTTTTCAGTGGCTCTTGCCGTATTGGACTCTTGTGCTTTTAAAACATTTACAATTAGTGGTGGTGGTAAGCTAGTCAAGTCGTCAAGATTAATTTAGAAGTGCACAAACCGGTTAATTTTAATAACCAGTTCGGTTAACTGATTATACCGGTTAATTTGACTTTTTGACTTTAGCCGGTTATGTTTGGTTATTAACCGGTTAACTTGCATTTTTTTTAATTTTTCGGTTAACCAGTGTATCAGTTAAAAAATCAGTTAACAACCGGTTCCTATACTACATACTTATAACTGATTACTAACCTATGGTTAAAAATAACCACTAACCGATTATTCCTAAATTGGTTAATAAAGGGTTACGGTTAATTAACCGGTTATTTTGTGCTCTTTAAAATTAATCAACTAAATAAATTGTTAAATATGATAATAAAGTTATAATAAGTATTTTTACTTGTATATATTTACCCCTTTTTAAGATTGTTTTTTCCATTGTTTTCACGCCCGTACCGGACCGACCGGTCAGACCTGGAACCGCAGACTACGCCGGTCCGGTTTAGTGTGTTGAGCCGTTTTGAAGGTGGCAGGCCGGTCTAACCGGCGGCCAGAGGTCGAACCGGAGATTCACTGGTCGAACCAGTGGCCGTTATTTGAGATGGAGACGTAGAATGGAACGAAAAAGGCGAATCTATACTTCTTTTCGCAGATCTGAATCTTGGCTTGGAAAGACACCTTACCTTCATAACGAGAATCTTCGACATAACAGACGGTGAGTCGGGACGAGAAAGTTCACTTAGGGTTTCACCTTTCAAATGTTGGCTTACAGAATAAGAACCTTCAAATGTTGGGAAAACTCTTGGGCGGCGGCAGATAAAACCCTAAGAAAAGGTTGAAAAATAAATGACGGTAGGTGGATTGAGGTTTTAAAAAAACATAAACATCTATTGACTTTTGGTAAGAACAGACGCGGACAAGAAGAACAGTTTTTTTAGTATAAGTAAATGTAAGATGCTTGTAAAAAGCCAATGAAGTGTAGCTCAACCGGCAATTGCCTGGGGACTACATGGAGGTGCAAGTGGAGGTTGAGGATTCGATTCCGGTCGGAGTCATATTTACCACTTGCGGGAGTTCGACGGTAGGTGGATTGAGGTTTTAAAAAAACATAAACATCTATTGACTTTTGGTAAGAACAGACGCGGACAAGAAGAACAGTTTTTTTAGTATAAGTAAATGTAAGATGCTTGTAAAAAGCCAATGAAGTGTAGCTCAACCGGCAATTGCCTGGGGACTACATGGAGGTGCAAGTGGAGGTTGAGGATTCGATTCCGGTCGGAGTCATATTTACCACTTGCGGGAGTTCTACCCGGGGGAGAACCCTGATCCTGGGTAGACGGTAATCAGTACAGGCTGGCCCGGGGTGTAAGCGGAGCTCCACCGCCATCACCAACAAGCCGTTCTAAAAAAAAAAAAAAGATGCTTGTAAAAAATATTATTTTTTAATATCATGTTAGAAAAATGTAAATCTAGTCTATTTTTAATTATTATAAATTTTAAGTTAACCGGTTCTTAAATCCGATCCGACCGATCTGACCGGTCCGACCAATTTGTTACTTGGATAGTCCCTGAAGTGGATGTCCGTTAGTTTTCTACGTTAAGTGAATGTGAAATGACAAAATTACCCTCCATATTCTCCACTCTATAAAAACAAAACAACCCCACCCCAACCCCACCCACCTCCAGGTGGGGTTAGGGTGGGTTTGTTTTGTTTTTAAAGAGTGGAGAAGATGAAGGATAATTTTGTCATTTCACATCAACTTAACAGAGAAAACTAACGGACATCCACTCCAGGGATTATCCGAGTAACAAACTGTCAAATCACAGGGAGCACTGGTGTAATTTCCAAAAGTTAGGGACTATAGGTGTTATTTTGCAAAACCACAGGGACTATCCGTGCATTTTACTCAAAATAATAACAAAAAGTGTGTGTCACATGTCAAATATGGTCGCTCTTTCACGCCCCGTCCCACACCTCTATTTTTACACCACACTGATTTCTAACACATGCTTAGGTGTCGTACATGTCATATAACGTCCATTTTCAAAACCCCTCCCCACCATATGGCTACCGATATCACTCCGCTGCCACCAAATTGGTGAAGGCACTACGTAGGATGTCACACCCCCAAAATCCACACGCGGAGTACCACCACTTGGAGGAGTGACTGACCAGGATCAAGCCACCAATCATATTGAACATATAAGTAAATAGTAAAAGTCATTCATCGATACGATAGGGGTTTTCAAAACCAAACATAAACAAGTGTGTAGCGGAAGCAATAATGTAAGACCCAACATAAGTTTAAGTACAAAAGGTCATAATGTTTAACATCACATTCACTATCCATGTCCACAACGACCGTGCCTCCCGTGCAAGCTCCAAAAGTACCTAAGGTCCTGCAAGGCATGTAACAGAGAGTCAACAACTAGTTGAGCGAGTTCACAGTTGGTTATTTAGATATTATGTTCGTATCGTAAATCGTATGTTCATTTAGTAATCATGTATCGTATGTAATGGTATCGCGGCCCTCTAGGCATGTTTGCGAAGTTTAGTGGGGGTTTCCCATATGTTCTCTAGACTAGGTATATTTGTATCGCGGCCCTCCAGGCATGTTTGCGAAGATTAAAGTATAGTTCGCGGCCATTCCAGGCATGTTTGAAAAAATTGTTCTAGTATCGCGGCCGATCCCGGCATGTGTGCGAAGAGAAGTACATGTATCACTAGTCTAGTAGTATCTACCATTGACCTTCCTCTCCCGAGGCCTATGGTATGTAACTCCGATAACTCTTAAGCATAAATAATCAACCAACCCATTCCCAACCCCGGGAATTCCATGCCTTGGTAGAAGTGTGAACTCACCTTGTTCTGCTCGGTATGCTAAGTTAAGTGCTCACAATAATCAGTCAAGTCCTATAGTGCAAGTATACTCAATCAGTTCACGTTTGCAATGTTTCACATGAAACTAGTGTCACAGTAATATCATGGAGTGTTTGACAGTTCATATCATGCAACACAAGCAGTTAATTGCATCCATACATTTAACAGAGTTAAATAATCTAACCGAGTTTGCTGACATAACTGAGTTAATACTTAACATGGTTAGTAGGTTAACCTAGTTACAGAATAACATCTTTTATAATAACAAGTTACAGATAATTGGCCGAAAACCCTTTTGGCCGAAAACACTTTCATGGACGAAATCTCTTTTGGGCCTAACACACTTGGGCCGTAAACTGTTTTGACGAAAACACATAATGAATCGAAATCCCCCTTGACCGAAATCCCTATAGTGGCGAAAATCACTATATGCCGAAAACACATATGTGCCGAAATCACTAGTGGGCCGAAACCCATTAAGTGTTAAAAAAAAACTTATCTGGGCCGAAAACAACATGTGGGCCGAAATCACTCTTTGTGATTTCGTCCAGTTTATTTTTGTGGGGTGTTTTCGCCTGATACATCATCATCTTCCACAATACTTACTGTAACTTATAAAACCCAGCAATTCGATCATTCATATAAGTTTGAAATCGTTGATTATTATAACAGAAACATTTGGTCTCTACTCAATTAATATATGATCACATATCCTTCCATATTAATCCAACATCATATAAACAGAATCATCATAAAATCATTGTGTAACCAGGTTTACCATTCACTTTAACATTTCGATATATATATCATTCAGCCATACTTGAGCAGTAGTATTATTATTTAGATCTAGTCTAACAATCTAACCATGTTTCATATACAAATATATATATATATATATATATATATACTGATCGATCACAAGCAACAACATAACAATATAATTAGATCTGAAACAACTAATTGTGAAAATCACTAACCGAAAATTAAACAGAGGTTTGGCTTCAAATGAGGAATTCTGTTTGTTGGGTTTCAGAGGTAGAGAGAGAAACAATGTGATAAGGTTTGCCAAAATGAGAAACTTCTCCGTGAAGATTGTTTATAAAGTAATTATATAAAATATCTCAATACTGGGCCAAGGCCCATATATGTTTTCATTGGTCCACTAGTGGACGAAAACACACAAGGTGTTTTCACCACTAGGGTGATTTCATTGATGTGTGGGTGAGGGTGTTTGGCCTAACAGATGCCTTGGTAAATTATACAACACATAAATTAAAGAAAATTAAGACATACATCAATACACACTTATAAGGCATACCGTATACAACATATCAATCACATTACGATTAACATACTACAAACGTGCACAGTTGTGAAACAAACGAGTCGTATTAACAAACAACTTAAACATTTAACGCGCAATAAATGCGAAGATAGAAATCTTGGAAACTCGAGTTGTCACATTATCCCCAACTTGAAAGAAATTTCGTCCCGAAATTTAGCATGCGGTTACTGAGGAAGCTAGGTAAGTTATCGTTTACTGGTTCTCCTGGGGTGTCACATTATGCCCCAGTTGATTTGGAATTTCTTCCCGAAATTCTGTAGTAGCCTCAGCCTCAGTAGTAGTTGCATTGTTTTCGAACAACTGGGGATATTTGAGTTCCATTTGGTCTTCGCGTTCCCAGGTGAACTCTGGGCCACGACGGGAGTTCCAACGAACTCGAACAAGAGGTATTCTGGTGTTCTTGAGGACCTTAACATCCCGGTCCATGATTTCAACTGGTTCTTCGACGAAATGCAACCGTTCGTCGATAGTGAGCTCCTTCAAAGGAACTATGGGGGTCTCATCTGACAGACACTTCTTCAGATTCGACACGTAAAAGACGTTGTGAACTGCACTGAGTTCAGTTGGTAAGTTCAGTCTGTAGGCCACTTTGCCTATCTTCTCTATGACTTCAAATGGTCCAACGTATCGTGGATTGAGTTTGCCCCTTTTGCCAAAACGAACAACACCCTTCCAGGGTGAAACTTTGAGTAGTGCTCGATCCCCAACCTGGAACTCGAGTAGTTTCCTGTCTTTATCGGCGTATGCTTTCTGACGGTCACGAGCTGCCGCCATGCGTTGTCGTATTTGAGCAATCTTTTCAGTAGTATCAACTACCATTTCTGGACCTGTGATCTGACTGTCACCCACCTCTGCCCAACAAAGAGGTGATCGGCATTTACGCCCGTACAATGCCTCAAATGGAGCAGCTTTAATGCTGGTGTGGTAACTGTTGTTGTACGAAAATTCCACAAGTGGCAGATGTTTTTCCCAGCCCTTGCCAAAGTCAATTACGCACGCCCGAAGCATGTCTTCTAGAGTTTGAATAGTGCGCTCAGACTGCCCATCTGTCTGAGGATGATAAGCTGTGCTCATGTCTAAACGAGAGCCAAAAGATTTGTGCATTGCTTGCCACAGTTCTGAAGTAAAACGTGCGTCACGATCAGAGATAATGGAGGTGGGCACCCCGTGCCTCGAGACAACTTCTTTAAGGTATACGTCTGCTAGAGTGGAGAACTTATCCGTTTCCTTGATAGCCAAGAAGTGAGCAGACTTTGTGAGTCGATCCACGATCACCCAAATAGTATCATTTCCGCGCTGAGATCTAGGTAGGCCAGTAACAAAATCCATGGAAATTTGTTCCCATTTCCATTGTGGTATCTCAGGTTGCTGGAGTGGGCCTGACGGTTTCTGATATTCCGCTTTGACTCTCGCACAAGTCAAACACTTGCTAACGTAAGTTGCTATGTGGGCCTTCATGTTAGGCCACCAATATGTAGTTCTGAGGTCGTGGTACATCTTATCCGAACCAGGATGTACTGAGTAGCGAGACTTATGAGCTTCACCCATTACAAGCTCGCGTAAATTACCATAGAGTGGGACCCAGATGCGTCCTGTTACATAGTAGGCGCCGTCTGCCTTTTGTTCTAACCGTTGTCTTGAGCCGCGTAGGGCTTCAGACCTGACGTTTTCCGGTTTCAATGCTTCTACCTGAGCATCTCGTATCTGTGAAGGAAGACTGGACTGAATAGTGAGTTGCAACGCTCGTACACGCCTAGGTGTAGTATCCTTTCGACTGAGGGCGTCGGCCACCACATTGGCTTTGCCCGGATGGTACTTTATAGCACATTCGTAATCGTTCAGTAACTCGACCCATCGACGTTGTCGCATGTTCAATTCTTTCTGCTTGAAGATATGCTCAAGACTCCTGTGATCGGTGTAGATGGTGCACTTGGTTCCATACAGGTAATGTCGCCATATCTTGAGCGCAAAAACAACAGCTCCCAGCTCTAAATCGTGCGTAGTGTAATTCCGTTCGTGAATCTTAAGTTGGCGTGAAGCATAAGCAATAACTTTATCCCGTTGCATCAACACACATCCAAGACCTTGGACAGATGCGTCGCAGTAGACTACAAAATCGTCCGTGCCTTCAGGCAATGAGAGGATAGGTGCGCTACAAAGTCTATCCTTTAAGTGCTGAAACGCTGTTTCCTGTGTATTACTCCAACGGTAAGCAACACCTTTCTGTGTCAGTAATGTAAGCGGCTGTGCAATCTTTGAGAAGTCTTTGATAAACCGTCTGTAATAACCCGCCAAACCCAAGAATTGGCGTATTTCTGTTGGTGTGCGAGGTGCAGGCCAGTTCTTGATCGAATCTACCTTGGATGGATCGACATGAATCCCATCCTTGTTTATCACGTGGCCTAGAAAGTTGACTTCATGAAGCCAGAAGTCGCATTTCGAGAACTTGGCGTACAGCTGTTCTATTCGAAGGAGTTCCAGAATAAGTCGTAAATGCTGCTCATGTTCCTCCTGATTCTTCGAATAAATTAGGATGTCGTCGATGAAAACAATAACAAACTTGTCAAGATAAGGTTTGCACACCCTGTTCATAAGATCCATGAAGACCGCAGGCGCGTTCGTTAGCCCGAATGGCATGACCAAAAACTCGTAATGGCCGTAGCGAGTTCTGAATGCTGTTTTGGAGACGTCCTCATCCCGGACTCTCAGTTGATGGTAACCTGACCTCAGATCAATCTTCGAGTAATAGCTCGACCCTTGCAACTGGTCGAATAAGTCGTCGATGCGTGGAAGAGGATAGCGATTCTTCACAGTCACCTTGTTCAGTTCGCGGTAATCTATGCACATGCGAAAAGTACCGTCTTTCTTTTTCACAAACAATACTGGAGCTCCCCAGGGCGAAGAACTAGGACGAATAAAACCCTTTTCTAAAAGTTCTTGCAATTGCTTAGACAGTTCTTCCAGTTCAGTTGGAGCTAAGCGATAAGGTGCTCGAGCTATGGGTGCTGCTCCTGGAGCTAGCTCGATCTGAAATTCGACCTGGCGATGGGGCGGCAACCCAGGTAACTCTTCAGGAAACACTTGAGGAAAGTCGCGTACAACAGGAATATCCTCTAACTTCTTCTCTTTCGTCGATGTATCAGTAACGAGTGCTAAAATAGCTGTGTGGCCCTTTCGCAAACACTTCTGTGCCTTCAAGAAGGAGATGATGCCACTCACGACACCACTCTTGTCGCCTTGAACTTCGAGAGGTTCTTTTCCAGTACGGGGAATACGAATGATCTTCTCCTTGCATAAGATCTCTGCTTGCTGTTGGGATAACCAATCCATACCAATGACAATGTCGAAACTACTCAGAGTTATAGGAATGAGATCGATAGAGAAAGTCTGACCAGCGAGGATAAGATTACAACCCTGAACTATGTGTGTGGCTTCTAGACTTTTACCGTTAGCTAGCTCTACGACATGTTTGGTGTTTAAAAGCGTTGGTGCGCGTTTAAGCATTTCACTAACCTTCAGAGATATGTAACTGGTATCCGCACCCGAATCAAATAATACAGTAACATAAAAGTCGTCGAGAAGAAACTTACCCATAACCACATGAGGATCGTTCCTTGCGTCACTCTGACCAATCACAAATGCACGACCCTTAGCACCATTGTTGTTGTTGTTTCCCCCATTGTTGTTCCCATTGCCCTGATTATTGTTGTTGTTGTTCTGATTTAACTGGGGACAGTTCCGCATGAAGTGACCTTCAGCCCCACACTGAAAGCATGCCTTACTTCCTTGTTGTTGTTGCTGTGGCTGGTTTCGTGGAACTGGTGGCTGTTGTTGCTGGTTCTGATTCGCAGGCCTTGAACTCCTGCAATCTTTAGCTTCATGACCTACCCTTAGACATCTCTGACAGCGGCCTTTACGACACTGACCACTGTGGTGTTTGTTGCACCTGTTACACAGTGGATGAATTCCCCGATATCCACTCTGCCCCTGACCACCAGACGATTGCTGACTCGGACTCTGGTAATCACTAGTCTTGCGCTGCTGCTGTGCTTGAGACTGTACAGTAACTGAACCCCTGCTGGAATCCCCTTCCCATTTCCGCTTGTTGTCACTGGGATTAGCAGGAGTAGCTGGAATGGTAGCGGTAGTAGTAGCGCTGATACGTTTAGGCAGCCTGTTCTGTTCCACTGCCTGATCGGTGAGGCGATGAGCTAACTTGACAATCTGTTGAATGGTGCCAAGATTCGCTGAGGTTACGTGACTTTGAATTTCCGGCACCAGACCATTGAGATACAGTTCGATACGCTTAATGGGAGGGTCTACCATAGTAGGACACAAAATGGCCAACTCATTCGATCTTCTGGTGTACGCTTCAATTTCTGACCCCGTCATTTTCAAGTGGTAAAACTCTACCTCCAGCTTATGAATATCATCACGGCTACAGTATTCCTCTTTGATCAACTCCTTGAAATCATTCCAGGGTGTGGCGTTAGCAACAGCCAACCCTAACATCTGAACTTGCGCATTCCACCAAGTCAGCGCAATGCCTTCTAGAGTACCAGTGGCGGACTTCACCCTGCGAGCTTCAGGGCATTCACACATTTCAAATACGGACTCGAGCTTTTCAAACCAATGGAGGAGTCCAACCGCTCCTTCCGTGCCACTAAAAGTAGTAGGACGACAGTCCATGAAAGTTTTGAAGGTGCAAACAGGTGGCTGAGCGTGCTGACCTCCTTCTTGTGCGGCTGCAAGTGCCGCTGCAACTCGTTCGTTAATAAGAGCCGTCAACTGGGCTTGTGTCATGTTAATGCGTCCAGCCATGATCTTCATAGCAAATATGACATAAGTGAGAGAGGTTCGCGAGTAGTGCGATAACAGAAGAGAGTAAGCACACAAGTGTTCTCATGCAATAGTGTTAAGTTAACCTAAGCATACCCGGAGCAAAGTTCTATGCAATTCTAGCAAGTAGGCAACAAAACATGTACCATATTACCTAGGATGTTGAGTCTTGCACGTGGAGCGAGGCGTCGTTGTGGATCGTTGAGCACTGTTCTGGTTATAGTCTGGTTTTAATAAAAAAGTTTTCCCCTTATTAAAACCGAGTTCTCTATAACCAATGGCTCTGATACCAATCTGTCACACCCCCAAAATCCACATGCGGAGTACCACCACTTGGAGGAGTGACTGACCAGGATCAAGCCACCAATCATATTGAACATATAAGTAAATAGTAAAAGTCATTCATCGATACGATAGGGGTTTTCAAAACCAAACATAAACAAGTGTGTAGCGGAAGCAATAATGTAAGACCCAACATAAGTTTAAGTACAAAAGGTCATAATGTTTAACATCACATTCACTATCCATGTCCACAACGACCGTGCCTCCCGTGCAAGCTCCAAAAGTACCTAAGGTCCTGCAAGGCATGTAACAGAGAGTCAACAACTAGTTGAGCGAGTTCACAGTTGGTTATTTAGATATTATGTTCGTATCGTAAATCGTATGTTCATTTAGTAATCATGTATCGTATGTAATGGTATCGCGGCCCTCTAGGCATGTTTGCGAAGTTTAGTGGGGGTTTCCCATATGTTCTATAGACTAGGTATATTTGTATCGCGGCCCTCCAGGCATGTTTGCGAAGATTAAAGTATAGTTCGCGGCCATTCCAAGCATGTTTGCGAAGATTGTTCTAGTATCGCGGCCGATCCCGGCATGTGTGCGAAGAGAAGTACATGTATCACTAGTCTAGTAGTATCTACCATTGACCTTCCTCTCCCGAGGCCTATGGTATGTAACTCCGATAACTCTTAAGCATAAATAATCAACCAACCCATTCCCAACCCCGGGAATTCCATGCCTTGGTAGAAGTGTGAACTCACCTTGTTCTGCTCGGTATGCTAAGTTAAGTGCTCACAATAATCAGTCAAGTCCTATAGTGCACGTATACTCAATCAGTTCACGTTCGCAATGTTTCACATGAAACTAGTGTCACAGTAATATCATGGAGTGTTTGACAGTTCATATCATGCAACACAAGCAATTAATTGCATCCATACATTTAACAGAGTTAAATAATCTAACCGAGTTTGCTGACATAACTGAGTTAATACTTAACATGGTTAGTAGGTTAACCTAGTTACAGAATAACATCTTTTATAATAACAAGTTACAGATAATTGGCCGAAAACCCTTTTGGCCGAAAACACTTTCATGGACGAAATCTCTTTTGGGCCTAACACACTTGGGCCGTAAACTGTTTTGACGAAAACACATAATGAATCGAAATCCCCCTTGACCGAAATCCCTATAGTGGCGAAAATCACTATATGCCGAAAACACATATGTGCCGAAATCACTAGTGGGCCGAAATCCATTAAGTGTTAAAAAAAAACTTATCTGGGCCGAAAACAACATGTGGGCCGAAATCACTCTTTGTGATTTCGTCCAGTTTATTTTTGTGGGGTGTTTTCGCCTGATACATCATCATCTTCCACAATACTTACTGTAACTTATAAAACCCAGCAATTCGATCATTCATATAAGTTTGAAATCGTTGATTATTATAACAGAAACATTTGGTCTCTACTCAATTAATATATGATCACATATCCTTCCATATTAATCCAACATCATATAAACAGAATCATCATAAAATCATTGTGTAACCAGGTTTACCATTCACTTTAACATTTCGATATATATATCATTCAGCCATACTTGAGCAGTAGTATTATTATTTAGATCTAGTCTAACAATCTAACCATGTTTCATATACAAATATATATATATATATATATATATATATATACTGATCGATCACAAGCAACAACATAACAATATAATTAGATCTGAAACAACTAATTGTGAAAATCACTAACCGAAAATTAAACAGAGGTTTGGCTTCAAATGAGGAATTCTGTTTGTTGGGTTTCAGAGGTAGAGAGAGAAACAATGTGATAAGGTTTGCCAAAATGAGAAACTTCTCCGTGAAGATTGTTTATAAAGTAATTATATAAAATATCTCAATACTGGGCCAAGGCCCATATATGTTTTCATTGGTCCACTAGTGGACGAAAACACACAAGGTGTTTTCACCACTAGGGTGATTTCATTGATGTGTGGGTGAGGGTGTTTGGCCTAACAGATGCCTTGGTAAATTATACAACACATAAATTAAAGAAAATTAAGACATACATCAATACACACTTATAAGGCATACCGTATACAACATATCAATCACATTACGATTAACATACTACAAACGTGCACAGTTGTGAAACAAACGAGTCGTATTAACAAACAACTTAAACATTTAACGCGCAATAAATGCGAAGATAGAAATCTTGGAAACTCGAGTTGTCACATAGGACATGTTTGGCTAATGCCGGAAGGTGTGGGGGCGCCACCCCCGCCAGCTGGACATCTATAGCGCCCCAAGGTTCTATGACACCACACCCCAGGCGCCATGGAGGGGCGCCATTGAAGGCTCGCCAAGATGTTTACGGGCTTTATTCGCGTGGACCGAGGAAGCATTTAACATTTGACCGTTGAAAACGGTCAGAATTAAAAAAAAAAAAACTTTCCATTTTTTTTACAAATTAACAATATAAATACCCACAATTCTTTAACTTTTTCATCTCATTCCTCTCACTTTCTCTCTCACTTTTTATACCATTCCCTTCATATTTTTAAAAAATTCTCAACAATGTTTCCCAACAACCCATGGGACCCGACACATCCGTTTTGGCAAAATATGCAAAACAACGAGCAAGAGTACTGCTATCACCGAGACCCGCGTACGGGTGAGCTTGGATATTATCCAATGCCACCAACCACCCCTACTTCTCCTCATCCCATCACTCAACCGATGCCCCCATATTTCGGGTATTATTCTCAACCCCCATTTTTTCCCTCAAACATGCCCCAAAACATACCCGAAACCCAAGACACAACCGAAACCGAATACGTTCCCGAAACCCAAGTCGAATCCTCTTCTAAAAAAAAGAAGTCATAAAAAGAATGATGAGACCGAAAAACATACCCCTAAGAAGGTAGAATTTTGGTCGCCTAAGGAAGAGTTCGAGTTAGCAAAAGCATGGCTCGACGTGTCGGAGGACGAGATTGTTGGTAAATATTTTTTTATGCTTTTGTAAATAATATTTTTTATGCTTTTGTAAATAATTTTTTTTATAGGAGACGACCAAGACATAAAGGTATTTTGGGGTCGTATACGTGAGAAGTTTTTCGCCGCAATGGGTCGTGGCGAGTATCGAACCGCCGACTCTTTTTCGAGAAAGTGGGGTGCTATGAGGACGAAGGTTAGCAACTTCAACAACATATACAATAATCTCATCAATAGTACTCGAAAGAAAAGTGGTGCGAGCGACGTCGATGTCATGACACAAGCCCACAACGACTATAGAATGCACCATGGGCATACGTTTACGTTGGTAACCACATGGGAGCTTCTTCACAAATCTACAAAGTGGCATCTTGTGCCACCGTTCGACCCAACCCGCCTTGGATCCAAACGGTCCAAATCGACATCCACCACCGAACCATCTGGGTCCGATGCTCGTACAGTAATTAATCTAAACGACAATGCTGACGAGTTTGAAGAACCAGAAGAGCTGCCTCGTCCAACTGGTAGGGATAAAAGTAAGGCCAAGGCACGTGGAAAGTCTACTACATCAGATGGCCCGTCAAAGATGAGCGAGTTCGAGGCAGGTCTCAAGCAAATAATATCCGTTCGGGAAAAAGACCAACAAATGAGAATGGAGAAACAAATCCAAAGAGACATGGACTTTCTCGCAAAGGATGTGTCACATCTACCAGAGGAGGACCGAGTCATTTTGGAGGCTCGTAAGGTACAAATTCGGGCCAAATATGTAACACCCTAGTTTCTATTTAACGTTTATTGTATAATTTAAAACTCATAATCAAGTAATTATACTCACAATTATACTGAAAATACGGACTTGTTAAAAACTTTTACAATTTAAAGTGATATAACATAATATGAATTAATTTGCCGCTTTAGAATAACGACGGAACAACTTGCGGAAGCTTTAATTAACACGTGTTCGGTTCTTGCTCGACGCTTGATCTTCATCCGGGCTCTCGATATACTCCTGTGTTCAAAACCAACTTAAAAGTTAGTTTTGATAATTTAAATAACGGTACAAGACAAGATAAATGATAATGGAAAGAAATCACAATGTAAATCTCTTGATCCAAAAACAATGACCTCACTTTGGCCTCCACCGTAACTTACGGTGACACCGTAAGTTACGGTGGTCTCTGTTTGAGAATTTCCCCACCGTAACTCAGGGGGAAACTACCGTAACAACTTCAACCCTGGTCACCGTAAGTTACGGTGGCCCCTGCATCAGCCCTTTTCCATTTTGCCGTTTTTGACACGAAAACCTCCGTATCTTTCTATCCGCTTGTCCGTTTGACCTACCGTTTCTTCCTACGTGATTGTAATTTGATTCTCTACCTTATGGAGTTAAAATCCAACATCCGGTTTAACAAAATTTCAGACTTTTAAGTCCTCCGCTTACTACCCTTTTTACCAAATTTTGACCCGTTCGATTTTTTTTATCAACCAACATGTTTATTCGCTCTTTAAACTCACGAAATTCATACTTTCCATAACTCCTATCATATTATTCTCAAATCACGGGTTTCTTACATATTAGAAACCCGTTTACGTTCAAGTTCATATTTTGACCCGTTAAGGGTATTTAAGCACCTTCTAACTTAAATTCACTTTCAATTGTTTCTAGCATTACATTACCACATTTCTTATCATATAATTTTCCACCACAACTGTAATTATGGTGGTATACTATGGTAATCTATATAAAGCGAGTTTTACCCCTTGACTCGTTATTTTACGGCAAGGACTCAATTGGAGCCATTTGACTAACGTATTACATCTTTCAACTTCTATACCCGTCCTAAGTATTTATCTAATCGTAAAACTCGTTCTCAAACAACCTTTAAGGGTTGTTTGTACTATTTAGCCTACGAGGGCATTTTGGTCAATTTTAGTCGTTCTTTCTTTATAACGAAGGACTTTCGCTAAAACTTGACTAGAGTATCACTTCTACTAAACTCTAAATATACATACCTAGCTCGGGTCATAGCATCGACCCATATACGTACCTTTTGCTTTAAATTTTCTAGTTAAAGCAATGCAATCACATATTATATCCTGTTATCACAAAACTCAACAAGTAGTCGTCAGTTATTATTGTCAAATGGTATTTGTACACCATTTGACCCGTTTAGTCGACATGACCATTCGTCAACGTATGATAATAGATTAATACCATCATGCCCCTTGAACCTATTCCGGTTCGCGCCATGGTTCTTATTACTTAAAAACAATATTTTTAAATTGTTCGACCCATTATAACTTTTACCAAATGGTGTCTCCATTTTGATCGCTTTTATTTTAACTATCAATTTGACCCATTTGGTTGTCGAGTGAGTTCCATCACTTCAATAAAATTTCAAACACAACCATTTTCGTTACATCAACATTACACGTATTTAAACTAAGTTTGTCTATATAAATGTAACGGGGTGGCAAGCCACTTACCTCAAAGCTTTCCCTTCAAACGAGCGTCCGCACCGACTTGACTTCCCGACGCCTCGCTTGTGTTGCCTAGAATATACAAGCCAATTATCATTAGAACCTTCCGGCTCATAACTAAAGCTTGTTACTTTGCCAAACACCACAATTAGTGTTTATCAACGTCTTTTAGGCATTTTGTCGAGCACCTTATGTGCATACTACTTAATTAACTATTTTTATTTAATTAAACTTTGGTAAATATAAGAATTTCATTCTTATTCAAGCTTCATTGCTCATCACAGCCCATACCATCATACTAGTTCAATCAACTTAGATTATTACTCACATAGTTCATGCAATATGTTGGGGTTTCTCATTCTAGATAGAAACCCACTTCATGATATGGTACATAGCTATATTAACACACAATTTATCAATCTTTTCACATGATTTCAGCTAGGTTTATGATTCTACACTCTAATCACACGTCCTTGAATCATAACATTACTCAATCATTCAAGAATTTCTACTAATCAAACTTTACCCAAAAATCAAACATCACCAAATCTGAAATTGCAACTTACCTAGCGTTAGACAAGTGTAGGTGATCAAGATTTTTGATTCATGCAGTGATTACATGCCCAATTCACCCTTCAATTGATCAAATTAGATGAAATAAGGGTTTGGGGGTTCTTCCCCTCTCCTGGTCGCTCCCACACACGCACACACTGATGTGTGTGTGTGTTTAATTTGTTTTATTTTATAAAGATCAAGTTTGGTCATTTAGGTCCCTCATGTTTAGAAGCTTTTATAAAGAGGGTTAAAAGTTCTTGATCTTTATTCATTCACTTAATTACACAATTAATAACTAGGCTAATTGTTCCTAGTTAACTTAGTTAATTCCGGGGGTTATAACCCGTTTTCATTCTGAGTCCCGTTAATTCTCGGGCCTATTATATACTTTGCTTTCTCAAAGTATTTCTCATCATTTTAATAAATATTAGATTTATTTATTTAAATCCTAAAATTTACCGGGTAAGTTTTACCACTAACTGTATTTTACCCACCTTTTAGTTTTAACGGGGTTTGATCGCCAAACCCGTTTTCGGGGTGTTACAAGTCTACCCCCCTTAAAGAGGTTTCGTCCTCGAAACCTTTTCTTACATAATTTATCAAGTTTAACTCTATGCATTTGATCTCGATAATCAATTGAGCATTGCTCATATTTCAAGTGATTGTTAGTACTACCAGAAGAGTATGATAATATCTTTTTGGTTAATAATCATCTACGTATCATATATGGCATAACGCAACTTGAAATAGCGTAATCTCGTTATTTCCACTAGTTTAGTTCACTTAGCGATATCCATCGCTTTCATATACTATCAAATTCTTTATGAATCCGTTACTTTGACCCGTTTAAGGGTCTTTAGTGAAATCCTCAAATTTTAACAACAATTTCTTTTGTTTTCAAATTTATTTAAATGACCTTAACCGGTCTCACTAACTAGACTTATTAGTCCAGTTACTTTTTACCGCTCGCTTAGTTATAACGTGATTCTACTTTACATTACATTTCTTGACCGTGGTCGTGTCACATCATGTTTAATTTATATCAACCTTTCATCTTTGAAAATATCGCTTTTCGAATATATCGTCTTGCGCCTATCAGTGTCAAGACTTGTATCTTTCATGTTTACTATTTGAATTCCTATCAGAATTTATATTTGTAAAGACGTTATTTCTTACTAAAACCGAAGTTTTAGTTTAGGATCTTCTCTTTATCTTTTGTCAATTATCCGTACCAGGATATTGACAGTCCATGATTTATTATTTTACAGTCTTAGTTTCATGCGGGGATTCTCTACTGGTTCCCTTGCTTGTCTAAGTAACCCTCAGATTCTTTCACTTAGCCTCGTAGGCTATTTCTTTAGGCTTTTACCTCTTTAGGGCGTTGCCTTTATGTCCCTTTTTCCCTTTTTATTCATGACCCGTGGGTCAGTTTAGTCCCGTAGACCTTTACACTGTTTATAACCCGAAGGTTATAATGATCCCGTAGTTCGTCCCTTTTATGTTTGAAAATTTATTTATTTTCGCATCAAAATTTCGTTCACTCCGACTGTGATTCGTGTCTGCAATCATTTCATATTCAATTTCGACCCATTACATGGGTTCATTAATATCTCGCGCTTTCCTTTATTCGGTTTGCGCCCATATTTGTATTCAGTCTCGTCCCATTACCGGGCTCATTATCCTTTCCAATGTTACGTTTTATCTAACCCGTTTAACTTGTTCGTGTGAAAATCCGTCACTTATGAATGTCAAACTTTAATATTTGTTCGACCCGTTCAACTTTAGAATAGTTGAACATGATTTATCAAAACTTCTATTTACTTTATCTTGTCGTCTTTTAGTCATGACTCGAAATCCACGTCTTTTAACTTTCCATCCGAGTTCCCGTTTCTCGGTCTACGCATGTGTTTAAACCCTTACCCACCAACCGGGTGTTTTACCGAAGTCGTTATTATTGCAACCCTTACGGTATGCATTATGACTTCGTTTCGCTTTTATATTCCTACTTTGTTCTCAAGTTTGGCGTTTTACAAAATCGACCCGTTTAGAGACATATTTGCACTTTCCGGGTTCGCGTGTAAGTACACTCCCTCCCATTGCATATCTTGATCATTCTACGTGTTTATCTTCTTCGGGTTCGAGTGTAAGTACACCCCCTCCCAATGCGTACCTTAATTATTTTACATGTTTCTTTGTCCCTTCCTTCGGGCTCATCATCCTAATGTAACACGCTTCCGTCACCCGGCTGTGCGTTTACATTATTATCAAATATTTTGCTCATTTGATTTATTTGGGTACTTTTAAGTTAGTCCCATTTACCCCGCCCTTACTACATCGGATGTAAATGTGTCCGCTATAAGAAACTCATGGTATCATATGCCACTACTTACTTGGCCAGAGTAAGCGATTAACACATGACATACACGACCTTTTTATAGTTTTCACATCACGCCCTATGTAAGTAACGCCTCTATTTAGTTTTCTTGGAAATAATATCCTGGATATGTATTTCTATTCAGGTTTTCCAAGTTTCTAATTTACCTATGCAACAATCTTTCTCTACTTGTTTATCGCATATTACTATTTATGCGATTATATTTAAAAGCGTGCACCTGGAAACGCTTGCCTCGTTGGGCGTTCCCTGCCTTTAACCATGTCCGCGGTCGTTACGCGATTTAGCCCTTGGTGAGCATGCTCCTCTTGTCATACTTCGGACTGTTCCTCCATCATATCCGTAACTTGTTCAACTCTTGTCATCTTTAAATGCAAGTGTCCCTTAAGTAAGACATTTCACAAAAGTTAGTAATGTCAACTTTACTAAACGCCCGCATCATAATACAAGGCTTTTCTACTATAAGTGTCAACGCACGAAATTTTGTTTGCTATATCTATCATTTAATTAGGGTAACGTGTATTACACGATAACCCTATGTGTTGTTTACAACACTCTAATACGCTAAACGATTAATATACATGCACTTACCGGATTTGCGATCAAGCCTCGAACCGAACACCAATCTTTATTAAGAGCATAAGGTTTAAGTCCAAGCATAGTTTTCCCACCATACTTGAATCTCTTAAACCAAGGCTCTGATACCAACTTGTAACACCCTAGTTTCTATTTAACGTTTATTGTATAATTTAAAACTCATAATCAAGTAATTATACTCACAATTATACTGAAAATACGGACTTGTTAAAAACTTTTACAATTTAAAGTGATATAACATAATATGAATTAATTCGCCGCTTTAGAATAACGACGGAACAACTTGCGGAAGCTTTAATTAACACGTGTTCGGTTCTTGCTCGACGCTTGATCTTCATCCGGGCTCTCGATATACTCCTGTGTTCAAAACCAACTTAAAAGTTAGTTTTGATAATTTAAATAACGGTACAAGACAAGATAAATGATAATGGAAAGAAATCACAATGTAAATCTCTTGATCCAAAAAAATGACCTCACTTTGGCCTCCACCGTAACTTACGGTGACACCGTAAGTTACGGTGGTCTCTGTTTGAGAATTTCCCCACCGTAACTCAGGGGGAAACTACCTTAACAACTTCAACCCTGGTCACCGTAAGTTACGGTGGCCCCTGCATCAGCCCTTTTCCATTTTGCCGTTTTTGACACGAAAACCTCCGTATCTTTCTATCCGCTTGTCCGTTTGACCTACCGTTTCTTCCTACGTGATTGTAATTTGATTCTCTACCTTATGGAGTTAAAATCCAACATCCGGTTTAACAAAATTTCAGACTTTTAAGTCCTCGGCTTACTACCCTTTTTACCAAATTTTGACCCGTTCGATTTTTTTATCAACCAACATGTTTATTCGCTCTTTAAACTCACGAAATTCATACTTTCCATAACTCCTATCATATTATTCTCAAATCACGGGTTTCTTACATATTAGAAACCCGTTTACGTTCAAGTTCATATTTTGACCCGTTAAGGGTATTTAAGCACCTTCTAACTTAAATTCACTTTCAATTGTTTCTAGCATTACATTACCACATTTCTTATCATATAATTTTCCACCACAACTGTAATTATGGTGGTATACTATGGTAATCTATATAAAGCGAGTTTTACCCCTTGACTCGTTATTTTACGGCAAGGACTCAATTGGAGCCATTTGACTAACGTATTACATCTTTCAACTTCTATACCCGTCCTAAGTATTTATCTAATCGTAAAACTCGTTCTCAAACAACCTTTAAGGGTTGTTTGTACTATTTAGCCTACGAGGGCATTTTGGTCAATTTTAGTCATTCTTTCTTTATAACGAAGGACTTTCGCTAAAACTTGACTAGAGTATCACTTCTACTAAACTCTAAATATACATACCTGGCTCGGGTCATAGCATCGACCCATATACATACCTTTTGCTTTAAATTTTCTAGTTAAAGCAATGCAATCACATATTATATCCTGTTATCACAAAACTCAACAAGTAGTCGTCAGTTATTATTGTCAAATGGTATTTGTACACCATTTGACCCGTTTAGTCGACATGACCATTCGTCAACGTATGATAATAGATTAATACCATCATGCCCCTTGAACCTATTCCGGTTCGCGCCATGGTTCTTATTACTTAAAAACAATATTTTTAAATTGTTCGACCCATTATAACTTTTACCAAATGGTGTCTCCATTTTGATCGCTTTTATTTTAACTATCAATTTGACCCATTTGGTTGTCGAGTGAGTTCCATCACTTCAATAAAATTTCAAACACAACCATTTTCGTTACATCAACATTACACGTATTTAAACTAAGTTTGTCTATATAAATGTAACGGGGTGGCAAGCCACTTACCTCAAAGCTTTCCCTTCAAACGAGCGTCCGCACCGACTTGACTTCCCGACGCCTCGCTTGTGTTGCCTAGAATATACAAGCCAATTATCATTAGAACCTTCCGGCTCATAACTAAAGCTTGTTACTTTGCCAAACACCACAATTAGTGTTTATCAACGTCTTTTAGGCATTTTGTCGAGCACCTTATGTGCATACTACTTAATTAGCCATTTTTATTTAATTAAACTTTGGTAAATATAAGAATTTCATTCTTATTCAAGCTTCATTGCTCATCACAGCCCATACCATCATACTAGTTCAATCAACTTAGATTATTACTCACATAGTTCATGCAATATGTTGGGGTTTCTCATTCTAGATAGAAACCCACTTCATGATATGGCACATAGCTATATTAACACACAATTTATCAATCTTTTCACATGATTTCAGCTAGGTTTATGATTCTACACTCTAATCACACGTCCTTGAATCATAACATTACTCAATCATTCAAGAATTTCTACTAATCAAACTTTACCCAAAAATCAAACATCACCAAATCTGAAATTGCAACTTACCTAGCGTTAGACAAGTGTAGGTGATCAAGATTTTTGATTCATGCAGTGATTACATGCCCAATTCACCCTTCAATTGATCAAATTAGATGAAATAAGGGTTTGGGGGTTCTTCCCCTCTCCTGGTCGCTCCCACACACGCACACACTGATGTGTGTGTGTGTTTAATTTGTTTTATTTTATAAAGATCAAGTTTGGTCATTTAGGTCCCTCATGTTTAGAAGCTTTTATAAAGAGGGTTAAAAGTTCTTGATCTTTATTCATTCACTTAATTACACAATTAATAACTAGGCTAATTGTTCCTAGTTAACTTAGTTAATTCCGGGGGTTATAACCCGTTTTCATTCTGAGTCCCGTTAATTCTCGGGCCTATTATATACTTTGCTTTCTCAAAGTATTTCTCATCATTTTAATAAATATTAGATTTATTTATTTAAATCCTAAAATTTACCGGGTAAGTTTTACCACTAACTGTATTTTACCCACCTTTTAGTTTTAACGGGGTTTGATCGCCAAACCCGTTTTCGGGGTGTTACAAGTCTACCCCCTTAAAGAGGTTTCGTCCTCGAAACCTTTTCTTACATAATTTATCAAGTTTCACTCTATGCATTTGATCTCGATAATCAATTGAGCATTGCTCATATTTCAAGTGATTGTTAGTACTACCAGAAGAGTATGATAATATCTTTTTGGTTAATAATCATCTACGTATCATATATGGCATAACGCAACTTGAAATAGCGTAATCTCGTTATTTCCACTAGTTTAGTTCACTTAGCGATATCCATCGCTTTCATATACTATCAAATTCTTTATGAATCCGTTACTTTGACCCGTTTAAGGGTCTTTAGTGAAATCCTCAAATTTTAACAACAATTTCTTTTGTTTTCAAATTTATTTAAATGACCTTAACCGGTCTCACTAACTAGACTTATTAGTCCAGTTACTTTTTACCGCTCGCTTAGTTATAACGTGATTCTACTTTACATTACATTTCTTGACCGTGGTCGTGTCACATCATGTTTAATTTATATCAACCTTTCATCTTTGAAAATATCGCTTTTCGAATATATCGTCTTGCGCCTATCAGTGTCAAGACTTGTATCTTTCATGTTTACTATTTGAATTCCTATCAGAATTTATATTTGTAAAGACGTTATTTCTTACTAAAACCGAAGTTTTAGTTTAGGATCTTCTCTTTATCTTTTGTCAATTATCCGTACCAGGATATTGACAGTCCATGATTTATTATTTTACAGTCTTAGTTTCATGCGGGGATTCTCTACTGGTTCCCTTGCTTGTCTAAGTAACCCTCAGATTCTTTCACTTAGCCTCGTAGGCTATTTCTTTAGGCTTTTACCTCTTTAGGGCGTTGCCTTTATGTCCCTTTTTCCCTTTTTATTCATGACCCGTGGGTCAGTTTAGTCCCGTAGACCTTTACACTGTTTATAACCCGAAGGTTATAATGATCCCGTAGTTCGTCCCTTTTATGTTTGAAAATTTATTTATTTTCGCATCAAAATTTCGTTCACTCCGACTGTGATTCGTGTCTGCAATCATTTCATATTCAATTTCGACCCATTACATGGGTTCATTAATATCTCGCGCTTTCCTTTATTCGGTTTGCGCCCATATTTGTATTCAGTCTCGTCCCATTACCGGGCTCATTATCCTTTCCAATGTTACGTTTTATCTAACCCGTTTAACTTGTTCGTGTGAAAATCCGTCACTTATGAATGTCAAACTTTAATATTTGTTCGACCCGTTCAACTTTAGAATAGTTGAACATGATTTATCAAAACTTCTATTTACTTTATCTTGTCGTCTTTTAGTCATGACTCGAAATCCACGTCTTTTAACTTTCCATCCGAGTTCCCGTTTCTCGGTCTACGCATGTGTTTAAACCCTTACCCACCAACCGGGTGTTTTACCGAAGTCGTTATTATTGCAACCCTTACGGTATGCATTATGACTTCGTTTCGCTTTTATATTCCTACTTTGTTCTCAAGTTTGGCGTTTTACAAAATCGACCCGTTTAGAGACATATTTGCACTTTCCGGGTTCGCGTGTAAGTACACTCCCTCCCATTGCATATCTTGATCATTCTACGTGTTTATCTTCTTCGGGTTCGAGTGTAAGTACACCCCCTCCCAATGCGTACCTTAATTATTTTACATGTTTCTTTGTCCCTTCCTTCGGGCTCATCATCCTAATGTAATACGCTTCCGTCACCCGGCTGTGCGTTTACATTATTATCAAATATTTTGCTCATTTGATTTATTTGGGTACTTTTAAGTTAGTCCCATTTACCCCGCCCTTACTACATCGGATGTAAATGTGTCCGCTATAAGAAACTCATGGTATCATATGCCACTACTTACTTGGCCAGAGTAAGCGATTAACACATGACATACACGACCTTTTTATAGTTTTCACATCACGCCCTATGTAAGTAACGCCTCTATTTAGTTTTCTTGGAAATAATATCCTGGATATGTATTTCTATTCAGGTTTTCCAAGTTTCTAATTTACCTATGCAACAATCTTTCTCTACTTGTTTATCGCATATTACTATTTATGCGATTATATTTAAAAGCGTGCACCTGGAAACGCTTGCCTCGTTGGGCGTTCCCTGCCTTTAACCATGTCCGCGGTCGTTACGCGATTTAGCCCTTGGTGAGCATGCTCCTCTTGTCATACTTCGGACTGTTCCTCCATCATATCCGTAACTTGTTCAACTCTTGTCATCTTTAAATGCAAGTGTCCCTTAAGTAAGACATTTCACAAAAGTTAGTAATGTCAACTTTACTAAACGCCCGCATCATAATACAAGGCTTTTCTACTATAAGTGTCAACGCACGAAATTTTGTTTGCTATATCTATCATTTAATTAGGGTAACGTGTATTACACGATAACCCTATGTGTTGTTTACAACACTCTAATACGCTAAACGATTAATATACATGCACTTACCGGATTTGCGATCAAGCCTCGAACCGAACACCAATCTTTATTAAGAGCATAAGGTTTAAGTCCAAGCATAGTTTTCCCACCATACTTGAATCTCTTAAACCAAGGCTCTGATACCAACTTGTAACACCCTAGTTTCTATTTAACGTTTATTGTATAATTTAAAACTCATAATCAAGTAATTATACTCACAATTATACTGAAAATACGGACTTGTTAAAAACTTTTACAATTTAAAGTGATATAACATAATATGAATTAATTCGCCGCTTTAGAATAACGACGGAACAACTTGCGGAAGCTTTAATTAACACGTGTTCGGTTCTTGCTCGACGCTTGATCTTCATCCGGGCTCTCGATATACTCCTGTGTTCAAAACCAACTTAAAAGTTAGTTTTGATAATTTAAATAACGGTACAAGACAAGATAAATGATAATGGAAAGAAATCACAATGTAAATCTCTTGATCCAAAAAAATGACCTCACTTTGGCCTCCACCGTAACTTACGGTGACACCGTAAGTTACGGTGGTCTCTGTTTGAGAATTTCCCCACCGTAACTCAGGGGGAAACTACCTTAACAACTTCAACCCTGGTCACCGTAAGTTACGGTGGCCCCTGCATCAGCCCTTTTCCATTTTGCCGTTTTTGACACGAAAACCTCCGTATCTTTCTATCCGCTTGTCCGTTTGACCTACCGTTTCTTCCTACGTGATTGTAATTTGATTCTCTACCTTATGGAGTTAAAATCCAACATCCGGTTTAACAAAATTTCAGACTTTTAAGTCCTCGGCTTACTACCCTTTTTACCAAATTTTGACCCGTTCGATTTTTTTATCAACCAACATGTTTATTCGCTCTTTAAACTCACGAAATTCATACTTTCCATAACTCCTATCATATTATTCTCAAATCACGGGTTTCTTACATATTAGAAACCCGTTTACGTTCAAGTTCATATTTTGACCCGTTAAGGGTATTTAAGCACCTTCTAACTTAAATTCACTTTCAATTGTTTCTAGCATTACATTACCACATTTCTTATCATATAATTTTCCACCACAACTGTAATTATGGTGGTATACTATGGTAATCTATATAAAGCGAGTTTTACCCCTTGACTCGTTATTTTACGGCAAGGACTCAATTGGAGCCATTTGACTAACGTATTACATCTTTCAACTTCTATACCCGTCCTAAGTATTTATCTAATCGTAAAACTCGTTCTCAAACAACCTTTAAGGGTTGTTTGTACTATTTAGCCTACGAGGGCATTTTGGTCAATTTTAGTCATTCTTTCTTTATAACGAAGGACTTTCGCTAAAACTTGACTAGAGTATCACTTCTACTAAACTCTAAATATACATACCTGGCTCGGGTCATAGCATCGACCCATATACATACCTTTTGCTTTAAATTTTCTAGTTAAAGCAATGCAATCACATATTATATCCTGTTATCACAAAACTCAACAAGTAGTCGTCAGTTATTATTGTCAAATGGTATTTGTACACCATTTGACCCGTTTAGTCGACATGACCATTCGTCAACGTATGATAATAGATTAATACCATCATGCCCCTTGAACCTATTCCGGTTCGCGCCATGGTTCTTATTACTTAAAAACAATATTTTTAAATTGTTCGACCCATTATAACTTTTACCAAATGGTGTCTCCATTTTGATCGCTTTTATTTTAACTATCAATTTGACCCATTTGGTTGTCGAGTGAGTTCCATCACTTCAATAAAATTTCAAACACAACCATTTTCGTTACATCAACATTACACGTATTTAAACTAAGTTTGTCTATATAAATGTAACGGGGTGGCAAGCCACTTACCTCAAAGCTTTCCCTTCAAACGAGCGTCCGCACCGACTTGACTTCCCGACGCCTCGCTTGTGTTGCCTAGAATATACAAGCCAATTATCATTAGAACCTTCCGGCTCATAACTAAAGCTTGTTACTTTGCCAAACACCACAATTAGTGTTTATCAACGTCTTTTAGGCATTTTGTCGAGCACCTTATGTGCATACTACTTAATTAGCCATTTTTATTTAATTAAACTTTGGTAAATATAAGAATTTCATTCTTATTCAAGCTTCATTGCTCATCACAGCCCATACCATCATACTAGTTCAATCAACTTAGATTATTACTCACATAGTTCATGCAATATGTTGGGGTTTCTCATTCTAGATAGAAACCCACTTCATGATATGGCACATAGCTATATTAACACACAATTTATCAATCTTTTCACATGATTTCAGCTAGGTTTATGATTCTACACTCTAATCACACGTCCTTGAATCATAACATTACTCAATCATTCAAGAATTTCTACTAATCAAACTTTACCCAAAAATCAAACATCACCAAATCTGAAATTGCAACTTACCTAGCGTTAGACAAGTGTAGGTGATCAAGATTTTTGATTCATGCAGTGATTACATGCCCAATTCACCCTTCAATTGATCAAATTAGATGAAATAAGGGTTTGGGGGTTCTTCCCCTCTCCTGGTCGCTCCCACACACGCACACACTGATGTGTGTGTGTGTTTAATTTGTTTTATTTTATAAAGATCAAGTTTGGTCATTTAGGTCCCTCATGTTTAGAAGCTTTTATAAAGAGGGTTAAAAGTTCTTGATCTTTATTCATTCACTTAATTACACAATTAATAACTAGGCTAATTGTTCCTAGTTAACTTAGTTAATTCCGGGGGTTATAACCCGTTTTCATTCTGAGTCCCGTTAATTCTCGGGCCTATTATATACTTTGCTTTCTCAAAGTATTTCTCATCATTTTAATAAATATTAGATTTATTTATTTAAATCCTAAAATTTACCGGGTAAGTTTTACCACTAACTGTATTTTACCCACCTTTTAGTTTTAACGGGGTTTGATCGCCAAACCCGTTTTCGGGGTGTTACAAGTCTACCCCCCTTAAAGAGGTTTCGTCCTCGAAACCTTTTCTTACATAATTTATCAAGTTTAACTCTATGCATTTGATCTCGATAATCAATTGAGCATTGCTCATATTTCAAGTGATTGTTAGTACTACCAGAAGAGTATGATAATATCTTTTTGGTTAATAATCATCTACGTATCATATATGGCATAACGCAACTTGAAATAGCGTAATCTCGTTATTTCCACTAGTTTAGTTCACTTAGCGATATCCATCGCTTTCATATACTATCAAATTCTTTATGAATCCGTTACTTTGACCCGTTTAAGGGTCTTTAGTGAAATCCTCAAATTTTAACAACAATTTCTTTTGTTTTCAAATTTATTTAAATGACCTTAACCGGTCTCACTAACTAGACTTATTAGTCCAGTTACTTTTTACCGCTCGCTTAGTTATAACGTGATTCTACTTTACATTACATTTCTTGACCGTGGTCGTGTCACATCATGTTTAATTTATATCAACCTTTCATCTTTGAAAATATCGCTTTTCGAATATATCGTCTTGCGCCTATCAGTGTCAAGACTTGTATCTTTCATGTTTACTATTTGAATTCCTATCAGAATTTATATTTGTAAAGACGTTATTTCTTACTAAAACCGAAGTTTTAGTTTAGGATCTTCTCTTTATCTTTTGTCAATTATCCGTACCAGGATATTGACAGTCCATGATTTATTATTTTACAGTCTTAGTTTCATGCGGGGATTCTCTACTGGTTCCCTTGCTTGTCTAAGTAACCCTCAGATTCTTTCACTTAGCCTCGTAGGCTATTTCTTTAGGCTTTTACCTCTTTAGGGCGTTGCCTTTATGTCCCTTTTTCCCTTTTTATTCATGACCCGTGGGTCAGTTTAGTCCCGTAGACCTTTACACTGTTTATAACCCGAAGGTTATAATGATCCCGTAGTTCGTCCCTTTTATGTTTGAAAATTTATTTATTTTCGCATCAAAATTTCGTTCACTCCGACTGTGATTCGTGTCTGCAATCATTTCATATTCAATTTCGATCCATTACATGGGTTCATTAATATCTCGCGCTTTCCTTTATTCGGTTTGCGCCCATATTTGTATTCAGTCTCGTCCCATTACCGGGCTCATTATCCTTTCCAATGTTACGTTTTATCTAACCCGTTTAACTTGTTCGTGTGAAAATCCGTCACTTATGA
The DNA here is from genome assembly GCA_030545235.1 of Helianthus tuberosus. NCBI lineage: Eukaryota > Viridiplantae > Streptophyta > Magnoliopsida > Asterales > Asteraceae > Helianthus > Helianthus tuberosus. The sequence continues at coordinate 6,661,558 of CM060426.1, forward strand.
ATGTCAAACTTTAATATTTGTTCGACCCGTTCAACTTTAGAATAGTTGAACATGATTTATCAAAACTTCTATTTACTTTATCTTGTCGTCTTTTAGTCATGACTCGAAATCCACGTCTTTTAACTTTCCATCCGAGTTCCCGTTTCTCGGTCTACGCATGTGTTTAAACCCTTACCCACCAACCGGGTGTTTTACCGAAGTCGTTATTATTGCAACCCTTACGGTATGCATTATGACTTCGTTTCGCTTTTATATTCCTACTTTGTTCTCAAGTTTGGCGTTTTACAAAATCGACCCGTTTAGAGACATATTTGCACTTTCCGGGTTCGCGTGTAAGTACACTCCCTCCCATTGCATATCTTGATCATTCTACGTGTTTATCTTCTTCGGGTTCGAGTGTAAGTACACCCCCTCCCAATGCGTACCTTAATTATTTTACATGTTTCTTTGTCCCTTCCTTCGGGCTCATCATCCTAATGTAATACGCTTCCGTCACCCGGCTGTGCGTTTACATTATTATCAAATATTTTGCTCATTTGATTTATTTGGGTACTTTTAAGTTAGTCCCATTTACCCCGCCCTTACTACATCGGATGTAAATGTGTCCGCTATAAGAAACTCATGGTATCATATGCCACTACTTACTTGGCCAGAGTAAGCGATTAACACATGACATACACGACCTTTTTATAGTTTTCACATCACGCCCTATGTAAGTAACGCCTCTATTTAGTTTTCTTGGAAATAATATCCTGGATATGTATTTCTATTCAGGTTTTCCAAGTTTCTAATTTACCTATGCAACAATCTTTCTCTACTTGTTTATCGCATATTACTATTTATGCGATTATATTTAAAAGCGTGCACCTGGAAACGCTTGCCTCGTTGGGCGTTCCCTGCCTTTAACCATGTCCGCGGTCGTTACGCGATTTAGCCCTTGGTGAGCATGCTCCTCTTGTCATACTTCGGACTGTTCCTCCATCATATCCGTAACTTGTTCAACTCTTGTCATCTTTAAATGCAAGTGTCCCTTAAGTAAGACATTTCACAAAAGTTAGTAATGTCAACTTTACTAAACGCCCGCATCATAATACAAGGCTTTTCTACTGTAAGTGTCAACGCACGAAATTTTGTTTGCTATATCTATCATTTAATTAGGGTAACGTGTATTACACGATAACCCTATGTGTTGTTTACAACACTCTAATACGCTAAACGATTAATATACATGCACTTACCGGATTTGCGATCAAGCCTCGAACCGAACACCAATCTTTATTAAGAGCATAAGGTTTAAGTCCAAGCATAGTTTTCCCACCATACTTGAATCTCTTAAACCAAGGCTCTGATACCAACTTGTAACACCCTAGTTTCTATTTAACGTTTATTGTATAATTTAAAACTCATAATCAAGTAATTATACTCACAATTATACTGAAAATACGGACTTGTTAAAAACTTTTACAATTTAAAGTGATATAACATAATATGAATTAATTCGCCGCTTTAGAATAACGACGGAACAACTTGCGGAAGCTTTAATTAACACGTGTTCGGTTCTTGCTCGACGCTTGATCTTCATCCGGGCTCTCGATATACTCCTGTGTTCAAAACCAACTTAAAAGTTAGTTTTGATAATTTAAATAACGGTACAAGACAAGATAAATGATAATGGAAAGAAATCACAATGTAAATCTCTTGATCCAAAAAAATGACCTCACTTTGGCCTCCACCGTAACTTACGGTGACACCGTAAGTTACGGTGGTCTCTGTTTGAGAATTTCCCCACCGTAACTCAGGGGGAAACTACCTTAACAACTTCAACCCTGGTCACCGTAAGTTACGGTGGCCCCTGCATCAGCCCTTTTTCCATTTTGCCGTTTTTGACACGAAAACCTCCGTATCTTTCTATCCGCTTGTCCGTTTGACCTACCGTTTCTTCCTACGTGATTGTAATTTGATTCTCTACCTTATGGAGTTAAAATCCCAACATCTGGTTTAACAAAATTTTCAGACTTTTTAAGTCCTCGGCTTACTACCCTTTTTACCAAATTTTGACCCGTTCGATTTTTTTATCAACCAACATGTTTATTCGCTCTTTAAACTCACGAAATTCATACTTTCCATAACTCCTATCATATTATTCTCAAATCACGGGTTTCTTACATATTAGAAACCCGTTTACGTTCAAGTTCCATATTTTGACCCGTTAAGGGTATTTAAGCACCTTCTAACTTAAATTCACTTTCAATTGTTTCTAGCATTACATTACCACATTTCTTATCATATAATTTTCCACCACAACTGTAATTATGGTGGTATACTATGGTAATCTATATAAAGCGAGTTTTACCCCCTTGACTCGTTATTTTACGGCAAGGACTCAATTGGAGCCATTTGACTAACGTATTACATCTTTCAACTTCTATACCCGTCCTAAGTATTTATCTAATCGTTAAAACTCGTTCTCAAACAACCTTTAAGGGTTGTTGTACTATTTAGCCTACGAGGGCATTTTGGTCAATTTTAGTCATTCTTTCTTTATAACGAAGGACTTTCGCTAAAACTTGACTAGAGTATCACTTCTACTAAACTCTAAATATACATACCTGGCTCGGGTCATAGCATCGACCCATATTACATACCTTTTGCTTTAAATTTTCTAGTTAAAGCAATGCAATCACATATTATATCCTGTTATCACAAAACTCAACAAGTAGTCGTCAGTTATTATTGTCAAATGGTTATTTGTACACCATTTGACCCGTTTAGTCGACATGACCATTCGTCAACGTAATGATAATAGATTAATACCATCATGCCCCCTTTGAACCTATTCCGGTTCGCGCCATGGTTTCTTATTACTTAAAAACAATATTTTTTTAAAATTGTTCGACCCATTATAACTTTTACAAATGGTGTCTCCATTTTGATCGCTTTTATTTTAACTATCAATTTGACCCATTTGGTTGTCGAGTGAGTTCCATCACTTCAATAAAATTTCAAACACAACCATTTTCGTTACATCAACATTACACGTATTTAAACTAAGTTTTGTCTATATAAATGTAACGGGGTGGACAAGCCACTTACCTCAAAGCTTTCCCTTCAAACGAGCGTCCGCACCGACTTGACTTCCCGACGCCTCGCTTGTGTTGCCTAGAATATACAAGCCAATTATCATTAGAACCTTTCGGCTCATAACTAAAGCTTGTTACTTTGCCAAACACCACAATTAGTGTTTATCAACGTCTTTTAGGCATTTTGTCGAGCACCTTATGTGCATACTACTTAATTAGCCATTTTTATTTAATTAAACCTTTGGTAAATATAAGAATTTCCATTCTTATTCAAGCTTCATTGCTCATCACAGCCCATACCATCATACTAGTTCAATCAACTTAGATTATTACTCACATAGTTCATGCAATATGTTGGGGTTTCTCATTCTAGATAGAAACCCACTTCATGATATGGCACATAGCTATATTAACACACAATTTATCAATCTTTTCACATGATTTCAGCTAGGTTTATGATTCTACACTCTAATCACACGTCCTTGAATCATAACATTACTCAATCATTCAAGAATTTCTACTAATCAAACTTTACCCCAAAAATCAAACATCACCAAATCTGAAATTGCAACTTACCTACGGTTAGACAAGTGTAGGTGATCAAGATTTTTGATTCATGCAGTGATTACATGCCCAATTCACCCTTCAATTGATCAAATTAGATGAAATAAGGGTTTGGGGGTTCTTCCCCTCTCCTGGTCGCTCCCACACACGCACACACTGATGTGTGTGTGTGTTTAATTTGTTTTATTTTATAAAGATCAAGTTTGGTCATTTAGGTCCCTCATGTTTAGAAGCTTTTATAAAAGAGGGTTAAAAGTTCTTGATCTTTATTCATTCCTTAATTACACAATTAAAAACTAGGCTAATTGTTCCTAGTTAACTTAGTTAATTCCCGGGGGTTATAACCCGTTTTCATTCTGAGTCCCGTTAATTCTCGGGCCTATTATATACTTTGCTTTCTCAAAGTATTTCTCATCATTTTAATAAATATTAGATTTATTTATTTAAATCCTAAAATTTAACCGGGTAAGTTTTACCACTAACTGTATTTTACCCACCTTTTAGTTTTAACGGGGTTTGATCGGCCAAAACCCGTTTTCGGGGTGTTACAAGTCTACCCCCCTTAAAGAGGTTTCGTGCCTCGAAACCTTTCTTACATAATTTATCAAGGTTTAACTCTATGCATTTGATCTCGATAATCAATTGAGCATTGCTCATATTTCAAGTGATTGTTAGTACTACCAGAAGAGTATGATAATATCTTTTTGGTTAATAATCATCTACGTATCATATAGTAATCTCGTTATTTCCACTAGTTTAGTTCACTTAGCGATATCCATCGCTTTCATATACTATCAAATTCTTTATGAATCCGTTACTTTGACCCGTTTAAGGGTCTTTAGTGAAATCCTCAAATTTTAACAACAATTTCTTTTGTTTTCAAATTTATTTAAATGACCTTAACCGGTCTCACTAACTAGACTTATTAGTCCAGTTACTTTTTACCGCTCGCTTAGTTATAACGTGATTCTACTTTACATTACATTTCTTGACCGTGGTCGTGTCACATCATGTTTAATTTATATCAACCTTTCATCTTTGAAAATATCGCTTTTCGAATATATCGTCTTGCGCCTATCAGTGTCAAGACTTGTATCTTTCATGTTTACTATTTGAATTCCTATCAGAATTTATATTTGTAAAGACGTTATTTCTTACTAAAACCGAAGTTTTAGTTTAGGATCTTCTCTTTATCTTTTGTCAATTATCCGTACTAGGATATTGACAGTCCATGATTTATTATTTTACAGTCTTAGTTTTATGCGGGGATTCTCTACTGGTTCCCTTGCTTGTCTAAGTAACCCTCAGATTCTTTCACTTAGCCTCGTAGGCTATTTCTTTAGGCTTTTACCTCTTTAGGGCGTTGCCTTTATGTCCCTTTTTCCCTTTTTATTCATGACCCGTGGGTCAGTTTAGTCCCGTAGACCTTTACACTGTTTATAACCCGAAGGTTATAATGATCCCGTAGTTCGTCCCTTTTATGTTTGAAAATTTATTTATTTTCGCATCAAAATTTCGTTCACTCCGACTGTGATTCGTGTCTGCAATCATTTCATATTCAATTTCGACCCATTACATGGGTTCATTAATATCTCGCGCTTTCCTTTATTCGGTTTGCGCCCATATTTGTATTCAGTCTCGTCCCATTACCGGGCTCATTATCCTTTCCAATGTTACGTTTTATCTAACCCGTTTAACTTGTTCGTGTGAAAATCCGTCACTTATGAATGTCAAACTTTAATATTTGTTCGACCCGTTCAACTTTAGAATAGTTGAACATGATTTATCAAAACTTCTATTTACTTTATCTTGTCGTCTTTTAGTCATGACTCGAAATCCACGTCTTTTAACTTTCCATCCGAGTTCCCGTTTCTCGGTCTACGCATGTGTTTAAACCCTTACCCACCAACCGGGTGTTTTACCGAAGTTCGTTATTATTGCAACCCTTACGGTATGCATTATGACTTCGTTTCGCCTTTTATATTCCTACTTTGTTCTCAAGTTTGGCGTTTTACAAAATCGACCCGTTTTAGAGACATATTTGCACTTTCCGGGTTCGCGTGTAAGTACACTCCCTCCCATTGCATATCTTGATCATTCTACGTGTTTATCTTCTTCGGGTTCGAGTGTAAGTACACCCCCTCCCAATGCGTACCTTAATTATTTTACATGTTTCTTTGTCCCTTCCTTCGGGCTCATCATCCTAATGTAATACGCTTCCGTCACCCGGCTGTGCGTTTACATTATTATCAAATATTTTTGCTCATTTGATTTATTTGGGTACTTTTAAGTTAGTCCCCATTTACCCCGCCCTTACTACATCGGATGTAAATGTGTCCGCTATAAGAAACTCATGGTATCATATGCCACTACTTACTTGGCCAGAGTAAGCGATTAAACACATGACATACACGACCTTTTTATAGTTTTCACATCACGCCCTATGTAAGTAACGCCTCTATTTAGTTTTCTTGGAAATAATATCCTGGATATGTATTTCTATTCAGGTTTTCCAAAGTTTCTAATTTACCTATGCAACAATCCTTTCTCTACTTGTTTATCCGCATATTACTATTTATGCGATTATATTTAAAAGCGTGCACCTGGAAACGCTTGCCTCGTTGGGCGTTCCCTGCCTTTAACCATGTCCGCGGTCGTTACGCGATTTAGCCCTTGGTGAGCATGCTCCTCTTGTCATACTTCGGACTGTTCCTCCATCATATCCGTAACTTGTTCAACTCTTGTCATCTTTAAATGCAAGTGTCCCTTAAGTAAGACATTTCACAAAAGTTAGTAATGTCAACTTTACTAAACGCCCGCATCATAATACAAGGCTTTTCTACTGTAAGTGTCAACGCACGAAATTTTGTTTGCTATATCTATCATTTAATTAGGGGTAACGTGTATTACACGATAACCCTATTGTGTTGTTTACAACACTCTAATACGCTAAACGATTAATATACATGCACCTTACCGGATTTGCGATCAAGCCTCGAACCGAACACCAATCTTTATTAAGAGCATAAGGTTTAAGTCCAAGCATAGTTTTCCCACCATACTTGAATCTCTTAAACCAAGGCTCTGATACCAACTTGTAACACCCTAGTTTCTATTTAACGTTTATTGTATAATTTAAAACTCATAATCAAGTAATTATACTCACAATTATACTGAAAATACGGACTTGTTAAAAACTTTTACAATTTAAAGTGATATAACATAATATGAATTAATTCGCCGCTTTAGAATAACGACGGAACAACTTGCGGAAGCTTTAATTAACACGTGTTTCGGTTCTTGCTCGACGCTTGATCTTCATCCGGGCTCTCGATATACTCCTGTGTTCAAAACCAACTTAAAAGTTAGTTTTGATAATTTAAATAACGGTACAAGACAAGATAAATGATAATTGAAAGAAATCACAATGTAAATCTCTTGATCCAAAAAAATGACCTCACTTTGGCCTCCACCGTAACTTACGGTGACACCGTAAGTTACGGTGGTCTCTGTTTGAGAATTTCCCCACCGTAACTCAGGGGAAACTACCTTAACAACTTCAACCCTGGTCACCGTAAGTTACGGTGGCCCCTGCATCTGCCCTTTTTCATTTTGCCGTTTTTGACACGAAAACCTCCGTATCTTTCTATCCGCTTGTCCCGTTTGACCTACCGTTTCTTCCTACGTGATTGTAATTTGATTCTCTACCTTATGGAGTTAAAATCCAACATCCGGTTTAACAAAATTTCAGACTTTTAAGTCCTCGGCTTACTACCCTTTTTACCAAATTTTGACCCGTTCGATTTTTTTATCAACAACATGTTTATTCGCTCTTTAAACTCACGAAATTCATACTTTCCATAACTCCTATCATATTATTCTCAAATCACGGGTTTCTTACATATTAGAAACCCGTTTACGTTCAAGTTCATATTTTGACCCGTTAAGGGTATTTAAGCACCTTCTAACTTAAATTCACTTTCAATTGTTTCTAGCATTACATTACCACATTTCTTATCATATAATTTTCCACCACAACTGTAATTATGGTGGTATACTATGGTAATCTATATAAAGCGAGTTTTACCCCCTTGACTCGTTATTTTACGGCAAGGACTCAATTGGAGCCATTTGACTAACGTATTACATCTTTCAACTTCTATACCCGTCCTAAGTATTTATCTAATCGTAAAACTCGTTCTCAAACAACCTTTAAGGGTTGTTTGTACTATTTAGCCTACGAGGGCATTTTGGTCAATTTAGTCATTCTTTCTTTATAACGAAGGACTTTCGCTAAAACTTGACTAGAGTATCACTTCTACTAAACTCTAAATATACATACCTGGCTCGGGTCATAGCATCGACCCATATACATACCTTTTGCTTTAAATTTTCTAGTTAAAGCAATGCAATCAAATATTATATCCTGTTATCACAAAACTCAACAAGTAGTCGTCAGTTATTATTGTCAAATGGTATTTGTACACCATTTGACCCGTTTAGTCGACATGACCATTCGTCAACGTATGATAATAGATTAATACCATCATGCCCTTGAACCTATTCCGGTTCGCGCCATGGTTCTTATTACTTAAAAACAATATTTTTAAATTGTTCGACCCATTATAACTTTTACCAAATGGTGTCTCCATTTTGATCGCTTTTATTTTAACTATCAATTTGACCCATTTGGTTGTCGAGTGAGTTCCATCACTTCAATAAAATTTCAAACACAAACCATTTTCGTTACATCAACATTACACGTATTTAAAACTAAGTTTGTCTATATAAATGTAACGGGGTGGCAAGCCACTTACCTCAAAGCTTTCCTTCAAACGAGCGCCCGCACCGACTTGACTTCCCGACGCCTCGCTTGTGTTGCCTAGAATATACAAGCCAATTATCATTAGAACCTTCCGGCTCATAACTAAAGCTTGTTACTTTGCCAAACACCACAATTAGTGTTTATCAACGTCTTTTAGGCATTTTGTCGAGCACCTTATGTGCATACTACTTAATTAGCCATTTTTATTTAATTAAACTTTGGTAAATATAAGAATTTCATTCTTATTCAAGCTTCATTGCTCATCACAGCCCATACCATCATACTAGTTCAATCAACTTAGATTATTACTCACATAGTTCATGCAATATGTTGGGGTTTCTCATTCTAGATAGAAACCCACTTCATGATATGGCACATAGCTATATTAACACCACAATTTATCAATCTTTTCACATGATTTCAGCTAGTTTATGATTCTACACTCTAATCACACGTCCTTGAATCATAACATTACTCAATCATTCAAGAATTTCTACTAATCAAACTTTACCCAAAAATCAAACATCACCAAATCTGAAATTGCAACTTACCTAGCGTTAGACAAGTGTAGGTGATCAAGATTTTTGATTCATGCAGTGATTACATGCCCAATTCACCCTTCAATTGATCAAATTAGATGAAATAAGGTTTGGGGGTTCTTCCCCTCTCCTGGTCGCTCCCACACACGCACACACTGATGTGTGTGTGTGTTTAATTTGTTTTATTTTATAAAGATCAAGTTTGGTCATTTAGGTCCCTCATGTTTAGAAGCTTTATAAAGAGGGTTAAAGAAGTTCTTGATCTTTATTCATTTCACTTTAATTACACAATTAATAACTAGGCTAATTGTTCCTAGTTAACTTAGTTAATTCCGGGGTTATAACCCGTTTCATTCTGAGTCCCGTTAATTCTCGGGCCTATTATATACTTGCTTTCTCAAAGTATTTCTCATCATTTTAATAAATATTAGATTTATTTATTTAAATCCTAAAATTTACCGGGTAAGTTTTACCACTACTGTATTTTTACCCACCTTTAGTTTTAACGGGGTTTGATCGCCAAACCCGTTTTCGGGGTGTTACAAGTCTACCCCCCTTAAAGAGGTTCGTCCTCGAAACCTTTTCTTACATAATTTATCAAGTTTAACTCTATGCATTTGATCTCGATAATCAATTGAGCATTGCTCCATATTTAAAGTGATTGTTAGTACTACCAGAAGAGTATGATAATATCTTTTTGGTTAATAATCATCTACGTATCATATATGGCATAACGCAACTTGAAATAGCGTAATCTCGTTATTTCCACTAGTTTAGTTCACTTAGCGATATCCATCGCTTTCATATACTATCAAATTCTTTATGAATCCGTTACTTTGACCCGTTTAAGGGTCTTTAGTGAAATCCTCAAATTTTAACAACAATTTCTTTTGTTTTCAAATTTATTTAAATGACCTTAACCGGTCTCACTAACTAGACTTATTAGTCCCAGTTACTTTTTACCGCTCGCTTAGTTATAACGTGATTCTACTTTACATTACATTTCTTGGACCGTGGTCGTGTCACATCATGTTTAATTTATATCAACCTTTCATCTTTGAAAATATCGCTTTTCGAATATATCGTCTTGCGCCTATCAGTGTCAAGACTTGTATCTTTCATGTTTACTATTTGAATTCCTATCAGAATTTATATTTGTAAAGACGTTATTTCTTACTAAAACCGAAGTTTTAGTTTAGGATCTTCTCTTTATCTTTGTCAATTATCCGTACTAGGATATTGACAGTCCATGATTTATTATTTTACAGTCTTAGTTTTATGCGGGGATTCTCTACTGGTTCCCTTGCTTGTCTAAGTAACCCTCAGATTCTTTCAACTTCAGCCTCGTAGGCTATTTCTTTAGGCTTTTACCTCTTTAGGGCGTTGCCTTTATGTCCCTTTTCCCTTTTTATTCATGACCCGTGGGTCAGTTTAGTCCCGTAGACCTTTACACTGTTTATAACCCGAAGGTTATAATGGATCCCGTAGTTCGTCCCTTTTATGTTTGAAAATTTATTTATTTTCGCATCAAAATTTCGTTCACATACTCCGACTGTGATTCCGTGTCTGCAAATCATTTCCATATTCAATTTCGACCCATTACATGGGTTCATTAATATCTCGCGCTTTCCCTTTATTCGGTTTGCGCCCATATTTGTATTCAGTCTCGTCCCATTACCGGGCTCATTATCCTTTCCAATGTTACGTTTTATCTAACCCGTTTAACTTGTTCGTGTGAAAATCCGTCACTTATGAATGTCAAACTTTAATATTTGTTCGGACCCGTTCAACTTTAGAATAGTTGAACATGATTTATCAAAACTTCTATTTACTTTATCTTGTCGTCTTTTAGTCATGACTCGAAATCCACGTCTTTTACTTTCCATCCGAGTTCCCGTTTCTCGGTCTACGCATGTGTTTAAACCCTTACCCACCAACCGGGTGTTTTACCGAAGTCGTTATTATTGCAACCCTTACGTATGCATTATGACTTCGTTTCGCTTTTATATTCCTACTTTGTTCTCAAGTTTGGCGTTTTACAAAATCGACCCGTTTAGAGACATATTTGCACTTTCCGGGTTCGCGGTGTAAGTACACTCCCTCCCATTGCATATCTTGATCATTCTACGTGTTTATCTTCTTCGGGTTCGAGTGTAAGTACACCCCCTCCCAATGCGTACCTTAATTATTTTACATGTTTCTTTGTCCCTTCCTTCGGGCTTCATCATCCTAATGTAATACGCTTCCGTCACCCGGCTGTGCGTTTACATTATGTATCAATATTTTGCTCATTTGATTTATTTGGGTACTTTTAAGTTAGTCCCATTTACCCCGCCCTTACTACATCGGATGTAAATGTGTCCGCTATAAGAAAACTCATGGTATCATATGCCACTACTTACTTGGCCAGAGTAAGCGATTAACACATGACATACACGACCTTTTTATAGTTTTCACATCACGCCCTATGTAAGTAACGCCTCTATTTAGTTTTCTTGGAAATAATATCCTGGATATGTATTTCTATTCAGGTTTTCCCAAGTTTCTAATTTACCTATGC